>OX637463.1:34796333-35252345 GCA_951799995.1 Trifolium subterraneum
TCGTATCATTATATGAAGAATGATTTTGTAAAATAATTGATAATTTTTCTTTTCTATATGAAATTAATTACGCTTCTTAATTTATGTGAAATAGTCAAAACGCTATTTAATTTGAACCGGGGGTAGTATTAATTTATTATTAGTTTACACACTCTTATCAATTTTGTTTTCAATCGTCTAAAGTTGAATTGTTTCATTTGTCTCTAATTGTAAGACTCTTTTTAAATAACTTTAATTGTAAGGCTCTTCTTAAAATATAGCAATTTTTTTTTAAAAGAGCTTAATTACTAGACTCGTGTATTTTAAGCATGACTCATACTTTAAGCATATAAGAAGTATCGGATAATCTGAAGTTCAATCATCGGTCACTACAATCATATTTTTGGTCGCTACCAATTGAGTTGTAATATCAATGAATGAAACGTTAAATGTTATTTTTTTCCTAGGTTTCTTTTGTTTCGTGATGGTGTGTGGAGAAGAATGGAAAAAGAATGTCATAGTGACGGAAAAAGGCAATGGCGAGAGGAAGAGGGAGGATAGGCAACAGTGAGGTGAAGATTAAAAGGTTTATGTTTTGAGAAACAAATAATTTTTTAAAAAACTCGATATTCGGCGGGACGACTAATTTGAGGAGACCAATTTCATCGTCCACTTGCGGGGCTCCATCTAAAGTCAGAGTTTTTTTGTTTTATATCGACTAGCCCGCCGAAATTGGCATCAAGAGAAATCGAACCTGAGATTTTGAGAGGAGCACACTACAAGATCCCAAGTCAACACTGTTAAGCCAACTCAAGTGGGTTATAAACAAATAATTAGTATTAACTCTAACATTTTAATCACATCTGTTAGTTTCATTTTTTTTACGTGTCATCCATCTATGCCATGAACAGGGATAAATGGAGGCTTTGTAAATGGAATAAATTAAGCTGCACTCTTTAAGCATTTTAAATAAATTTTTATGAAATTTATTTCAAAATGTGTGAAGTCAATACTTTGAAAATTAAAATATTTAAATTTTTGACCAAATAATTTTTTAAATGATTTAAAGAGTGTCCCGTGAACCCCCGTTAGCATTTTCCTTTTTTCTATTATACCCTGAAGCATTTGTGTCATGTTAATCTATCTTAATATAAAAATTCTACATTCAATAATGCAATAAATTTAATACTTGAAAAGTTAAAATGCACAAGATCCAAAAAATAATGTATACATTTACCCAAAAACACTTAAATGAGATGGTGCGGGGGCCTCTTCTGGCGTAACCAAGGTTTTGGGTTCAATCTCTGACTTGGACATGCGGAGTGTTAACACTCTCAGGGAAAATTTACCACCTATTTGGGTCCCACGAAGTTAGAAAGATTAGTCTCTGCAATTGTGTGCAAAGAATACCTGAATTACGTCAAAAACAAAAAATAATTTATACATTTGTCTTGTTAACATGTACCCTTAGAACATATAAGGGAACATGTTATAACATTCTCCTAAGTATTTATTATTTTCTCGTTTTCGATTCTTTAATTTATCTTTAATATAATTTATAATTTTTCCTTTTTAAAATAAATTAATTTTTTTTTACAAGAAAATAAATTAATTATATTTCTTAATTTATGTAAAATGGTCAAAATGACTAATAGAGGATACCCGTCTATTACTAGTTTATTTTAGAAGATAAAAAATCAATTTAGTACTCCTTCTCCGTTCCAAATTATATAAGTCATTTTAATTTACAATACAAATAAATTGTTTAATATTTGTTATATTATTATGCCTTAATTATTTAAGGCTCTCTCTTGATTCTTCAATTTATTTATTTTTATATTAATTGTTCTCATCATCATTATCCAATCCACCGAACCGTTTAATCTAATTCGTGGTTCATTCTAATATCAAGTGATTTTAATCTCTCGCAGTTATGGGATATTATTTTTCTCACAAAGAACTGAACAATTTGAGAAGAAGAAAGTAATAATTACTCACAAAAACATATACAACGATTATCTTATAAACTTTTTTTGTGTTGAATGTGTCATAATATAATTTTTTTTACCGAATGTGTCGTAGATTTTATGACAAAAGTGAGATTAAATAATATCTCTGGAACAATAGCTATAAAAACAAAAATAGAAATAAACGCAAAAATTTTAAATATTAAAAATTACTCTTAAAACTTTAAGAAATTGCATTTTCTACTTTCAAAATTATTTTTTTGGTAGATATTATTTTTATATTTTTAAACATGATTCGGAAGACATCGTTTAACATTTCTCTCTGATATAAATAGAAAGTTATGTACTACAAGTATATTTTATGTTAGCATGACGTTGTCAACAACAACCACCAAATCCAAATGCATGTTATTTTCAACCGTTAATTAGATTTGAAGAAGACAAAAGAAAAGTAACCGCATTGTTAGGTGACAATTTTTTAGGTAAAACATTGTTAGGTGACTTTCCACTTTACAGTCCCACAAATAAAAAATTCTCTAACATAGGACAGCGGTAAAAATATGTAGTAAAAAAAAATATCTCGACTAACACCATTCGAAACCAAACCATGTGTAGAAACACCACAAACAAATCAACAAAATTTTCATAGAATCTGCAAAATTTCATTCAATAACTAGCACTATTTTATAATATTATAAAAAATTTAACAGAACAAAGAACAATTCACGATTTATTTGTTCTCTTCCAAATCTGGACAGATTCTCCGTCCAGCTGAAGCAGTTATACAATTATCCTCTATGTATAATAATATAATATAATATAATAATAACACCAACAAATATTGCAAATTGCAAATTAAATCCTCTATAGCATATGTTAATAATAAAATTCATAATACAGAATTATCTCTCTCGAGTCTCGAAATTAATACTATATACTTATTTACAAATTACTCCATGGGTACGTATTGCGTCCGTGTGTACGTGAAATACACTAGATAGAAAAAATTTAAAAAAAAATTATCATCATTCATCACATAAGCGAACAGGCGTTGGGATTCTCGTCGCTGAACATCTGTGGAGGAGGATTATTAGGGTGCATGTAATACGGTACTTGAGGTGGCTGCATAGGATAACCACCACCACCATGGTTCATCATCATATAATGTTGTTGATCATGATGATCACCACCATACGGACCATACCCAGGTTGATATTGATCCATAGCATAATTACTACTTTGACCCTCATACCAATACATTGGAGACTGTGTTGGGTACTGATACTCCATTTTATTAACCTCTACCTTCGCTTGATCTCCACCGTCCACTTTCTTCTCACCACCACCATCTTCTTTTTTCTCTTTCTTTTCTCCACCACCTTCTTTTTCTTTCTTCTCTTCTTCTTTCTTCGGTGGAACCATATCAACGTTTCTCTTCAATTTCTCTTTCAGATACTCTATCAAATCCTTCGGTTCCATTGTTCCTTTCACTGTTACTAAATCCTTGTCTCCGTCAAAATTCACCGTTTGAACTCCTATTAAACAACAACAACATTATCCTTAATTAACCACCGAATTAACAATTAATTAACCAAAACAACAAAATCCAAAAAAAATACTTTTAAAATTCATTAAATAATAATCGACATATATGGGCATGTTTGTTTTAGATTTTTTGAAAATAGATTTTGCAGTGTTAGAAAATTTTGTATATAAAATATTTACAAAGAAATTTTTTTATAAAAGCTTCAAATGAAAATTTGGTTTCGATAGTTATTCTTAAAATCTAATTTTAGATATTTCATCATTTTATTGAAAAAAAATTTGGATGTCAAAATTTAAAAAGTCACTTTTTTTTTTTTTTAAGCTATTTCAAATAGATTTTCATAAAAATCATTTTTAAAATACAACTTTTTATAAAAATTGAGATTTTGACTATTTTTTGTTCTTCAATAATGTACTTCTATGTTATATGATGTCAAAATTAGTGTTTTAATTTAGAAAAAATGAATATAAAAAAATTTATAATATTTTAAAAAACGATTTTATAAAATCCATTTTCAAAAATATAAAGAAAAAATCTATTTTTTTAAAGCTGAAACAAACAGGCCCATAATCTATAGATAATATAGATTAGATATAAACGAGAATATAAAGATAAAGAGGATTTTTTAGATAAAAAAATAGAATTAAGTATATAATTTTATAAATAATTTAGAAATTAGGTCAACTCTCTCACCTTTGAACTTCATAATGATTTTTTTAATTTTCGTAATGCAACCGTCACAGTGCAATCTGATCTTCAAAACCACCGTACTCTGAAATAAATAAATTAATAACAAAGTCGGTTAGTGAAATTAAGCATATGAAAAAAAATTAAGAATTAAACAAATAATTTAAATATTAAATTACCTCTTTAGGCTTTTTTTCTTCGGGCTTTTTCTCATCAGGCTTTTTCTCTTCCGTTTTCTTCTCTTCAGGCTTTTTCTCGTCGGACTTCTTCTCCGCCGGTTTCTCAGCAGCGGGGGCGTCTTTTTTTGGCGGCGGAGGTGTTAGCAGTTCAACCTTCTTCTTTGTTTTCTCAACCAGTTTCTCTTGTAACTTGACGGTGTCAAATTTACCGTTAACGGTCACTTTGTTTGAAGACAGATCTGCTTTAACGGTTTCAACACCTGCATATATATTCCAAATTCGTCAATTAATATTCTCAATTTCGAATCTCGAATTGAACGAATGTGTACAACTTGATGAAATTCGGTAAATTACCGGCGAAATGACGAACGGTTCGTTTAATTTTCTTAATGCATCCTTCACAATGTAAGTCGAGTTTGTAAACAACAGGAACAGGACTGTCGTCTTTCTTTGTTCCTTCGTCAGCTTTCTTAACGGTTTCATTCTTTTGCTGTTGTAACAAAAATCAAAGGAAAAAAATGTTAGAAAAAACAAAAACAAAAAGTAATTCCATGAATCTTGAAAAAGATTAAAGTGATTATTCGTATTCTTTTTTATCGAGTAAAGGGAATATACATGGACTGGAATTAATTAAAATTAAGTGAGTAACTAACCTCTCCCATTTGTGTGATTGGTAATTAGGATATTCTAGATACTAGAATTGTGGTGTTGTGGTAACTAAGATAAGATTTTGTATTTGGTTTATCTGAAGAGTGGAGAGAGAGGTTAAGGAAAGGAATATATATAACCGAGGGAAGGAGGGAGGGAGTCTAGTGATGTGAAACGGTGGGTGGGCTATTTGATTGGCTTGGGTCATAGTCATACATGGATGGCTTCCTTCCATATGTTATGTTATGTTATATATGTATGTATAATGATGTGGCATGATGGATGATGTTAATTGAGGCCATGAGATATAATAATGATATATTGTAAAACGGCTAAATTATAAGTATACTACTAGAAATTTCTATAAACAATGCAAGTATAAAAAAATTGTCTAGATTTATAGAAGGCTTAGCGGGAGAATAAATTAAATTAAAATTCGCAAATATTTTAGGTAAAATTGGTGGAATCTTAAACCAACATATTGAAGAGCTAAAATTACAAATTCTTATATTACATTGGATAATAAAAAAATATTATAAGCGATAAATCACAATTTGCAATATTACAAGAAGTAAACACAGTTTAACTTTAATTTATAGATTCAATTTTTTTAAGACTCTTACAACAATAATTTTGGAATAAAAATTATATAAATTTTAAACACGTTTCAAATTTTGGACTAGTTTTAATTTATATACATTTTTTATATAGAAATCTTTTAACATCATACATTCAATATCATATTGTCGAATCACATATTAAAATATATATAACTTGTCATGTTCATATATATAACTTGTCATGTTCATTAAATGATATGACATTATATCATTAATGTATATGTAAAACTCTTTTCAGCTAATTTGTACAAGACAATATATAAATTTGTATAAGTTCGTTTCGAAAAATGATGAATATCAAATCTTTAGTGGAGAGTGATATTTGTGTCTTTTGAATTAGTTGGTTATTAAATTGAATATCAACCCACTTGGATTGGGTTGGTGATATTGGTTTGAGATCTAAGAGTAAGGCATGACAATAAAATCCATACCCGCGGGTACCCGTCCAAACCCTACCCACTTTGACGGGGAAAACCCGAGTTGACTGGGTTTGGGTATGGGTTTTTCCGATTTCAAAAGATGGGTTTGGGGCGGGTAACAGGGACATTGATACCCATCCCGAACCCGCCCCGCTTATGTTAAAATTAAATTTTATCTCTTTTAAATTAGAAACTCTTAAACAATCTCTTAAATTATATTCATATGTTTATTTTTTATTTTTAATTTGAGTAATAAACAAATGATTTTCTCTATTTCTTTTATTTATTTAAAAAAATATTGTTAAAACAAAATAATTTTGGACTTTTAACCTTTTTTTTTAATAAAAAATACTAAAATACAATGATAATTCATGTGAAAAGAGGCATAACGGGGATACCCGAACCCCGTTGGGGATACCCGATCCCCGTTGGGAAGGGGTTTGGGGTTATACTTTTTATCCCCGCATGAAATTGGGATGGGTTTGGGGAAACCCGAACTTTATGGGTTTGGGTTTGGGGAGGGTAAAATCCGCCCCCGCCCCGCCCCGTTGCCATGCCTACTAAGAGTGTGCTCTTTTTTAAGGTTTCAGATTCAATTCTCTCTAGTGTCAATTTGGATGGACTAATTTAGTTTATTAAAAAAAAATCGAATATCAAATCATAATAAAACACATTAAATTAGTAAAAATTTTAAAAACATTAAATTGATAATCAAATGAGAGTCAAAATAGAGATAATTTTTTTTCTAAAAAAATTAGATTGTAGAAAATAGGTTTCCACGCCAATTTTTTAATTCTATTACTATATACTGTATATGATACGGATAGAAAGAGAACGAGAAGAGAATAATAGAAATAAAATAAATAATGTAATAAAAAAATTAAAACATAAAAAGTAATATCGAAAAATGCTAAACAGTATTCCATAAGTATATAAATATGAAAATTATGTTTTGAAATTTATACATTTAATACCTTAACAGCGTAAAAATAAATCTTTTCAACAAATACATGTGTATTGGGTTTGGAGTAACAAATTTTTACCGGTAATAATTCTCAATAAATACATGTGTATTGGGTTTGGTGTTGCCGCACCGAGAAGAATTCATGGGCAAAAGACGGCATTGTGACTCTCTTGACTCATCACCTAATTTTGACTGGACTCTCACTTTAGGGAAAAAATTAAATGGAGCATCTTGTGGATTTTAACTTAACAAAACAAAATGTCCATAAAATATTCATTGACAAAATTAAATGGATCTTGCTCCATGAAGCCAGCCTTCATACTCTAAAAATGACAAAGTACCGTGTTTGATATGTGTTTGATATCGATACTCGTTCGATATTCTTCGATATTCGTATCGAAGAGTATCAGACAATTAATATTATTTTTTTAAATAAAAAATTATTGATACGTGTCGGATACTTCTCCGATACGCGTATCAGAGAAGTATCAGACAACTAATGTTAAATGACGAAAGAATTGGCGGACGTCATACTGATACAATATGTGTTTCCTCTTAAATAGTGAATATTAGAGGATAATGTTCTTTGTGTGGTACTTATATGTTTTTTTTGGATAGTACTAGTTATGTTATTTTTGGGTAGTATTTACTTAACTTAAGATATGTAATCGTCACGTGTTTGCTCAGTATGTAATCGTCAATTATTTGTTCAATTTGAGTAATTTGAATGTTAATTGATTATCATTGTCGATTTTTGTTATGTTTATATATTGTGCATTTATATATTTAATTTTAAATTTAATTTTTAAATAACGTATCACGGCAGTATTATATAGGAGATTTTGAAAAAATTTCCGTATCGCCGTATCGGTTTCGTATCAGTATCGTATCACGTATCCGGGCTTCGTAGTTGCTCTGTAACAAACAAAGTAGGATTTTACTAACAACAATTAATTTTTGAAAATATTTTTCAAAATGTAAATGAAACTATTTTAATTATTGTGTTTAATATGTTTCAAGTCCTTACATTTAGACGAATTTATAAAAATAGTTCCTATATTTTTTATATTATATTTTTAGTACCCACGTTTTTGTTCTTTTCTAATAGCTTCGGAGATTTCTTTATCTGACAGTTCGGAAAGGTTTCTATGGTTAAAAGCAGTGCCTTTGAAGGTGAACATCTTTATTTGGCGATTGTTTCTGGACAGATTACCAAATATGTACAATTTACACAAACGTGGTGTCATCGATGTTAATCAACTTGTATGTTCCACTTTGTGTGGGAAGGTGGATAATGTAGATAATTTGTTTTTTCAGTGTGTGAGTTATGGTAGCTTATGGCCGTTAATTACAAAGTGGTTGGGCGTCGAAACGGCCTTGCATGGTTCGCTTGTTTTCCATTCGATACAGTTTATTGGATTGGGTGATGGTTCAAAGGGCGCCAGATTAGCGCTCTCCATATTATGGATTTCAACTCTTTATGTGATTTGGTGGGCTAGAAATCAACGGATTTTTCAATCGACTTCGGATTCGGTGGAAACATTACTGGAAAAGGTTAATCTGCAAACATTTTGGTGGTTGAAATCTTATTTCATTCTTTTTTATTTCGATTATTCTTTTTGGCGGCTGTATCCCATGCAGTGTTTCCAGGCTATTACGTGATATTCATTTTGTTCTGGTTTCTGTTTTGGTTGTTTTTGTATTAGTGCAACTTTTTGTTATTTGTTATTGCTCTCAAGATGTAACCAGACTTTCCTCAGTACCTGATTAGCACTTCTTGTGCCACCAGGACTGATTTTCATATTTTAATAAAGTTTTAGTTTGGCTTCTTAAAAAAAAAACATTGATCCATAATGTGAAATTTTGGTTCATTGGACAGAGAGGAAATGCCACATAGATACCACATAGATTCATTTAATGCTTACTTTTTGTGTGTCCACGTCATTAAATAAGTTTGGGGGACTATGTAACTTTTTCTACCTGTCCAATCAATCAAAATTTCACAGTAGGAACCAATGTTAGTAATGGAAAAAAGTGGGGGACTAAAAATTTAATAAAAAAATGTAAGGACTATTTTTAGAAGTCTGTCAAAATACAAGGATTAAAAACATATTTAACCCTTAGTTATTTAATGTACGCTTTCAATCGAGAGATTTTTCTTATTTTGAGGAATATAAAACTTTAAAAAGAACATTTTTTCCCAATAAAAAAAAATACAACTTGAATTATTCAAAGGTGGATACTTTTTCTTTTTCTTTTTTTATAATAAAAGGTGGATACTATTGGTATTAAGATTATGAGTTTGAATGTGAGATTTTTTTCACTCTCAAAGTGAGTTTAACAATTAATGATATATATATATATATATATATATATATATATATATATATATATATATATATATATGGACAAAACTTACATGCATTGTTTTAGGTGCATTTCTTACTTTTCCACTCACAAAGTGGTGGTTATTAGTGTTTTTTAATTTAAAAATAAAAAAATAAAACTATTTTTTAATTTAAAATACTACCTATTTGAAAGAGGAAAATAAAGAAATGCACCTAAAGCAATGCATATATATAAACTTAAGATGTGAGAGTGAGTTTAACCATTAAATTATTTGACAAATAAAAAAATTGTTCATATTCAAAACTTATTTTGGATCAAAGAAAAATATAAAACGTTTGATTTACAAAAGGTAGGTACTAGACAACATATATCATAACATCAAAAAATAAAACTTTTGAAATATGAAACAATTTTTTGTCTTGTACGATATTTATTGGTCAAAAAATTATTTTGATATTTTAAATAAGTTGTACTTGAAAAAAAATTGTTTTGTGGTTTAATGACATGAATTTTAGTTTTTGTCTAGTCCATCGCTCCCTGTGATTTGTCCTGTCCTAAAAATTATACACAATATAATTGAAGTTGTATTATTGATTTTTTTTTTAGCAAATCAGAGATACCCATGTTTGAAAAATGAATTTGTTTGTCAAATAAAGGTTGGATAAGAATTTGATAAAGATTGAATTTTATTTTGGTGAAAACCCTAATAGACACTTTAATAATGTCTTCAAATTCAGAGTCATCGATATTGTTGCTGTTGAAATTATTGACAATCCTTTTGAAATTTAATTTAAAACTCGCACCGTTTAGGTGTAAGACTTTAATCCAATTTACCGCACGGACTAGTCCTAAAGCTTCTCCAATTAATGTCCACATCAGTAAGGGTTGACATTATCCAATAACATTTTATCAGGCCTAATGTCTTCCATGTGGTGCACTGGTGTTTTTGGTTAAGAAGAATGATGGTGGTATGCGTTTATACATTAATTACCGTCATCTCAACAAAGTCATCATTAACAACAAGTACCCATTACCACGAATTTAGGACTAGCTAGATCAATTTTAAGTAGCTATTAGTTTTTCTAAGATTGATCTTAGATCGGGTTATCACCAAATCCATATTAAATCATTAATTAGAAGTATCCAAGACAATATTTTGAATTGTTGTGGGCACTATGAATTTCCAGTTATGGACTACGTGAACAAGATTTTTCAACCTTATATGGATAAATTTGTGGTAATCTTCATTGATGATATTCTACTTTATTCTAAAGATCCTAAAGAGCACGGGGAACATTTGAGAATAGTGTTGAAAATTCTAAGACAAAATAAATTATATGCCAAGTTCAGTAAATGTGAATTTTGGTTTACTGAAGCAAAGTTTCTCGTTCATGATGGTTTTGATGATAGCAAATCAAAGGAACAATTTATCTACTAATTGTGTGTTAAAGTGTGTAGGTACGAAAAGTGCAATAATAGAAAGAAAAAAATCAATGTATTTCTTTATACATTCTCATGACCTCTACACAACAAGGTTGAGACTAAGCCATCTCTCATACTCTAGAGTCTAGACATCACAAAAGATCACAAGAAGTCCAAGTCAACGATTGTCCATCACTCAGACAACAACTAAAGACTTCGAGAGAAGAAAGTGATTGTCTAAGGTTGACATCCTTCCGACATCACATGATCAAGGAATGATCATATTGTGTAAGCTAATATTGTTGTACAAGTTGTCAGATTTTGCAGGGACACAATAAATCAATTTTTTTTACAGGGACTAAAATCAAAACTGGCCATATTTGCAGGGATTGAAATCATATTTATGCCTTATTGTATATCTTTTTTTTTTAGAATTACAATCATAGCTTAGACTTTGTATCACCCTTATACAAACTCACACCCTCGTTTTTGTAAACGTAGGATAACTGGAAGAACAATGGTGCAACAAGTTAGAAACTTAATTGTCCGTTTGATTTTATGGAAATAAAGAAAGTGGGAGGAAAGAAAATTACGGAAACCAATGAATGAACTTTGATTAAATTTAATTCAAATTCATTCATCGGTTTTCGTAGTTTTTGTTTCCTCTTACTTTCTTTCCATAAAATCAAACGGACCCTAAATGACACATTTGTTATCTGAAAAACTTAAACATATAACTGTTACAAGCGCAAAACTTAAAGCATCCGTGAATGCATTTGGCCTATTTTAAATTAAAGAATCTATAAAGGGTAAAAGTGGAAGAAAAAAATATAAGCTATAAACTATAAGCTCATAAGCTACTTGAAATAATTTCTGAAAAGTAAACTATAAATCCGTAAAATATACTATAAACTCATAATAAAAAGATTGTTACCAAACAAATGTTTTAGTTTATAAGTTATAAAACAAAAGTTATAAGTCAATTTTTTAATCTTGCAAAACAAACTCTTAATGTTAACTTTTGTCTAATATCTCAACCCTTAGATGAATCAATTAACTAGAATAATGTAGTTGAAGCAGCTACACAGACACTTGCAGCCGAGGATTCAAATTCATATTTGTTTACCTCTTGAATGTGATTATACCTATATGTTTCACTTTAAATATCTACAACCACACTGATAATGAACCTTTGACGTACATTTTCAAAATTTTACTTCCTTGGTCCCAATTATCAGCATCATATTCAACACCAGCATGCAATCCTTACATTTTGTCTGTATGTCAATGTTGAAAATTTTGAAAAGCATTTAGTATTTAATTTTCTAGGTTTGAAAAATCGAAGAGTATGGGCTACGTATTAATTGAAAAACATCAAAATTAAGTCGTAAGGACCACTTAGCTTTTGTTGCATTTTCTATTGAAAAAATAATAAAAGGACCACTTAACACAATTCTATTCCAAATTTTGTTGTCATTTTTTTGTACATACATAGCTTGAAAATTATCGTGAATCTTACATAGACAAATTTTTGGAGAGAAATAAATCACCAAGAAACAAAAAACGTCAATTATCACAGTGTTTATGGAATGGACAATATAAAGATATTTATATTTACCATCCACCGGTTACTCGCGTGTCTTATACCTTTCATATTTTATTCTTTCACTACTTAAGTAGAATATATTATAAAAATGAAAAAAACAAATTACATGTCGTTGGCTACTTAAGTAATAGACGTTAGGTAGGTGTCTACTACTTAAGTAACGGACAAAATTATTTTGATAATTTTGTAAGAGCAAGAAAAATGGAATATAGATTGACAAAGTAACTCTCAAATATAACTGGACAATTACGGCCTGTTAATTACGTGACAAAGTGATGCTCTTGAGTATTCATGATCGTGGGCCTCAAGAAAAATATAACCATCATATGGTACATGCCAAGAACAATATGGGGAAAGTTTTTTTGTTTTTCACTTCCAATTAACCGTCTCCATAGTTTGTGTTGTGAATGTGTATGTGGTTTTTTATAGCTTAAGCTCACACGGAACACTAAACTACAATTAAGCTTTTGTCTTACTTTGAATTATTTGCTTTTGCTAGTTGCGACTAATAATTGGCAACAATGATGTATTTGATGCATGTATGGTATGTATTCTTCTACACATCAAGGTTAGCGTATGATTAGATATCATCTTCAACCCTTACTACAAAGTGGGGGAAATGTATACTATAATGATGTAAAATGTTGTTGTTAATATTAAAATATGAGCTTAATGGATATGTTTGTCGGTGTAAATTAATTTTACACTGACGTCCAATAAGAATCAATCATTTCTCCATGTCATACAATCATAGTGGGATGTAGTGGGGTGATTTGGCGGAATACACGATTGATATTGATTGACACTGTAAAGTTAGTTTACAATGTTTGTGCATATACATTTTTCTCTTAAACACACACACACATATATATATATATATATAGACAAGGTTCTAGGTTCGATCATTTGCTCCGTTGTAAACAAAAAACAAAAAAATTATGGTCATCCCATAAAAATATTTCTAGCTCCGCCACTAGACAATTTGTCTATATGAAGACAAGGTGAAGAAAGTGTATTTGATTTATTCCATCGATCCCTAATTACAAACACTTATTGAGCATGGCCGTCCACAATTTTTCAAAAGTTTTGCTTGAATATTAAAAACGGGTCTCTAATAAACAATACAAAAAATAAAAAAGAATTTTCCTCTATTTAAATAATAAATAACATAATATAAATATAGTAAAGCAAGATACTAATGAAATTAAAAAATTTCCCATTGGTAAAAATTGACACATCAAATTTTTGAGAAATTCAAGTCATTCTCCACCGACATTTCATTACATATTAATTCTTTATTATTTTTATACATCCATTATATGCTATTTTTTTATACTACAAAATAATTTTATGGAGACCTATATTACTTATCATATAATAACATGTGTGCAGAGCCGGAGCTAGGGGTGGCCTGGCCGGGCCACGGCCCACCCCGAAATATAGGAAATTACCATTATACTCATAGTATTTTAGAAATATTAAATACATTATATATCAGTTCGGGCGAAGATTTACAAGATTGTGATTGGATCCTAGCGGTTGCAGTTGTGTTTTAATTTTGTTTCCAGGGTTGAATGTCCCTAGTTCAACTCTTGCTCACAACAACTCAATTTTTGCATTTTTTTTTTTAAATCAACTTATACCACAAGGGATTTAAACCTACTTTCTTAAGCTTATTCTAAAAAAATTTCTTAAGCCCCATTTTTCTAAAGTATTTAATTTTCATGGGTATATATATATATCAACATAGCAAAATTAAAAATATATAATTTCTATTTTCCCAACAAACAAAAAAAATTTTAATTTAAAATAATATAATTTTAATATTTAATTTACATGTTATAATTTTTTGGCGGCCCACCCAAAAAAAAATTTCTGACTCCGCCACTGCATGTGTGTCTATTTTTTTTATAATTTTAACGTGAAAGTTTCTACTCATGAAATATCTCAAGAGAGTCTTATATTTAGGATTTGTTTGTTTTGAGGGAAAGAAAGAGAGAAGAAAGAAAATACGGAAACGAATTTAGGGACGGAGGTAATAATTTCTATGATGACCTATATTTATACTCATATATTAATATGCGTGTCTACTTTTTTTTAATTTTTATGATGATCTATATTTCTAATCGATCATATAATAATACGCGTGTCTATTTTTTTAAAATTTACGTGGACCTATATTTCTACTTATATAATGATATGTTTGTTTACTTTTTTATAATCTCTACATAGATCTGTAGGTTTTCTAGAAAATTTGAAAAAAGCCTTATAAAAAGGGACAGAGAAAAAACTTCCAGACGGTCAATTAGTGTCCTTATGACACTCGTTAAAACCACTCAAAGTTTAGAGTATAAGAATTAGTAAAGGAAATAAAAGGACTAGCTCTAACACCAAGGGGAACCGGAGAGAATTTATACAAATAAAAGTTACATCCACCTATTGTGGTAAGTGTGAGGTAAATTAAGTCTCATATATGCTTGAAAAATTGGAGGTTAAGTACTTTATAAATAAGACGAATTATAAATTTAATGGTTTAAGGTTTTGGGTAAATATGTGGTGTCAAACTCGCTTATGAAGTTGCTTATATGCCCAATGTGGATAGTCCTCGGCTCCCTTCATAACCTAACAGTGGTATCAGGGCCGATGGTTCGACGCGGTGTTCGACCAGCTCCTTGTATCGAAAGTCTTCTTGACAAAGGTTGTTAGACGGCGTGTCCCATTGAGTAGCGGCAACGGTGGTGCAAGTGTATCTGGCTGAAAAAAATGTTTCCACATGAGAGGAAGCATAATGAATTGAATGACTCACTTGAGGGGGAGATTGTCGTGGTAAATGTGAAGTGAGTTAAGTTCCACATTGCTTAGAAAAGTGAATGTTGAATAGTTTATAAGTGAGATGAGATGAGCCATAAATCCAATGTCTTAAGACATTTGGCAAATATGTAATGTCCAACTCGATTGTGAGGTATCTTAAACCTAGTGTGAATGATCCTCCACCTCCACTTATAACCCAACACCACAAAACAAACGCTGCAAACTGAGGGAAAAACACGGATATTGATTTAATTAATTAATTAACATGATCTATACTATTGGAAGATTTTATGTGAAAACATAACTAACACGATCTATAATATTCTAATAGAGATATTAAATGGTTAGGTGTTCAGGATGCTCTTCATAAAAATGCACTCTCTCATGTCCATTAGTTTATAGGTTTGCAGGTTTGGTATTTGAAGATTAATGATAGTTTTGATGTTATTTGGTTGACAATAATTTGGAGAATTTGGAAATCTCGTAATGATTTCTTGTTTAATAATAAAGTTTTTGATAGTGAACTTGTGCTTGATCAAATAAATGTTCATTTAGGTCAAAGTTTTTAAATGTGCCTTATGAATATGGTATTTAAATATCTTTTGACCTATTTAGGTTTGAGGGAGGTTTAACTTTTGTAATGTTAGGCGCTGGTGTGTAGTTGAATGCGGGAGATTTAAAAGACACAGTTTTAATCATAACCATCCAATCATATATTAACAGTCAATATAAAAAATAGTGTGAAACCGCGTGTACTTTTTACATCCGTGCCAAACTATGGTTAGGTTTAAAATATGAATTTTTAGTTGCTTAAAAAAATAATTCCAATATTGATGGATAAAAGGCTAAAGATGATTGGAGAAAAAACCGCATAAATTGGTAATAGAAGTTCATGCATTAGATAGAGGAGGAATAAAATTTGTCTACATCAAGATTCTAAGAACATGGACATTAGTACTTATTTTTGGAGAAACAACAATAGTGTCTGTCTCAATATGACCAAAATGATCACTTCGTGGAAGGAACCCGTGTGGCCTATATTCCTTATACGTTTGTGATGATGTGATAATGTTAATTAAATAATACAAATTCTGATAATTCTCAAACTCTTTTCTTTGTAATCTTCTCTTGCAACTAAAGTGTGAAAAATATGAGTCAAATTCTTTGGCACTTTAGGTACACTTCACACTCCTCTCTTACTGTGTAGTCACAGATTTTGCCAAGATTCACATAATTTAGTCTCTATTGTTTGACTATACATAATTAGTCTTTGACATATGACCAAAACATATAAAATGTGCATAAGCCCCACTTTAATTTTAATTAACTATACATACAATTTTTATTTTTATAATTATAATTTATTTTTTTGCCTATAAAACAATGACAAGATCCCCCTAAAATTTATACACAATTATCAGGTTATGAATTCAAATTTAAATAAAAATATTCAATCTAGTAATATTGTCCGTTGAGATTTTCATCACAATTCACAAGTATTTGGTTCATTTGACCGCTTAATTTGCCTAATTTGATTTGGAGATTAGTTCTGGTATTAAGTGATTTCATTCTCTTCCGATCGCAGTTGCATGGGATCGAACCGTGACCCTTATGAAGTTCAATGCCAATTATCAATAATTAACTAAAGATCGGTTGAGATTTATGAATATGAAAATAGCTTTTAGTTAGATTAGCTTATACACTTCGTATAATTTACTCTTTATGATCTAATGGAATTAAATTAATGTTGTATCATATATATATATATATATATGAAGACACTCTTGCTCTGCAGCACATGTTTATGATGTTTACTTGCTTTTGGAGTTGGTTTAAAAACACGTTACATATTCTTGTGTATAGTACCATGTGACAATGCTGATTGTCGCACATGTATGATTTATGCAGAGTAGGAAGGTTCATCCTAAGCAAAAAAGAAAGTTAATAATTCAAATTAATGGCATATGACTCTAACATATAATATGTCATATGGAATATTTTTCTCTGCTCATGCTCCTACTACATACGCCGCCATTTAATGGATGTGTTAGAGATTACTACTAAAAGGGCAAAACATACACGGAATGTGTGTCCTACACAGTGATCACTCATGAACTTTCCTATAACTCAGCTAATCATGATGCATCATTTAGGGACCACGACCACCTCATTGCATATGTAGGTAAAGTAATAGGGAAAATTCCTAGGTTGAGAGATTTCTTTATGCACATCCATATAAGATCAAATGCAATAAAACAAAGTCATAATTCACATAGTAGTATGATTAAATTCTCTACATAAGAGGTTTTCTTTTTTGTTTTGACAAAGTGATAAACCATTCTTAAAATTAACAGAGGAAATTTATGTTTTGAATTCAGCCAACCATAAAAAAATGTTAAATATAACAATTTCAATCTATTGGTTACATTTTACGGACTTAATATATGTAAATAGACACACAAAAGTCGAACGCTATTGCAGAAATCATATAAAATATAATTCAAATGTCAGACATTGCAATTGAGAAAAGAGACAAAATAAATGAAAAAGTTAACGTTGTATATACATATAATGTTGGATTTTGTGTCCAAAAAATATTTTTGTTTAAGTTGTGTAACTGTTGTCCTTAGATCAATTTGTCAAGACTCAAAAATACAAAATTTAGGGTTTTATATTGTAGATATGAAGGGATTTCTAACTTAGAAAATACAAATCCATAAGAACATATTGAAATGAAGAATTTGTCGGCCAACCACAAAATGGGAGATCCATCGATTTAATTTGGTTTGATTTTTGCAAGTTTAGTTGACGAGATTTGAACTAAATTTGTTAAGTCATGAAGGGAAGTCTCATTTGTTGAATTAACATATTGAATTAAGAGCAATCATACATACACCACATCTTCATATAAAATCTTAAGATATTGAATTTATAAGCTCTCTCACTTATATATTGTTCAATCTTATCTCTTCTATTAAATATGGGACGTTAAAATCAATAAAAAAGGGGATTATGTTTGGTTTAATTGAATTAATATTTAAGAAGACAAAGACATTTTTTTATATTTTTATAAACAAGAGGATAACATGACATTTGTTTCTAAGAATATATAGACGATTTGTTTTTGCCCCCCTCCCGCCATTGCACTAAGCCCCTTACAAATTTTCAAAATTGCTCCAAAAGGGCGTATCGGGAGATAAAGCCCGATGAAATTTTACCTGGAGATAAATCTGGTAGTCTAAAATGCACCCCCCAAATTTCTTGTCATCTCAGAAACAAGAAATTGAGTGGGTTGGGGGGGGTAGGTGTAAAAATAATCTGAAATTCAGGGGGTGAATTTTAGCCGATCAGATTTTATCTCCGGTAAAGTGCCACTGGGTTAAGTTTTGGTAGGTACTTTTACGGGCAATTTTGGAATTTTCGGGAGGATCAGAGCAATTAAAGGGGGGACGAAGAGCAATTCCCAAGTATATATGATTTTCTCGTTTTCATCCCACCAAACGAGACCATGGGCCTTGTAAAAAAATAACCACGGGCCTCGTAAGAAAAGGCCATAGCCCAAAACCACAGCTTAACGCACATATCATTTTGACGAGAACACTTGAAGCGGCGTCGTTCAATCCTTCATAGAAAAAACCCCTAAATCTTCTAAAAAGAAAGAAAAACCCTAATTAGTGGCCGCAGAAGAGTAAGAAGAACCAGACCTCAAAAAATCAAAAACTCTTTACAAATCAGAAACTCGAAAAAATGGGAGGCAAATGTCCACACAGAAAAGTGAAGAAGAGAAGATTATCCAACAAACAAGATCGCCGTTCTAGATTCCTCATCAAAGATATCCTTTTCATTATGTTTCATTAATATTATTTTTCAGTCAAATTTTGTGTTTAGTATTTATTTTTTGAACTTAATTTAGATGTGAATTCTTAACTACTGAATTGAATACGTGATGATATGGTTTATGATCAAGTGAATAAGCCTGAAGAAGAGAGAAAACCTTTACCTGTTGATGAAGATTTGCCTGGAATGGGACAGCACTATTGCCTTCACTGCGAGTATGTATAACTATTACCTTATTTTGTTCTTGTGTGTGTGGTTGGTTTGCGGCGACAAAAATTGATTCAGATTAAAAATGAGTTGAATGTAAAGTGATTTATGTTTCGATTCATTAGCGGGTCGAACAATTAATAAGACTAAAAATTATTTGTAGACTTAAATGTGTTTAGTTCTAACGTAAAAAAAATTGGTTTTGTAAAATTGATTTTACTTGAAAGTGAGCTGAATGTGAATTAGTTTATGTTTTTGTATACATTCACTTAAAAGTGCATTGAACTATAAATTTGAGTGTAAAAGTATGTTTGGAGTCTAAACTATCAATCTTAGATTTATGTTAGAATCAACTCTAGAGGCAAAATCAATTTCTATAGGCATCGCCCGAGTATGTAAAGATCAATTTGATGTGTCTGGGTTCACTTTTGACATGTGAAACCAAACATGCTAAATTTCTAGCTTCATGTTAGAATCATTTTTAAAAGCAAAATCAATTCTACTATAGAACATTTTAAACAAGTCAAAAGTAATTCTAGACCTATAGAATCAATTTTACCTCGTTCAGTGAAACCGAATATGCATACACTTGTTGATTCTGTGATATGGGGTTGAAAACAATATAATTATAAATGCTCTGTCATGCCAAGTGTAGGTAGTGTATAACTTTGGAGAAACATCATTCATTTATTATTCATTGTTTTCCTTTTTGCTTATTTCTTTGTTTTATTGTGATTGTTGATGTTTTTATGACTTAAGGATGCTGAAGAGTTCAATTTCACTCCCAACTTGTTTTTGGTTTGTCTCTCTTTTTGCTGTTGGTTGGTTGGTTTTTTAATATAGTCTCTGTTGTTCTTTTGATATGACAGCCGATTCTTTGCCAGTGTAGCTGTTAGGGACGAGCATTTTAAGACAAAAAAACACAGGAGACGGTATGCTTCTTTTTCTTTTTAATTCTCTGCCTTTCAATCTTATCTAACATTCTCCTTGTATTTAAATCGGTGAAGAGTGGTTATATTGATGGTAATGCTTTTGAGTTTTGAGCCTATTCCTGTTTTGAAATGTTTTCTTCTGTATGAACTTCTCATAAAGCAATTCGACATGAATATCTTTCTTTCCAATAGGGATGTAACTGACCAGAGTCGAACATATATATTGAGATTGAAATTTAATCAAACTGAAATTTGTCCTTGATCTAAAATCTTTTTACCAAATGCGATATAAATCAAATGAGTAAGCTGCAAGACCTGGTAAAAATTTGAATGGGATGGGAAGTGGTTATTGAAGTCATGGATGTAGATAACACATAATCAGTTCCATGACTTCATTAATCACTTTCCTCTCGTTAAATGAGCTTATCCCAGCATATATTCACACTTGCCAAGTAATACTTTTTTAGACAATTCTAAATTGAGGGACAGGCCCTGAAAAGTAGTCTCGAAAGAAAATATTCAAAATAGTGTTAGTAGCATCTTTTTAATTGAATGAAAAATGTATGCGTGTTGTTGTGAATAACTTGGCATATTCATGCCCCTATATGTAGTTTTTGGTTCAGGAATTGGATTTATACATGGTTTCAAGGTTCTTAAACTGTCTCCAATTTCTCGATCTGAAGTCTTTGCATGATTTAGTTATTGTCTTTTGAACACCTGTGTGAATTTGGATCTTAAATCTCTGGTCCTTGCAAACTTTAGCAGTCTGTTAAATGTCAAACCCGTTCCTTCTAGTTCTTTGCATTGCATGCATAGCTGAAATTAAAATATCTAAAATTTAATTGTACAATTAAGTACTACACATAAGTCTAATCCTATTTAACCACTTGTGTTACAAACTGGTTTTAAGTAACATTAAGATTAAGATGACGAATATGATTTGACATGCTTTTAAAACTTGTTTATATTATCAACGAATAGTGTTATCAAACCTGTGCTTATAGTATAGCTTTATTAAAAGGGTTTGCATCAATTCCAATTAAGCTACAATCATGTTATTAGATCTTCCACTTTTGATTATATTGATCGACATGCGATATTGCTTCTAATATTACTGTTTGTGCAGTGTGAAACAAATGATGGGTGATGCACCACACACTCAACTGGATGCTGAATTAGCTGCAGGAATGGGAATGCCAGATAATGGACCAAAGTTAATGTCTATGTAACTTTCTCTTTTGTGGTGGTTGGAAGATTATAGTAGAAACTGGTGTTATATTATGTTTGATTATGAGATAAGCAATATTTGGTTACTATATCAATCTAATCTATATATTTTTCTTAATTTTGTCATAATTAGTCTCAGATCTAGAACATCTGCAATATCAAGTTAATTTTAAGACTAACGAGCTAGAAAGAAGACCATTTAACGATTTAATGGTTAACACGTTATATACTGTTAAACGTGTTTAAAAAATGCAGCAAAGTTATTTAAGTGTTCCAATTTAAATTGTTTTGGCAATGAAATATAAGAAATTATTTTGTAAGCTTGCAATTTTTCAAATCTAGCAAATGACTATTATGTAGGAGGTCAATCTTTTTGCTAATATCCCAAAATTTTCGTAATAAAAATAATCAACTCCTAAAAATTACAATGTTAAAGATAAATTGTAATCTCAATATTTAGATTTGAATCCTTTCATGTTTGATATGTATCAAATTTGTGGGAGCGAGTACGAATGTAAACAAGGTAGAGAATGTGTGGAGGATGTAAAAGTTAAGATATAATTAGTCGTAATATGAAAAGTTAAGATAAAATTTGTGGGAGCGGTGCACAGGTTTAATTAGTCGTAATATGAAAAAATAAGATATAAAAGTTTCAACATTAAAATGTATATAAAAAAGTCGAGTACTATTAAATATTAGTTCCACAATAAATTTGGATAAATGTTGATATAACAGAAATTATGGTGTATTACGAAATATTTCTTTATAGACAACGTTGGAAGTTTTATTCGTATTTTCACCGTCTTCGTCGATAATCAATATTTTTAACAATTCTCTTTAAATAACTCTTGAAGTTGCAGCATAATACTGACCATGTAAAAACACCGTCGTCAAAAGATATATTCCAACATGCTTAAGATATTGTCCCTAACTCTTATTAATATAGTCATCGCAAAAGAAAAAATTAAAGGGATGTGGTTCGATTCCCATGCTAGACAAATTTGTATTTCTTTTAATATAATGGATCACATGAAAAAGAGAGGAAAAATGAGAGAAAAAAATGTTTAGGGTTAGCATTTTAGAGCAAATTTTAAAAAAAGATATATAATAATAATAATAATAATAATAATAATAATAGGAAGCTAATAATAATAAATATTTAATCTTATAAAAAAAATAATAAATATTTAACATGGTGAGTTAAAGGTTGTGGGTAGGGGTGTGCAAATAAATTGGTTCCTTTGAACCAAATTAGTATCCAAATAGAACCAGTTTTTAAAAGCCCAGTTTAAAGATGAAAAAAAAACCAATAACCAAATTGGTAACAAAAAAAAATTGGAAACCAAACTGAATTATATGGATCAGTTATGGTTAACCATACTTTTCACACCTCCCTAAATCAATTTTCACCAACATTAATAATTTTAAAATTTTTTACCGAAAAAAGATCGAAAACTTTTTTTCCGAAACAAATATCGAAATTTGAAAAAAGATCGGAAACTTTTTTTTTGAAAAAATATTGCAATGTTTTCCCAAAAAATATCGAAAACTTTTTTCCTCGAAAAATTCGGAAACTTTTTTTTTGAAAAAAATATCGAAATTTTCCCCCCAAACAAGATCGGAAACTTTTTCCAAAAAAACCCGGAACTTTTTTTCCGAAAATATATCGGAAAGTTTTTTTCCCGAAAAAAAATAGGAAACTTTTTCCGGAAAAAATCTGGAATTTTTTTTCCGAAAAAAAATTGGAAAGTTTTTTTCTGGAAAAAAGATCGAATTTTTTCTCGAAAAAATATCGGAAACTTTTTCCGAAAAAATCGGGAACTTTTTTCCGAATAAATATCGGAAAGTTTTTTCCCGTAAAAAAATAGGGATTTTTTTCCGGAAAAAATCGGGAAGGAAAGTTTTTTTCTGGAAAAAAGATCGAATTGTTTTCTCTAAAAAATATCGGAAAATTTTTACGAAAAAAATCGGGAACTTTTTTCCGAATAAATATTAGAAATTTTTTTTCCGAAAAAAGATCTATATTTTTTCCCAAAAAAAGATAGGAAACTTTTTCCGGAAAAAATTGGAAATTTTATCCGATAAAAGAGATAAAAATATCGTAAACTTTATTTATGGAAAAAATATCGAATTTTTTTCCCGAAAAAAATCTGAAAATTTTCCGAAAAAATCGGGATATTTTTTACCGGAAAAAACTTTGGAATTGTTTTTATCTGAAAGCGAAACTTTTTTCCTCGAAAAATTCGGGAACATTTTTTCCGGAAAAAAATCGGGAAGTTTTTCCGGAAAAACCGGAAAATGTTTTTAACTAAGATCGAAAATTTTGAGAACGTTTTTTTCAAAAAAAAATCAAAAATGTTTTTCTCAAAAAAATTGAAAAATGGATTTTTAGAAAATCATTTTTGCAAACTGGATATGAATGAAGTAAACCAAAGTCATAGAGGATAGAGAAGCAAAAAAATTGAATCAAAATACTAATTGGTTTTTATTGTAAACCAGTTTTAAACTAAATTGAATTTGTTTTATAAAATAAACCGGTTTTAAATGAAAGTGGTTTTGGTTTGGTTCATGAACCATATATTTGGTTCAAGTTTGGTTCGGTTCATTACTATGCACACCCCTAGTTGTGGGTTCGATTTTTTGTGAGATATTTTTTAACATTTTATTTGAATTAATGTTAGACTTAAATGAAAGGGAAAATGAATGGAAAAAAAAATTAAGATTAAGAATAGCAAAACGGAACAAACTTTATAATATAAGAGATGTCTCCTATTTGTTCTTTGTATCCCTGTCACCTATTTGTTCCCTGTATTCCCATAGATATCCACCAACATGAAAAATTAACAAATATTTTACTTTTCAATCAAAAGCATATAGTAGTATCATGTTATTTCTTCCTTTTTAAAAAAAATAAAAACTTGAAATTAGTAAACAATAATATTTACAGTACCTCATCATCATCCATATCCTCATTAACACGTTCAAAAGAAACAAATGTCTTTGAATAACCTAAACCTAGTAAACAAATAGCTAAATTACATTAAAAAAAGAAAAGCAATTATGGTTATAAAAAATTAAAAATGATAAAAAGAGATAAATTCAGCATAAAATATATCACTTTTGTCAACAAAAAAAAAATGTCACCTTGCATGTCTTTTTGGAACCAATCTTGGGTGTACATTAAAGCCTCTAAAGTGTCTTCCTTTAACTTAATATGCTGGAGTTAAAACACGACCACTTGTACGAAAGATAAACTAGTGACTGCTAAAAAGTCTTTTGCAATTTTTTACAAAGTTGAAATTTTCAAACCATTTTGTTTCCACCATCCTAGTATGTCAAAATTTTATAACTATATCCTTATCAAGGGGCGGATCCATATAGAGACATACTATGAATATATATATATATATATATATATATATATATATATATATATATATATATATTATGGGGATTGCTAACTTACTTCCACTTAAAAACACGTGAGAGTAAGTTAGCAAACCAACTCCCACTTGTGTTTTACAAAATATCAAATCTTTCTGTACGAATCAATGTTAATTATGAGGCGAGTTTTGTAAATTTGCTTTAAGTAATTTAGAAACTCCTTTCTCCCAACCCAAAACATTGTTTTCCTCGAGAATTAGAAGAGTGAGAACTACTGTAACTCCAAGTTTCTTTTCGTTGTAACTCCATATTTTTAAATATCTCTATATACTTTCTAATTTTTTATTTTTGTAGCACAAACATTACCCAGATTTAAAATAACGAGAATTGATCCAATTAGTATTAATTAAAGGTTTGTATTCAACGGTAGAGACTACCTCATATGCATTTGTGGCTTCTAGGGTCAAATCTTGGGTTTTGAAAAGATCATATATTGAGAGACAACGAAACATGTGGTATGAACTCTGATTTTGACAATGTTTTGGATGGTCTTCGTGATACGATTCCGACTAAACGAAATGAATAACAAAATATTTTTGTAAATGAAATGGCTGCTGGTTGAATTTGTGATTTTTTTTGTTAAATATTTCAATAATTTTTTTTATCGATTTATTTGGATGAATGCAATTATTTGAACATATTCATTAGAATAATTTTGTATAATGAGTGTTGATATACTCATATGTATTAAAATAAATATTAACCATTAGTTATCAATTGTGTTGATTTTAAATTAAATTTAATATAAAAATATATTGACTTTATGTTTTTAATCAAATTTTAAAATAAAAAATTTGGTGACCGGTCATAGAGACCATTTCTGTGACTGTTTTGGAATTAATTTTAAAGTAAAAAAATATATAATCAATCTAAAATATAACCAAGACTAAGTTATCACTACTACCTACACTTTCAAGTGTATCATAAGTGTATTGATCTTCACCATCATCAAACACAAGCAAAAGGGGGAATAAATCCCTTTCAATTATTGCATACAAGACCTGCATACAAAAAGTCAATATCCAAACGAAAAAAAAACCTACAAAAAGTAAGTCACACTACTACACTTGTCATTCTTGATCTAATTCTTCACTATCATCATACACATCATCATTATCATCAGTCATATCATCATCATTATCATCAACAACATCATTGCTACCATGAACCACATAATTTTCATGAACTTCATCTATAGTATATAGTTTGGGCCGAAAGTTGAAGTTTTCCATCAATTGTTTTACCATATCACGAAGTTCATCCCTTTCCCTTCTCATTTCTTCCCTTTCAATTCTCATTTCAATTTTCAGTTCTTCAAATTCATGTATTTGCACCCATTCAGTTGGCGAAGAAGACGAACCACGGTAATTTTGCCTACCGGCAAATAAAAAAGATTCACTCCCAAGACCATATATATGTTTTTTCCTTATTCCTGCAACCTCGGTCCACACATCTATTTCCTTTGGTGGCGGAGTTCCTTGCAAAGATGTTTGTTCGGTTAATTCTTCCTCACATTCTAATTGGTGTTGTGGTCCAACATCGTCATAAACCATATTCTCAAATCTATTGTGGTGGCTACTACGACCCTCTTCATTTTTGTAATAAAATAATAAAGTTGATTAATGACCTAACTTATTTTTTATATTAAACACAGACATTGTAAAGACGCAGTAGTTGTTCATCACTCTATGTATTACTGGTTTCGTACACATAAAATGAATAGGATCCCATCAAATTTCAGAAAATCAAAAGGACTGACTTTTCCTAGGACCGTGTTTCTCTAACTTTTTAGTGCCAAAGTTACTACCAGCTAGACATGGAAAGTTGTGGCTTTATTCACAGCCACAAAAGTTTGTTGATGGTTTGACCTCTTTGGCGTGTCACAAAAGCGAAATCTTTTTAGTACTCATGACCCCACAAGAAACGTTTTTTTTAATTATTTTATTTCTAGTGATTCTTACTCCTATGTTTTGAACTGATTTGAACTTTTAAGTATTTTATGTCTAGTGATTCTTACTTCTATGTCGAGTTTTTTTCTATTTTTTAAAAGTATCTCAATAAATTTTGTTTCGTCTTATCTCTTCTTTCTATTTTGCATATATCTCTCAACAAATTATAAAGAATTCAATTGAAGTATTATATTTGGCTTAAGTATCTTAATGCTATATATTTGAAAAACTAAAGTTTCTTCGATTAAAACAAAATTTGTTTTTTTTTGTTAAAACAAATTTTGTTTCTTGTTATATTCAAATTTAAACAAAATTTATTCCGTATAATAATGGTTCATGAAAATTCTATAAATAAGATAAGTAGTAACCGTTAAAGAAGAAGAAGAAGATGGAGAAATAGTTGAAGACTCAATAACATAAGCATTTTTTTTTCGGTTTGAATTGATTTGGATCATCGGTTTAATTAGACTTTTTTGATCTATTTACATCCCTAATATTAATAATATACAACTTCAAAAATCATATAAAAACTCATTTGTCAAAAAAAAAAATCGCGCGTATTCAATTCAGTACTCAACTTGACGTGAGAAACCACTAAGCCCCTTAACAAAAGCATATAGCAGTTCAAGATAAACAAAACCAATAAGCCCCTTACTACAACTCAAAATCCCACAATCTTTCAAACAAACAAATGAAAAATGATAACATTCATTCCTACAAATTAATAAAAAACAGCAATTGCAGCCCAATCCACTTCATCAGATAAAGTGGTTTCTACTGTTTTGGGGGATCTTCCTCTAGTTGATCTATCTCTTCCTTAAGTTGAAGTTTTTTCTGGTGTCTTAATTGAACTTCTTCTTTCTGGTGTCCTTGATCTGCTAGCTAATCTTCTTTTTATAGATCTTCTTCATTCGAGTGTCCTAGATCTTCTATTTGATCTTTTTCTTTCAGGTGTTCTTGATCTTCTTTTTCGGGGTGTCCTTGATCTTCTTTTGTCTATGTCTAAATTGACATTCTTTCAGGTGTCCTTTATCTTCTATTTGATCTTCTTATGTCTGGTGTCTCACTTGATCTTCTTTTTGGGGGTGTATTTGATCTTCTGTAACACCCCAAAAAAATACAATTCTTTTTATTTAATTATTTAGTTGTTGTGGTGTTGATTGGCGATGTTTATTTAATATTTTTGTTGCGAATAATTAAATAACTGATAAATAAAAATAGTGACATTGCTAGCTAGAAAATAGAAATTAAAAGAAAAAGAAGTAGAAAATAAAATAAGAGGTGTTGGGAGCTTAGAGAGGGTGTAGATAGGAAAATGGTAGAGAAAAGAATAAACAAAATTTTTATTCCCATTAAATCATTTTAATAATAATAATGATAATGATAATGCCAATGTCCCTTGTTCTTTGTGTTCGTTGGTACTAAACAGATTAGAAGAATTTTGGAGCGTTAAGAACAAATGTCTCCTATTCAATTGCATTTGCCTCCTCCTCGGTCATGCATGTCGCTGCTATTACGCCTGTTGTTGCTGCGCCTATCGTTGATGCACAAGTAATATACTTGTAAAGTAAACCAGTGCACGCTTAAGGTTCTTCCAAGCTGGTCATCAAATGGCCAAGCCTAGGGTTATTGTTCTATCTAGTAATTGTTTTCTCTTTCTTTTCTCTCAATTTCACTGTTTCTTTTGCTTGTTGTTGTTGTTGTTGTTGTGCTAGTTAACTAACATAGATTTTATTTGATGAATGTTTATTTTATCTTGTTGATTCTGAGTATCCATGTACGGGAAGTTTTCTTCCCCTTAGAGCGGTGAAATGTATCATGCACAAGAATATAGTTGATGCCTCCTTATGAACCTTCTAGGCAATGACACATAGTAACTACATGTTGTGCTATTCATAATTACATACGCAAGTGGAATTTTTCCGATGAGTTATTTAGAATGTGGGAAGAAATGGATATTGATATGCTACAATATTTTGATGTGTTTCTCATTTTTCAATATTATAGCGCTTAATGCGTAAACAAAATTATTATAGCACTTAAATTCAATATCGTATCTAAACAAATTTAGTCGGTGCCTAAATTATACATTTAACTATAAATACTTAAAATTTAATTACTAATTATATTAAACACCTTTTTATTTTTTAATGCTTTTAAATTGTAAAGTAAAATAGTTGATATAAAGGGATATATAGTTAATATAGGGCGTGAAGGTCTTGCATATTAGACAAAGTCTATAAAAACAATTTTTAAAAATTTGATTACCAAATAGATTTTATAATTTTCTTTGTCTCTAATTTTTTTTTAAAAACTAGATAACTAAATGAATTTTCTCATATGTGAATAGTTTTTAAAAGTCACATTATCAAACAATTTTTTTTTCTTTCTTTTCTTAAAATCTATTTTTAAAATCTAATTTATAAAACACATTTTAAAATCTAAAAAATAAAATTGTTTCAGACAGACCCTCTATCTCCTAAAAGAAGTGTTTATACAATCAAATTGTTAAAACTTTGTTTACGATTTACTATATAATGAGATAAATATAAATTTGTTTTTGATATAAAAAAATTGTTAAAAAACCTGATCATAAACAAATATTTGATTTTACCAACAAAAAATGTAATGACAACCATATTTAAATTTTTAAGTGCATCATTATATAGGCCACCTCTGCACCAATGTACTAAGTGTTGTACGGTGCACCAGTCTCAATAATCTTATAACGAATACAAATTTTATAAAATCTATCATTGGATTGAAAGTTCATATCATATAGATCATTTAATAAATTTTGTAAAAAATTGAAAATCATTTGATGTATTATTCAGACCCACCAAATTAACGGTATTGAATAAAAATTCATAAACTGTTAATCTTGGTGGATCTCTTAATAACACATCAATTAATTTCAAATTTTAAAAAATTTGTATGAACAATCTATATGATATAAATTTCTTATAAAAGTCGTATTTGTTATTGAGAGTTATTGACAAGTGATACACACCACTTGTCAAACTATTTCATTTTAGCCAAAGCTTATTATATAAGTTTGCACGGAGCTCCTAAAATATCAAGGACATTCCTAATATATTGAATGGGAGTTTATATTGAATGGTCTCTTTTGGAAGAAGGAATGAGATGAAAACAGAATTTGTTCGCCAAACATTTTTTTGCATCTACTTCAAGTTGACATTAAATATCAAGACAAGTATGAATATGTTAGACCTTCGAAAAGGAGGTGGTGTTGTGTCTTTTAAGAGTATGTTTATTGTCAAGAGAGGATTCTCTCAATTAACATGAGGATAAATTTTGTTTTTAACCCTTAGTTTGAAAAAAGAGAGAAAGGAGTAAAAGAAGGTGGATTCAAGGATTATGAGTGACACACTTTAGAAACACGAGGGAAAATAAGGGCCTCTTTGAAAGACTTTTGGTTTTTAGTTTTTAAAATGTGTTTTATAAAAGTGTTTTACAAAACTGTTTTTAAAAAGTAAAACACTTATAACATTGCAAACAGTTTTTAAAAACAGGATTTTCAAACAAGTTTTTTCTTTTTTAATTTTTGTAAACTAAAAAAGAGTATTTGGAAACTGTTTCAAACAGACCCTAAATTTCGAAAATTCATTCTCGTTTATTGCCCAATAAACTCCGTACAAATTGTACCTAAGCTATTAAGGGTGGAGGACTGATCAAAGAGATGGTGCATGGTAGCATGGGTTTAGTTGTTACATTGGAATATCAATTAATTCTCATGCTCAGTTAGTACCCAATTGCAAGATAGCTATGACTTCATGAGAACAACTAGTTTTGCAGCTTATGATTATATTAGGCTATGCAAGATATATTTGATGAGGTGACCAAAACTAAAGAAGCATTTTTTTTTAAAGAAACTAAAGAAGCTTAATTGTGTAATTTTGGTACATTTGCTTAATATATAGTCGAAGTAGATTGGTAGAATTTATATTTATACAAGGAATATATGAATCCACTGTTTTGAATCAGTAGTTGACATTGGATTGGAATGTTCTCATCACTCATACTCTTCTTGGATAACGGAAATATAGTGCAAATTATATTGCTAAACTGGGATATATTAATAATGAGAATATGCTCATGAATTATTTTCTAACTAATCACCAAAAAAACATGTCATTCAATTATTGGATCTGTGCAACCTTCAAGGGGGAAAACATTCAGTTTCTATACTGAATTTCCTTGCAATCAGCTCCCCTGCAATTTTTCCGATCAATCCCCAGCATTCAAATACCAAACAATGCAACATTTTTCTAAAACAACTATTCATTTCTATAAGCATATATACAAATTTTACACCATTACACACGTATAATACACTCAGCACTACACTCTTGGTTCCTGACAAGATGGTGTGGAAGCTATCATTGGTTGTTGCTCCTGTGGTAGGATGAGGATTAATTAAAATACCCTATATTGTCATAAGTAGACAGCTCAACGCTGAAGAAGTTCTAAACAGAAGTTCCAGAACTTAATTTTTGGAAAACTAACATAATCCACAAATTTATGAACAGTTGTCAAAACAAAAATCCTCTACGGCCTTGGATTTTCCCTTCAATAATTTCAACATCCCTTGCGCGAAGGCCTTTCCACTGGAAAATATATTGTTCAATAGAGAAATTGTGATTATAAAACAATCAATGGACCATAACAACAGGAGCAAAAATTATAGGAAACAACTGGGGCCATAAACAAAAGACAAACCTGTTAATACATCAAATAATGAAGAGCACTTCGAATATACTTGTATCTTTACTACCTCAAGTAAACAGTTAAGTAGAAATCAAGAAGTCGCAGATATTGTATCATCTGAGTCAACCTTCAACTGAAAGACAGTGACAGTCTGATAAGAACAAAAATGGAAGCAATATTGTTTATTTATTTATTTAAAAACAGACATCGAGTTTACCATCTTCAGATGATTCAGCAAAGAATCATGTAACATCTTTTTGAGCTTGTCACAATGATCTACCATGTGACCCATTCTGATCAATTCTTCAAGTTGGTACAGTAGCTGCTCAATAGTTGTGTAAGGGAACCAAAGAGCAAATGGTCTCTTCCTTCTAATTATATCTGCTGGCCTCTGCAGAATATTGACATTAGCAACATAAGCAAATACACAACAAGCAGGTATCGTCACTGTTGCTGCATCATGAACATAGATTATGTGCTGCATAAATTTGCCAGTAGCTACCACACTGCATAAATCATGCACATTTATGTTGTTTTATCCAATGTTTAAAAGACCAAACATCGAACGGATAAGGTCTCCGGGTCATGGTTAACTGCTTAAACCAGGACAAAACAGCGGTCAAACCATAGACTGTGCCGGTTCACAGTTCAACCGGTGGAACCATCCAGTTCAGTTATAAAAAGATTTGGAACTCTAGTGATAAAACTTAAAGGTGATTGAATGTGTACATACATCCTGAGCAAATGATGCTAGCCAATTCTAATGATCACAGTAATAAATTCAATCCATAATAGTAAAAATAATTTACCATCGAAGCAAATGATTCTATGTACTCGAGTAAAAGATAAGTAGCTTCTGCATATCGACCACAGTTGACATAGAGCTGAAACAAAGATGCAGGATTTGATTCTCGGCCAGTCATCCCCCACATCCTTTCCTTTTGACCCTCCTGTCGAAAGTGACAAATCATAAGCCATGTAAACAATATCAAACAAAACCCCATATTACAGGCAGCCAAGGTTGCATGATAAAGGAAAAAGTGTATCCCTCATACTGCATAGAGCAGAAAAAGAGACAAGATGTGCCGATCTAGATTGTCGAAATTGGTTGCAGTCCAAGTTTTTTATCAAGAGGCAGGCAAAAGGATATAAAGAGGTCTAGATGTTAGCATGATTAATGTTTTACAAAAAAGATTCAATATCAACGTGCACCACATCCTATATATGCAAATTCTGAAAAGGATAACCTTTTAAAGTGAAAGCACTTATATATGACACAGACGCCACAGTTTTGTAAGTAAAACTAGGTTTAATGTTAATGATAAAATTATATACTAAGGACTCTTGACTTGTTTAAAATGTCAGTCAAGAGATGGTAGGTTATAATAGTAAACAGAAAGTTGTTTAAGTTGTTACGATTTGAATAGGGTGAAGCAGAAACATTCCCATTCAGAGTATACAAACATGCTTAAGCAGGTACTTTCACATGGCAACAATCTTAAACATGCTATCTTAAGATTGTAAAACATTAATCATATAAAGTGTCTAGGATTGTCAAATTTGAGATCTAATCTTAAGATTGGCGAAGTATCTGACATTCTGACTGAATTCTCGGTATGAAAAGTTATTGGTGCTTTGTATTCTATCCAATATAATCGGTATTCATTATCTTTTTTCCAACTTCCCAGCCAACATCCTACATACTTTATTGACATCAAAAACAAAAATCTATACAGAAATATTTATGTGTGATTTTAGGTAGTTCCAAGAATAGGAATCATATAATATGTTTTAGAGAAACATTGCAAAAACCAGTAATTTTTTTTTTTTGAAGAAGCTAAATTAAAAAATAAAATAAAATAAAATTACTGGTTTTTGCAAAAACCAGTAATTAAACAAGCAGGTGACAGGCATTCTTTTGAATCTATTAAAAGTCAGTGTGTTTTTACTATTCCTTAACTTTTAACAGCATCCTAGAAATAGAATAATTGTTAGTATTCTTAGTCATTACAACTTCCTAGACATTGAATGTAATTATTGCAGCATCACTATAAATTGGTGATCTTTTAGACACACAAATTACATAAAATTACAGAATCAATGAACATCAATCAGTGACTCATCCTAGAAAAATTACCTTGAACAATTGAACAAGCCAAAGAGGCAATTCAATCTTAGGATCTGCTCGAAGAAGAGTTCCAGCAACAATAACTGGCAACCTACCATGAAACTCCTTATACTTCTCCTGCAATTTTGAAGCAGTTTTAAAAGAAAGCGTGAACCAGGGAAACAGAAAAATGCAAGTTTAAATTATTTTATTTAAAAAAAAAAACAAAAATGAACCATACCACCCCCACTTAAGATAAATATATTATAACACGGGAAACAACCATATGAAACCATCTATGCATCTGAATAAGGTTCAAATGTGTGTTCTCTTACTGACATGGAGCATGGTATACTGTTTCCAATGCAACAAAATTTTAGAGGTTTAAGTTCCATCTCACACCCTTTAATTTAAGGGGAAAATACTAGAACCACAAGACTTGTGTCCTACTTGAGAAAAATATGTTGGTGGGACAAGAATAAGTTCAGAAACATTTTGAATGAAAATTTCTCAAATCATGAACAATATAGAAAGAGAAGACAATTTCTAGAATGGCTATCAACTAAAGGCCAATACAGAAAAAGAAGAAGATACGAACAAGGTAAAGCTTGAGATTTGTCCAACGACTATTTCTGTCAGTTTGTGGAGCTGTAGGAAGTGTAACAGGTGAGCCATGAGCAACCATCTCAAGCTTTGATGAGAACAACAAATGACCATGTTCCCTAAATCATCAAAAACATTTATCAATCATAAAATGCACAATAGCTACCGGCAAGAACAGTTAAATAAAAACTTGAAAACAGGTCAGATATCTTGTTTCAACAATAATACAAGTGCCAAACTAAATAAGTAAATAAACAATAAGAACAAAACTTAAACCACATGAATGACTGATAAGCAACAAGTTCGGTATCTTGTTTCAACAACAATACAATAAAAACGGCTTCAAAGGTAAAGGTAAGAAATATGTCAACTTACTCAACCCAGGTGGACTCTACTTTATCGTGACAGCATTTGATCGCCATTTCAGATAAAACTCTTTCCAATTCCCTAAAAAGATAGACCAAACCACAGATATAAGCATATCAATACATATATAGAAACAAAGAAACACACGCACACAAATGGCACAGTGCAAACCTCTTCAGTCCTGAACCCTTGAAAAATCTGAGAAGGATTGTAAAGGCCATATCATATAAATTGTTTTGGACAAGAAGATCAGCCAAATCTGATAGGGCACCAAGTTTACCTTGAAAAATGAAAAAATAGTAATACATGTTCAAAATTCTATCAAATGAAAGCACATGATATAAAAACTTTAATATCATCAATCATCCTGGAAGCAGTCATAAGCTTCAGAGACGATTCAACAACAAAAGCACACACACAAAGAAACTTACCAGAAAATGTCCACTTGACCTTTACCAGTGACAGCATATACTCTGCAGAAGTTAGCACAAACTCGTTCTCAAGTTTTTCAATATCAATAGCGGATTGCCACTTTTGAGGCTCGGCATCATTATCAGCTGGTCAGCAAATTAATGAAAACAGTATCACCACCTCTTCAATAAACATTAGTAAAACTATTTAAATGATAAAAGAAGAAATTAATTAAGCCAGATGAGATGATTACAAAGAGATAATATTATAAGGTAAACGAACTCGAAAAGGAAAAACAATAACAATAACATCAATTAAAAACAGCTACCCAATCTCTAAACATATCCATCAGGCTACCCTTTCAAAAATGCTATCCAGTATATATATTTTGGGAATGTTACAATGTTCATATAACATCATAATTCATAATGAAATGATAAGTTCATAACAAGCAGCATGGTTTTTGTTGTTGAATTACTTACAATATTCATCCGGTGTTCTTTTAGCTTTCTTACTTGGATAACATTCACTCGTAAGAGAATTTCGTTCAGTCAGCGAATCGATCCATGCATATGCAGGATGAACAAGATGCAATGCATTGACTGCAGCAGAGAGTGCATTCAGCCTCTCTTGCAACATCAACGAGCTTCCTTGGTTATCTTTCAAAGCTGCTTCAGTTTTCAAACGAGCAGAATACATGTACATGTAGTTTGCTGCACGTCGCCAATTATGCTGATGTAATTGAAATGCATATAGCAACTTATACAAGTTTGGCTTTGCAGAAATATCTGATCGTTCAGCCTACATATTCCAGTGAAAATGGCACAACATTAAAGAAAACAGCAAAGTTAACATCACTCGGATGTGTTCAGTGAGAGCATACCTTCCAAGCCAGCTCTTGTTCTACTTTTTCTACTAAACCAATAAGGGGAAGTTTGTTACTGCAGAGAATCTGCAGGGGGAAAAAAAGCAATGAAGATTAGGGGGAAGTACAATTTAGAAATGAATGGAAAAGTCTAAATTTCTGGTAGCAAATTATTGACATGCACTATTGGGCCAAATTAATACTATTACATTAGTCAACCTTTGAGGACAAAGCAATCAACATATTCCAAAATGGATTACATCAACATAAGAAAAGCAAATGGTTAGAACTCAATTAACATAGGACAGTCAGAAGACCTTGTCAAAGATTATCCAACCTTTATAGCACCTTGTTCATAAAGAACAATTATAAAACGCCTCAAACAGATGTATTTGCTCTCCTCGTCTGGATTTGAAATTATTGCACAATATGCATCATAATACCGTCCAAGATCTAATGCAAATATGAAAACATTAGCCCATAATCGTCCCTTGATGGTTGTCACGGATTCATTCATAGAGTTGTCCTTGTCCATTTCATCTTTCATATGTAGAGCCTCATCAACTTGCTCAAGTGCAGCAAGAGCAAACTGGCAAGCACCTTCACTAATGTTATAACGTTCAAATAACTGCATTGCCCATTGATAGTATCGAAGCTTCCATGCCGCTATTGAAGTACAACCACCTGTATTAAAGCCACACGTTAATAAGCAACTAAAACTTAAGATTCTGATTGCTCAAGAAAACTGAATTTCTGTTACAGGGATACCCACTAAAACCAAGATGTGGAATTCCTATGTCAACAGATAAACTCTGCAGAGCCCCAGATGCACCATTTCCAGACGCAGACCTGCAATTAGAAACCGATAAATGGTGATTGTTCACTTCACTTTTAACCCAACTGTGATGATAACCAATTTATATTATTGATAAGAAAGAAGGAAATACAGAAAGTAAGACCAAATGCTCCCAGCCAAGGCATCACCCCAAGCTATAAGCTAAAATAGAAAATAATCCCCCTTCTACCCCTCTGAACTACCTCATGTAACAGATTGGTCCCACCCCCCACCATAAAAAACTAACTTCCTTCTTTGTTGATATATAAAAATCAGTCCTTCCCCTTATTTGGACCCTTTTATAATTAACGAGATCCGACTACCAATATGCAGAGTTAACAAAGTAATAAATAAATTCTAAAAACTAATTTACTTGTATATGACTGGGGAGAGGGAAATTTTTGCCATACAACAATTCATTGACGGTAAATATTAAAAATATGTTAATAATGTTATCCGTTATAAATGTTATTTAAACAGTTTTTGTTATAAATGTCATTAAATATAAATTCGAACTATGCTGCTCGTGTGATCATATAATTTACATGTCTCTCACCCCCCACCCCCTTCAGTCTTAGGTAGAATCTCCAATTTTGACTACCTTGAGTAAGGTGGCTTTGATTTAGACCTTTTCCTTTTCAAAATGAAATAAAAGTTAAAACCTAAACTAAAGAGAAATTAACCAATATCACTTAACTACTTGACCAAGTGATCAACTCATAGTCTGAAAATGCAAGTCTACATAATGCAAGCAAATTAAAGGTGAAGTATTGTACCTAAAGAAACAGCGAATGGCATCTGAAATTTTTTTGTCCTTCTGTGTTGCATTCAATCCACACTGCACCTGTGCAAGTAGGCAACATCCTACAAGATGATGACGTATGCACCATCCACCATCAGCATCTTGAATACTTTGGGATGTTTTCTCCTTTAGCAAATGTGCTTCCGCCATCATGAGCAATTGCTTTTGAAATATTTGTAATTTAAAATATTTGATACTTTCAGTAAAGATAACTAGAGTAAAGAAACCATGTGAAGGGGCCAAAATCCCATTCTGGCAAGAAAAGTAAGGGCAAGTAAATAACCTCAGCAGCACAATACTGGTCATGCTTGAAAAGTATAAATGCAAGATCAATAGAACGACTCAAGAAAGTAGAAGATCCACCGTCCTGGCCCCAAATGATCCAACTGATGAAGTCCCTCATCCTATTAATAGAGCTTTGCATATTTGAAAAACGTTCTGGAGAAAAGTGGCTTTGGTCTATTGACGAACTTCCAACATTTAGCAAGAAAATAAAAGCCAACGTTAAGTCACATCCGGTGAACTTCTCATTCCATATTTGTTTTCCCATGTTGTTACCTATATATACAAGCAAAAAAATGTTAGAATAATATTGGTGGTAAGGCATATGTGATCAATTCCCCAAAAGTAAATGTTAATACGCAGCTCTGTGTAGCCAATTCATCAAAATCCCACTCACTTCGACAACTACTCTATTTTAAGTATAAAAGGATGTGATAAATGAAGGAAAGTAGCAGAAAATGAGAGGATGTCAAGGAAAAAAAAATGAGGTGTTGAATGAGAGAAAACTGAAGAGGCATATGGTGAAATCATGTGTTTCAACTTTCAACTACACAATAGAGACTATATATAAGATATGATATGACATTCCTATTTACATGGATTTAATCTTATTTTAAACAAAAGTATTTGGATTTCTATAAAAGAGAGATTGGTTTTTCTGTCAATTGATAGGGAATGAGACAGTGAGCACACAAATGGAATATATGCAGGTACGCTTTGGCCATGTACCAGCCCATACACACAGTCCGATTAATAAAAAATAATATTCAATAAAAAATTTAAAATTAGGTTTCTCAGTTCGATTTCTTGATAATATTGCTATTTTCACTATTACATATTGATTCTTTCCCTATTCCTAGTATTTGAATACTATTTCACCTAATATCAAAATGTCTCCAGTAATGTAGTTCTTTTCATAATTCAAAGACAACCCTGTAAAATTTCATTGATTTTTCATGATGGCATTTTTTGGGAAGCTATATTAAGAAGAGAAAAAATAAACTTTAGATTTTGTGTAAGGATTGAGGAGTGGTAAGTACTGTAGAGAAAAACCAAAATCTCACCTTATAAGACAGTTTTGAGATTGAGTTAGCCCCAAAACCTTATTGGTGTCTATCTTAGATCTAATAATAGGGCACCACATTATCCACGGACCAACCACAATAATGTTGGGAAAAACCCAAGTCCTAAATAAAACTTTAAAGCATATATAATTTTACCTCTCAAATCGGTTTTGTGGGGTTAACTTTGGCCCAGAATCACGAAATACAATGTAAATAAATCATACAACCTACCTATTTGCAATGATGAAAGTTTTGAATTGAAGTCCTCCGTAACAGCTGGTGCAGCTGGTGTGATGGCAAAAAAGATGATGACCAGCCACTCAAAAATAATTTCTTGAAGCATCGGAACAAACTCAAGTTGTATTTTTGATATGTCATCAGGTGACAAGTGGACCTGCAAGAAATAATTTTTTGAAAAAAATTAATATGAAATATACAACATTTTATTCTACATTGACGCACATTTTTCTGGTGAAAATGACTTTCCTAAATACTTTGAAAACTTGGTCTACACAAAATATGTCTATGTGGTGCTAGACCAAGGCCGACCATCAAACACGTACTCTAGAGAGCGATCCTTGAATTCCTCAATTATGACAAGTACCCATTTATTGTATTTGCATGACAAACATACTCTGTTCTTCATGAAATTTTAACTCTCAAAAATCCCTATGCATATATATTAGAATTGAATTTGACTACTCTGAAGCGAGTAAAGTAAGCATATCAAGGGTTTTTTCAACAAACTCATAATTTGTTATGGCATACTTGCAATACTCACCTTTGATTTGTTAGTCTATGGTCTATAATACTTACTATACTCTCTAAAGTCAATTGTTCCTCACTTTAGAGAAGTTGAGTCCTTCAGAATCAAGGTTGGGTCCAACTCAACCCTACAAAACCAACTTGTAAGTTGTAAGGTGAGGGATGTCTCCCACGTATAAACTCATTTTTAGGCCATATCACATTCAATATGGGACTCTAAACATACACTCTCACGCCCAAGACTGGACATCTGGATAGACTCAAACAATCTTAGAATTTAGGTGCCGTTCTATAAAAAATAAAAAATAATTGGGTTGGGTCTAAATCAACACTCCAAAACCGTCTTCTAAGGTGAGAGATGCCTCCCAATTATATATTCACTTTCAGCCATATATCATCCAATGTGGAACTCTTACCAGTATATTTTTTCCATACATTTTTACATTCAGGTTAATGCACTGTAAAATCTACAAAGCCAGACCTGTTGACAACCTCCCTCGACGTTTAACCAACCCATGATGAATCTTTACAGCAAGTTACAAACCATGAAACTTAAACCAACTGAATTTTCTAGTTTAGGCGAAGTGATGATGCTTGGCAGGTTGCCAACATAGTTATGCATCATAGATAGCACCACGGAGCAGCCAACCCCAAAATTGCTATGGCAGAATAGCAGGTAGCAGGATGGCCACTTATAAAAGATTGTAATGTAAGTTAATGATTTTATAATATACTATACATTAATAAATCCTTAAAAATTACAAGAAAAATTAAAACAGTCATACTTAATAATAAGTGACACTCTTAAGCTAAATACACAAGTTAATGACAATAGAAGTCAAGGAATGAACAAGTTTAAGCCTATGAGTGAATGATGCCACTTCTGACGAGCATGTGAGGGTTAAAAAACCAACAATTACAACAGAACACATTAATAGAACAATGAGTGGCCAAAGAGGGTGAGTGGATGGAAAAAATTGAGGGATTGGAGCCGCTGTAAAACAATGAGGGTGAGAAGCAGAAAACACAGAGGAAGGGAATGGATCTTTCTTGTACGCAAAGAAAGCTGTCAAACCCAAAGAGGGGGTAGAGAGGACTGCAAACAATCAAATCAACAGATCAGAGTAGGTGCAGAAAAGAGATATGGGTGTGCCCTAGCTCAGGAGGAAAATGCTGGATTTGGCCAGAAACAATGCCGGTGACCAGAGGGTGGGTAAAGGTTTGAACAGTGTTTCAACCTTGAACGCTATTCTGATGGATAAAAGTGATGAAATTGCAAAAATCACCCGAAATAATTATTTGACAACTCAGAAAATGGGGAGGAATCCATTTCAGCATAGCAGCTGCAAAATCCGTGAGTTGAAGTAATTTGACGCAATTGCAGGCACGCAAGACATGATGCAACCAGTCAGCAATAAGGTTTTAAAAGTGGGTGTTGTACATGACACAACATTCAAATAACTATCTTAATTATTTTGAAAACAATTTCAATTCAGTAATGCTTATATTAAAAACAATTACACGAGATATACACAACTTAGTAGTGAGAATTTCCGGTTGCTACCATGTTTTATTAGACAATACTTTCAATTAACAGATATTTGCAATAATAAAAAAGCAATTGCAAGTATTAGAATACACATACAGGAAATGTCTATAAACTCACCTGACCACTGATGTCCACCAAATAGCTTAAAAATAGGAGAAAGTCCCAGGAAGATTCAAACATCACTTTTGCTATCTGATACGAAGAATGTACCATGATGGAGGAATTTATGTTTGATGACATTTCAGTGTCAAATTTAAGCATTCTTTTCTGTGGAACCAAAAATTTCAGTAAACCCTCAATTACATTTAGGATCTTGTCCCATGTGGAAGCTTTTTTGTACATGCCTTGAAGAGACAAAAACATGTCAACAGAGAGTTTCCTCAAACTTCTATGATCTGTTGGTTCCTTCTGCAGGAAAATTGTATGATCCCCAAATGTAGAACTTTGGAGCACTGGACCTGATATACAATAACCAGTTTCTAAAATCTTCACTATACACTTGACAATATCTTCAGAAGAGATCGCCGGTGCGGTTAAAAGTGATTCATAAAATATAGAAGAAGCAGTTTTGCCCAACTGTTGGCTGAAACTCGTGATACACCTAAGCAATTCAATCAAAATTTCACATTCAATATCATCATCAAATAAATCCATAGCGCTTGCGAGCTCACTAACTTCATCTGAAGAGCCTACAGAATACAAACAATGTCCATATTAAGGAAAGAAAATGAAAATAAAGAATGAATATAAGGAGCAAGTTAATTAAAAATATTGAAGAAAAAGCCAGGTATATTTTTATAATGTAAAATTAAAAAAGAGCTAGAGAAAGAAAAGTATCCATGATTAATATTTACCCTCTACAATCCGCTCAATATCTTCCAAAGACCGAAAAAGTGAAACTGATTTTTTTCTGATTAAACCAACAGCAACAGTAGAGGAATCAACAAGCAAGCCATATAATGCATTGTTCTTGCACCAATTATGGAAATATCGGGCAAAAAAACATTTCCAGCAATGCACTATGGACACTTTTTCAGATCCAACCTATCACATTATATATCTTGTCAGTATAAATTAAAGGGAGGGAAATACGAGAGGTGAGAAAAATTCAACAAATATGGCAATGAAAACCTCATGTTCTATAAGTGAAAGTATCTCCTTTTTTAGTCCATCTGCAGTTAACGTTTGTAATTCGGATTCACCCAAATGCCTGTTATACTCGGCCAGAGTTGCATGCAAAGCAGCATTATGATGAACCCCAGGAAGCATCAGCCTTCTTAAGAAAATAGAAGACACAAAAGGCAAAATATCATCCTGCAGAAAAGAATTAACCAACAGTCATACTCTTATAATAAATTTCTTCTTTTATTGACAGAACATCGTTAAGCATGTGAGAATTCCCAGCATGATAACAATCAACATTTAAACGTTACATTGATCTAAAAAGCTTTTCAGTCTAGCACTGGTAGTTCAAAGCATCAACGAAAGAATTCATCTTCAATATTTTTATCAATTAAACCTTTAGAAGCATCGACAATCATTTTTCAGTGTATATGTTGCATATCCAATAGAACTAACCACTTGAATTGATACATATAGATTTCCTATCATGAAAAGTTTATGGTAGGCAATTCCAACTTCTTTCAAAATACATCATTTGCAAGCACCCAAAGTGTTTGAATGAAAACATCACCTTGTTCCTAGAGTGGGAGTAACCATCTTTATGTAAAATCATAATTGGCAATAGGCAGGCAAAGTGCACTTATTTGAGCATATACACATGAACATAGTGCAACCAAGGTTAATACACGCATTCAGTGAACTGTGAAACGTAACTCTCCCACTAATAACAAAGGAATAGAAGGCCACAAAGACCTTCATGATTAAAATAATAAATGATGCAATACCTTTGAGGATGAAAATATTGAATGCGTAATCCGCATAATTTCATCTGCAAGATGTTCTGAACTTTGAAATAGCTGATCAGCAACAAATTCTTCATGTAAAGCATAAGAAAATTCCTCTACCCTGACAAAACAGATTAATAATTGAGCAAGAACAATAATTCTACTCACATTAAAATATACAATGAAGATTTAGAGTCGGGAATATATGACACACGGGAATAAAAATATATTACTCTTAGACCACTGATTAACTTTTTATGGGAATAATTTTCTCCCAAATCTGAAGTTGTCCATCACGATTTTAAATGAATATATCATCCCGAAATCAATTTAAGCTACATTGTGTAACATAATTCATGTACCTACTCATATCCAAATTTTCAGACGTTTGACCTAAAATAATAGCATAGTGGCAACTTATAAATTAATTGGATTCATGAAAAATGTTTCGTAAACAAATCATGCAGTGTTAGCGGAATAGCGGATATAATATATCAACAGAGAACCCGGTCCTGCCTAAGGTCAAAGATAAATCTGACACAATCAATTGACAAAGTTTTAGCCTTTTTCAAATGACTAGTAAAATGCTAAACAAATGGAGATATAATTCCTGGTTTATACTACAACCACTACTATGTACCAGCCTCTTGCAATTGATGGGATCACCCTCTTGAAATGCAAAGTAAGGCTGCAACGAAAACAGACCCACAATTGGCACGACTCTTCTTTTGGAATTTGTCATGGCACAGGCTGCCCTTTAATACTAACATACTACGAAAATATGTTCATCAGAGAAGCATAGTATAAAAGAGTGGAAAGTGTTACATACTCATCGGTATTTGGAGCCAACAAGTGTGATACTAATTCATTATCCTTCAGTATCCATATCTTATCAGATGTTAGTTTAACGTCAAGGCATCGTCCCTGGATAAAATGAAAGTAGGCTCACAACTGGAGCAAACAAAATTTGAAAAATAACATCCAATCAAAGCTTATTGAAAAGGGCAACAGATTACCTCCTCCAAGGGAATATTTTGCAAAGGCTCCATAGAGAAAATTCTGTCCGCAAAATTATATAGAATACTATGTAAAGAGATCATCTCCAAGTTTTCATCCTAGAGCAATACAAACGTAGCAATGCAACAGTTAAAATGTTGAAATTCCAATTGATAATTTTATTTTTAAAGACAACTCAGACTTCTGTCACTAGAAAATACTTAAGACTTTTTAGTGTTAACCCATCCTTATGATATCACCCTATTTTGAAGCAGGTATACGAAAACTGTAAATTACAATTATTCCAATTCAACCAAAATAAGAGATAAGATAACAGGTTCAACCTAATTACAATTAATCCAATTCAACCAAAATAAGAGATGAGATATATGAGGTTCAACCAAATTGGAGGAGGAGAAAAAAGAGAGGTAAAAATGGAAGAACTGAAGAACCACATAGAAAACAAGTGCCGATATGAAAATATGGAGCATCGAGTTAAAGATAGGGAAGAAATGACTTTCTAAAGTTTTCTCCATGTATTTGCTTAATAAGAAAAAGGCCCGTGAACTAAAACAAACCACGTGCCCCTAGACATCAGTTAAAGAACACAGATCGAGGTATCACCAATCCAACTCATTGGCTCATTTAGCTAGTGTGATTAACTTAGATTTATACAGGGATAGAGGCGCACAACATTGAATATGGAAATTTAATAATATTAAAGAAGAGATGTATCAGTCACATATAACAAAATTTTATTGCTAACAAAAATAAGATGGTACAATTTTGGCTAATTTACTACTTCATATGTATTATATTTCTGACTTTGCTCGTTTACACTAAGTAGTATAGATCACATGTCTAGGCAGTACAAGTTTTGAAACATGTGTCTTCTATCAAACTGTAGACATTCTCAAAGTTTCTTTCAAGTGTACACGTAAGCATAAGATAAGGTAAATATCACCAATATCGTAGATATGTATTTGTATTTAACAAATCAGTAGGAAATAGCATTGCCTTTAATTTCATACCGATGTATGTCTGTACAATATTGCCAATGGAATTATGCTTGAATTTGGGTCAGATTGACCCACCCATATCCTTAAAAAGCTAGCACCTAAAAAGCAAACATTGAAGGTGTTAAAGCATATTGCGTTTGTGAATACAAGTAAATACAAGAACAAGGAGAGTGTTATATATAATTAAACAAAGAAAGAGAGATCACAAGCAATTAACTTTCAATTGTATTTGATATTGCAGCAATAAGAGACAATTAACATTCTCAATCACCAAAAATAAGACATTAAAAAAATGTCTTGCTTCCTATAATCCATTCCTAGTTTATTGCATCTTACTACCATTTTTTCCCAGATATTACACACAAGTGACAACCAGAAACCTAATCAATGAATTCCACTGATCAAAGAAAAAAACATTATTACAAGAAAGGAAGTTTATCCAGTACCCTGCCATGCAGAGACGAAAAACATATTGTATGCTTAAGAGAATTGAAGATATATGTACTAAAGTGTACATGCAGAGACGAAAAGGCAAGCAGTTGCCTGTCATTTAACATAGTCTTAATGTAAATATATGCAAAGCGGCCATGAAACTTTTTTTCTAACATTGTATAGTATCGGAGTTTTAGTAACAATATTGTATCTTGAATCTCTAAAAATCCATTTGATTAAGAATAAAGCCAACCACTGCTTGACCCTGAAATCCCCAAAAGATCTTCTAATAGCCTAATACGCCCTCGGTCTCAAATTATGTCATTCTAGCAAAATATATTTGTCTCAACTTTTATGGTATTGTACAATATCAATAAAGCATTAACGTTTCTTTTCCAATTATACTCTTTGTCGTTTACTGTTACTATCTTTTTTTCCAATTCTTTTAATTTCTCTTTTTCACACCCTTAATGAAGGATACTTTTGTAAAAAAGCTTATGATTTCTCTTTTCCGTACAAAATTAACTACATTTCTTAATTTGTGTAAAATTGTCAAAGTGGCATATAATTTGAGACGGAGGGAGTACCACACAATACATATCAGTTCTCTATATTTCATAAATCAACAAGTCAAATCATGAAATCCTCCATGTAGAAGTCACTTACAAGTTTCCTAATTTGAGTCGTCTTGAGTGTTTGTGGAGGCCCAGATGGTAACAGAGTGAGTATAACATAAATATAAAGAATACTTAAAATTAAATCCAAAGTACCTGCCATTGTCATTACACCCATGTTATGACTATAGACCCTGCTATGAGATGCTAGATCCCAAATTCTTACTGTCCCATCCAAATGAAGTGCAAACACTAACTTTTTCCCGTACAACTCAGAAATTACCAAGTCTTGTACAGTACCCACTATTTTTCCCCTAGAAAACATGATTATTAAACATGTTATAATGCATAGAATCATAATTCGGGAAGGTTGAATTTGTAAAAGAGGAAATAGGTTGGAAAAGTTATCTAACATAATGTATTGATTATTGGGTGTTAGAATATAAAAAGAGAATACCTTGATATTAAACCCCATAAACGGCCAATTCCAGCTTCATCTCTCAGTTCATGCACAAAGCCTTTATGGAAAAACAAATTCATTATAAACCAGAAAAAAAATAATAAACAAATATTAACAAAATTCCAAACATGGGAAATAAAAAACAGCTTATATTAGCCTAGGAGAGCAGTCGCATTACAATCTCAAGTTCCAAAGAACATGCAATTTAGTGAATTGCAATTTACAAGCATGATTACACCAAAAGCAGTGAAACGGGGCAGGAGAAAACATGTAAAGCTAGCAGTAGCACATACAAAATTAACTAAAGAAACATAAGCTGAGCTAACCATACCAGGAGCACCTGCATCGAGTACACCGAGTTGGAAACTGAAAACTGAACCATCACTTGTGCCAATAACAAGACACCGAGAAGTTGCAGTTACAGCTGTAAGTGCAGCATTATTCGGAATGTAATCGTGCACATTAAGCTCTATAAGCTCATCCTCCGGTAAAATAGAACAGGAACCATATGCAGAAAGATTTCGAATTCTCAATAGATAAGCCACGCCAGACACAGTCAAGACATAAAGCAAGTAAGGGAATCTAGAGTTTCCAGTAATCTGCATCAACAATGAACAAAACTTCACTAACACATACTAAACAATGCACAATAAAACATAATAATTTGTAGATATGAATAAGCAAAAGTAACCTCGTTTTTGCAGATAAATGTGAAAGGGTAAAGTGCGTTAGGAAAAGTGAATCTGAGTCCTACACGAGGAAATTCTTTGGTAGCAGTGAGCTCGAGAAGTTCCAATGTTTGAGGCTGTGCCTTGTGAATTCTCCTGCTCAAAACAAAAAAAAAACGAAGTCAGTGAAATTTATTTTCGGAAAGATTAGGTTGAAATTGGGGAGGGAAATGGAACGAACCAGATGAGATATGTAGGAGGATCTCCGATGACGGAGCAGGAAGCGCGGTCGTCGGTGATGGTGGAATCACCGTCGACGGTAATGTTGGAGGAAGAAGGAACGGTGAGGTCAGTCCAGCGAACGGAATCGCTTCCGATGATGGGGACTTCTTTTCCGGCCAATGTCCAATTAGTACCCATTGTTGTCGTCGGAGTGTTCTTCGATCGGAACCAAAACCCTAAATGCAGTAGGGTTCAGTGATTTTAACACACGACGAAAATTAGTGACTTGGCGCTCAAAGAGGAAATAAGATAAACGTTGAAAAATGTTTCTCAGTTTTTTAAGACTGAAATCAATATTTTTTTTATTTTATTTTTTTATAATTGAAATCAATATTTTCATTTACATTACGCATAAATTTAAATTTTGTGACACTGTTTGGCATAAGCATTTTTTGAAAATTGCTTTTTTCACCCCGTCATTTGTTCCGAGGCTGTATGACTCATTTGTCCTTTAATGACTTCGGTAAAACATTACCAAATCAAATAAATTTCGGTACCAAGTTACCGAAATCATGTCAAGTTACCTAGTTAGCGTGGTTTATAACAGAAATATAAGGGTTCGGTAACTTCGTACTGAAACCATGTATTTTTTTTAAAAAATTAACAGTTTCGGTAGCTACAAACTGAAGACGCTTAATTTCTGTACGCAGCTAACGAAGTTGGTCTATATAGGGTCTAGCTGACAGAGTTGTACTTTCATAACCTCTTCAACACACAATCCAAATTTTTGCGATATAGGGCATTTTTTGGCGTTTCAGAGGCAAGAAATCGACGTTTATTCATTCATAGAGGGTTCCTACACTGATTGGTTGTCATACAACAGGTAATAAGCACTTTAATCCATTTATTTTTCGAATTTGCTTGGTTTTGCTGTCAATAGATAATCTGGTAAATCGTTACCGAAATGAACAAGTTTCGGTTTGTAGCTACCGAAATATCCCCTTTCGGTTTGTAGCTACCGAAATAGTGTATAACTTGTTGTTTTTGTGTTTGGTTGATAGCGTAGGTTTTTTAATTGTTGAACCTCCTATTGAATTGAAACCAAACATTGATGAACCCGACATACCTGTCGTTGTTCAACCCAATGTTGTGGAACCCGATGACGAACAATCTAATGTTGTTGTTGACACCGGCGAATATTTTGTAAATTGTGAAAAGATGAAGGTGCGAGATGTCATGATTGATTGGTGTAAACGACAGGCTGCGAACGCTGGATTTTCTATTGTGATTTAGAAATCAGACAATGGGGCTTTTAATAGGAAAAAGTTTTTTATATTGGGATGTGAAAGAGGTGGTGTTTACAAAGAAAGGAAAAAGAAATCAAAGAAAGAAGACACGGCTACGAGGAAAATATTGTGTCCGTTCAGGCTGTGAGGTTATTATTTGGCATCAGAACAATGGAGTCTAAATGTTGTGTGTGGTGAACATAACCATGAGATGTCAAAAACATTAGAAGGTCATCTTCTTGTGGGACACTTAAAACCGGAGGAGAAGGAGTGTGTACGCGAGTTGACTAGGAATTTGGTGGCGCCGAAGAACATTATGACGATGTTGAAAGAGCGAAATCCAGATAACAAGACAAATATGAAGCAAATATACAATGCGCGCTAGAGGTTTAAAACAGATGTTAGGGGTGAACTCTCTGAATTGCAACATCTCTTGAAGTGTTGTGAAACTCACAAATATTTTCACAAGTGTAGAACAATTGGTGACTCCACAACTATACAAGACATTTTTTGGGCACATCCGGAGAGTGTTAAATTGTTTAACACTTTCCCGACTGTTTTGATGATGGATTCAACGTACAAAACAAACAAGTATAAAATGTCTTTATTTGAGATAGTCGGTGTAACGTCAACTGAGGAATCGTACAATGTTGGATTTACCTATATCGCGAATGAAAAAGAAGATAATTTTGTATGGGCTCTTGAGACATGTAAGAGTCTTTTGATAAGTAAGGAGACCTTTCCGATGGTCATTGTCACCGATAGGGATAAGTCATTGATGAATGTTGTTGCAAAGGTTTTTCCGAATTCAACTGCTTTAGTGTGTCGGGTTCATGTTTATAAAAACGTCAAAGCTAAGTTTAAGGCCCTTTGCAAAGCAAAAGAGCAAAAGATGGATCAGTTACTTAAGACACTCAAACTTCAATGGAATTCAATTGTAGATTCGACTTCAGAAGAGTCATATACGACTGCAGTTGTTGATTTCATGAAAGTGTTTGAAAAATTTCCAAATTTTGTCAAATATGTTGAAACTACAGTCCTTGATCCGGTGAAGGAAAAATTTGTGAGTGCATGGACAGACAGTGTTATGCACATTGGCAACACTACCACCAACAGAGTTGAGTCACAACATGGTGCGCTAAAACAATATTTGACGGATTGTAAGGGTGATTTGGTCAAGGGTTGGGAGGCAATCAATCAAATGGTCCCAAACCAGCTGACTAAGATAAAGACGTCATTTGGACAGAGTACTACTGCTGTTGAACATTATTTTAAAAATCATTTTTTGTACATTAAGTTGGTGTATAACATCTCTCGACAGGCCTTGCACTTTATTCGGGGTGAAGAAATTCAATCACGCGATTGCGGGAGGAATCAAAAAGTGCGGTTGTGTAATAAAGAAAACATATGGGTTACCGTGTGCTTGTTTAATAGCTTTGAAGATTGAAAAAAAGCTACCTATTAGACTAGATGAAGTTAACACTCATTGGAAGAGATTACAGATTGATGAAACTATTGATGGTGAAGTTGACTGCTTGCAAGAGTTTAATGTAATTCAGGTAATCGACATAATTATACACTTTATATTTTACACCAGAACATTGACTTTCAGGTTTAAGTATTTAAATAATTTTTTTTTTGTTATCAGATCACAGTATGAAGCTACAAATCAGGGATCAATTGCGTCTGATAGCTTATCCAAAAATTACATCATTGACTCCACCGATCAAGCAGGTAGATACAAAAGGGGCCAAAAAGCGGGGAAAGTCAGCTAAATGCAATAGTTCAACCACTAGATCTCCATCTTATTGGGAGTACATGGATGAACGATTTCCCGACTCTCAAGCATCACAGTCAAAATCATCGAAGCCCAAAAGGAAGACTGCTCGCATTGGTAATTTGTCTCCTAATATTTTACCTTGCTGTTCAATTAAATACATGGAGTATATGCCACTCTTCATGCATTCACATATAGAGGATATTATTGATATTAAGGGTGACGGTCATTGTGGATTTCGCGTTGTTGCAGAGTGTTTTAATAAGGGTGAAGAAAATCAAGGATTGATTCGGGCTAATCTAATTAGAGAGTTAACCATGTTTAGGAAAGAGTACGAAGCAATTTATGGTACTAAGGAACAATTTGAATAGATTCTCAATGGTTTGTACCCTCCAAAAGTTATGTCTAAGAGTGGCATTGCGCCAGTAGATAATTGGTTTACATTTCCAAATATGGGGCATATCCTTGCAACCGCCTACAACCGCGTTGTAGTTGAATTGACTACTCATCGTATTGGTCATTCTGAAACCTTTTTTCCAATCCGTGGTCGTCCACCATTGGATCCATCTTCACGGATTATGTGTGTTGGTATGGTTCCAAATCATTGTGTGTATATAAAATTGAAGTTTGGGTGTCCACTGCCTCCAAGTTGCAAGGAATGGAAAACTCATCGGGCGCCAGAGGCTGAGACTTGGGAGGATACCTTTTTGGATCGAATGACTGAGTTTGACGAACTAATGAAGAATGAAAAAGGTGACATGGAGATGGAGACGAATAAAGATGATCCCATTATTGTGGACTAAGTTTGTAACCGACACTTTATGTGGTTGTAATGTAACTGACACTTTATGTGGTTGAAATGTAACCGACACTTTATGTGGTTGAAATGTAACCGACACTTTTTGTGGATGTAATCAAGCAACAAATTATATAAATATATGGATGCACATTCAGATAAATCACAACTCAGTTTCAATTTATTTACTAGTTTTTTCGATTCTTAACTATGAATTCCTCACGTGGTTCTCGTGGTTCTGTAGTTCGCAATCCGGTAGAAACACATCAGTTTTCTGTCCAGTTTCAGGGTAACAAAGAGTTGTTCACCCTTGGATTGGATACCACTTTAACAACCGTTGAATCAATCAAACACAGAATTGAAATCATGTATCATTACCAACACGCCAAACAAATCAAAATTGCGAAACTTGGGTATGCAGAAATGTGGGTCGATCTGGCAGCTGACTGTTCAAGCAATTCATTTGAAGATGCACCAAAGAAATACGGGTGGAAAGAATTGAAAGATGATGATGATGTGCGTTCCATGTTTAATCAAATTCCAATTGATCCAAAAGGGAGACGTTTGTATGCCATGTTAAATTAAGCTAATTTTATGTCTTTCTATGTTTTATGTTATGTCTTTAATTTCATTGTAATGTGTTTAATTAAGGATGTTCTGTGTTTCATTGTAACGTGCTTAATTAAGGATGTTCCGTGTTTCATTGTTTTATTATAATGTGATTGAAAATTGGACAGATATTAATATCCGAACTTGTGTTTCGGCGTGGATTCGGTAAATCCATGTGAACTTACATGTTTAAAATATTGTCGCACAGCTTAAACATGGTTTCGGTAGAATGCTGCCGAAATCAGTGCATATCAGAATCAAATTTCACTTATTTCAGTAGCTTTCTTCCGAAGGCATGTCGTATGTCAAACATAACATGCGTTCGGTAGGAAGCTACCGAAATAAGTGAAATTTGATTCTGATATTCACTCATTTCGGCAGCATTCTACCGAAACCATGTCGTATGTCAAACATAACATGCGTTCAGTAGGAAGCTACCGAAATAAGTGAAATTTGATTATGATATTCACTGATTTCGGCAGCATTCTACCGAAAACATGTTAATCTGTGCGACAATATTTTAAACGTGCAACTTCACATGGATTTTCATCATCCACACCGAAACACAAGTTCGGATATTATAATGGCCACCATGTAAGTCTAAGGTTTTGGCGAGTGTCGCGGTGATTTTTGGATATCGAGTTATTAATTAACTTCGAATCGCAATTTAATATTCCACCACCGATCTTTAATTTATCCGAGGGAAAGGGAAAAAGTTCGAAAAAAATCCTATTTTTTAGAGAACAAGGTTCGGGGGTTAGTTATACGAAGGGAAGGTATTAGCACCCTAAGTATCTATAGTACTCTATAGGAACCTCTTGTTTTTATTCTAACTTTGCGCTTTATTTTAATTGCTTGTAAAAAATGTATAAGTATGAGAATTAAAGTGATGATAAAAGAAGTGCTTAAAATGATGAAAAAGGAAAATGTTTTTGTTGATTTTATTGATTGGAGAGACAAGTCTCATGCCTACGTACCCGAGGGATCAAACCACCGTAGTTCGGGGTAAAAAGACGAGTAAATTCGTTTGTTTGATTTTAAGGTTTTGAAAATGGTTTTAAAATACCAAAAGCCAAAAGTGGCAAAAATATGAGTTTGATTGATGTTAGTTTATGAAGAAAGTCTATATGATTAAATTGATTGATGTTTGATTGTGAAATAAGACGCGGACACTTGGTTTAAAATCCAAGGTTTGTTGAGAAAATGTTTTGGGTGATAAAAGACACTTGGTTTAAAATCCAAGGTTTATGCATGATTAATGATGTATGAATGAGACAAATGTACCTGGTTTAAAATCCAAGATTTTAGGCGAGAAAAAGGAACACTCGGGTTAAAGTCCAAGGTTTTAGTGATAAAAGAAGCCATTGGTTTAAAGTCCAAGGCACTTGGTTTAAAATCCAAGTTTGGGATGAAAAAAGACACTTGAGTTAAAATCCAAGGTTTTCACGATAAAAGACGCCGTTGGTTTAAATTCCAAGGCACTTGGTTTAAAATCCAAGTTCGCGGTAAAAAAGACTCTTGGGTTAAAATCCAAGGTTTTCACGATAAAAGATGCTGTTGGTTTAAATTCCAAGGCACTTGGTTTAAAATCCAAGTTCGCGGTAAAAAAGACTCTTGGGTTAAAATCCAAGGTTTTCGCGGTAAAAATGAATGTTTGGTTTAAAGTCCAAAGTTTAAAAAAATGCATGATGACAAGATATTTTTGATGCTTGATGATATTGAAAATGAATTGTGTTGATATTTTGAAAGAGGTGTTGACCTCATTTTTGAGAATAAAGTGGCTAATTATTTTGATTGGAATGTTGGGTTAAAATTTTAACAAAAAATGTAGCGCTAAAAGAATAATAACGTCGCAATGAGCAAATTAAGCGCGAAGACAATCCGTAATGATATTTTGATCAAAACGGTGCATTTTCCCTCGGAATTAAATATGCTAACGTTTTTGCGGAAAGCGATAAATAAATATGCATGAGATGCGATTTTTCATTTATAGTGTACACTTATTCCTAATTACATTCTAGAGTATTTGCAAGGAAAAATAAATATGAAATGAATGCAAGATGATGCTATGCAATTTATTTAAATTTACATTTGGCCTATTTACATCCTAAATTCAAGAGCAAAAGTAAATGACAATTAATAAAGTGATAAACAATCAACATTGTGATAATAACGATAGTAAAGATAAAAATGGTAAATAAATGGATGTAATGAAATAATATGATATGCATGGATAAATAACATAAATAAATAAATACGAAACTAAAAGATGAAAACAAGCCTCGACATCATGCTTTACAAGGCTGAAAAAATAGCTAAAATAGCTATGCCAAAAACACTTATCTCATAAGCTAAAAAATAAAATTAATTAACAAAATAAAAACATGAAATAATCTTACCAATTTCTAAATATCAAATAAATAGAAAAAATAAATAAGCCTCGACATCATGCTTGATTGGCTGAAATAATAGCTAAAATAGCTTACGCCAAAAGCACTTATCTCATAAGATAAAAAATAAAATAAAATAAAAACAGGGGGGTGCGAACATTAAAACGAAAATAAAAAGGGGTGTGAACAGCAGGAAAATAGTAAAACCCAACCCAACAAGGGCCCAACTGTGTGGAGACAAACAAAAAAAAGGGCAGGATCAAATCTGGCCGTCTGATTGATCAGACAGCTCAGATCTGATCACGAAAGAAAGGAATCAGGAATACATGATTAACATCAGATGGTTAAAGGCGCGCAGGTGCACGATAAGGCTGTGCACCTGCGCGCATAGGATCATAAACAGGGTATATAAGTAAAAAACCCTAAAATTAAAACAGAAAAAAAACCTCTTCTTCTCTCTTCTCCTCTTCGCCGCTGCTCTTTCTTTCTCACCCTCTCTGGTTTTTCTCTCTCTCGATCTCTCTTAACTTCCAATCTTTTTTCAAAAAAAACATTCAAAAACAAAACGAAAAGCAAACAACCTTGATGTTTTGGAACTGATTCTTTCTTCTTCTTCTCATCTTTGATTCTGTGTTTCGTGGTTGATGATTCGTGGGTTTTGTTCTTTGAAGTTTTTGATTCTGTTTTTTGATGGTAGTGAGCAGTGATGAAGGTTTTGGTTGTTGGTTTGATTTTCCGATTTGGAAAACGGATTTGATCTGGGTTTTGATAAATGGTTTGGATGCGGTTTTGAGATTTCGTATGGTTTCGTTTCGGATTTGGTATTGATGACGATGATTGTTGAACGACGGTGATGGATTTTTCCTGGTTTTTTTTCGTTCTGTGATGATGAATAATAGTGATGATGAACGAAAATGGTGATTTTCGTTCTGTTTAATTTTCTGGGTTCATGAATGATGAAGATGATATTTTTGTTTTGATTCTTCTGGATTCTATTTCATTCTGTTTTTTTTTTATTTTTTTGATTTGTTTGTTTTGATCTGGATTCAAAGAAAGCAGATGATTCTGCGGCTGAGGCTGGGTCCTCTTCTTCTCTGATTTTTGCTTCTGGTATATACTCCAAGCTAGGGTTTGAAAAAACTCAAAAGAGGGAACAAAAATCTGAATTGGGACAAACAAGTACAATGCTTTTTTGCTTTTCTGCAGAAAAGTGTTCTGCTTTGCTTGTAGAAGAGAAGTTGACTTTGGACAAAAAAAATTGATTTTTGAATTAATTAAAAAACAGAAAAGGAAAAGAAACAAACAAAAAAACAAATAAAAAAACTAAAGTATATATACATATAAAAAAATAAAAACGAAAAAAGCAAAATAATAAATAATAATAATAATAAATAATGAATGAATACAAAATGAGGTATTTTAAAATACCTCTCTGTCGAAATTTCGTTTGAAATGAACACAAAAAATCCGTCTTAAAAAGACGTATAAAAGCGACCGGTCAAAAAATGGGGTATGACAGATGCCCCATTTAAGTTTCTTCCATCAGAGATAAAAAGAAATAAACGATTTTTTTGATGTTGTTTTTGTTTTAGTTCGACGATGGAAGAGACTTAAATACAGAGTACACCATTTTTTGACCGGACTAAACTATAAAAATGCTATGATATGATGTTATGAATGTTAGGCTTATGAGTGTGATGTTTACAAGTGTTTGAATGTAATGACGATTATCTGACATAAGTAAAGAACAGAAAGCGATAAATTCCTGTGTGCGGACAAAAAGCAGTAAAGTTCTGTGTATGGACAGAGGTAAAGACATAAAGCAATAAAGTCCTGTGTGTGGACATAAGCAAATAAAGTCCTGTGTACGGACAAAAGTAAAGACATAAAGCAATAAAGTCCTGTGTGTGGACATAAGCAGATAAAGTCCTGTGTACGGACAGAAGTAAAGACAATGTCCACCAACATTGTGGGATGGTAAGGACAAGTAAAGACAGTGTCTACCAACATTATGGGAGAGTAAGGACACAACGAGGAAATAAATTGTCTGCTGACATTGTGGGGGAGCGAGACAAGACAAGAATATGTATTTGCCTGGACCAGACACACTGGAGATGACCTCTTTTGGGGAAATTAACTGTAAGTTTGCAGTTGAATGTTTGCAAAATCTGCTACTTTGAATATGTTTGATGGAGACATCTCTGGATCAGACTCACTGGGGATGACTCCTTTTTGTAATGCATGATTGATGGAGACATCTCTGGACCAGATACACTGGGGATGACTTTTTTGTGACGTATGATTGATGGAGACATCTCTAGACCAGATACACTGGGGATGACTTTTTTTTTGTGATGTATGAAGCAAGACACATGATGGTCAATGCAGTGTATGAATGATTTTGTTCGCAAGTTGTATGTAAATATGAATGTATGTACACATATGTGAATGATTGTTATGTATGTATGTATGCATAAATGTATATATGATTGTATGTATGTATGTATGTGTATGTATGAATGATTGTTATGAAGCTTGTATTTGTATGATTGAATGATATTTGTACACGACTGGATGAGACAAAAACTTGATCAGAAAAGATGAATATCGGGCCGACGTATCCGTACAACCACTCAATAGTTCTCCACTGGGGACAACACCCCTTATAGGTGAAATAAATCAGATTCTCGGGGTAAGACCCGGTATGGTATGTCAATTCATGGTAAGAATGATTGCTTCTTGGGGTAAAGCCCGTCGGTTAGAGGTCTGGCAGAAGTCGCCATTTCGCACACTGAAACCGACTATTTTCTCATGGTCTTGTTTCAACAATCATGTTTTTTTGCTTTTTCCTTTTTTGAAACCCCTAACTTTTGTCTGGATCGCCCTTTCGAGTTTTCAATCCACCGGGAATATATATCTTTTTTTTTTGTTTTGCCCCTAATTTTTGCCTGGACCACCCTTTCAGGTTTTCAATCCACCGGGACGCCCATTTTTGCCTAAGCCGCCCTTTCGGGTTTTCGACTTAGCGAGCTGTTCTTTTTTTTGCTATTTTTTCTCTCTTTTTGTTTTTGATAGAAAGAAACAAGACTGATATGATATGCAAACTTCTCCAAGAGATGCCATTTGTTGTTGAATATGCAAACTTCTCAAAGAGATGCCATTTGCTGATGAACACTGATGATATGTAAACTTCTCAAAGAGATGACATTTGTTGTTGAATGAGCCTTCCAAAACGGGTCTCAGCTTCTTCTTTCACTGGGGAAAAGAAAATCATACAGGCTTCTTGATGATAACCACTCGCTGGAGATTACCAGAGAACAGTCAAGTTCAGTATTCAGTTTGAAAAATATTGGATCACGTGCTCAGCATATTATAGTAACACACATATCCGTAAGAACCCAAAATATCAACTTGATGATTATCGGCTCAAGGAGGAAGAAACATAACAACCATCTTGGCAGATCTGGATTGCCCCTGGAAACCACTTCATGTGCCCCAAGTAAGTGAAACTTTGACTTTGAATCTTTGAAGGGTATGCCACTGTATGTAAAGATTTGCCCCTGATTGGCATGTTCCTGATGTAATTTGCCCCAAGTTAGGAGCGCTTTGAATTGATTCGCTCTTGATTAGACCATTTTGATTGAATTTCCTTGATGCCAAACATAAATTTGCAAATAAAATTGTTTCTTTTGAAAAAATATTTCTGATGTAATGTTCATGCAAATTTTGGAATCGCGAAACTTTATATAAAACATATGTGGTGTGTGTAAAAGATTGTTACTCAACAAACAGGTGGAGTCAGTTTTAACAATAATTTTGCTGATTATGCTTTCAAAGTAAACTTAGCTTCAATTAGGTCTTTTGAGGGTTATAACGTGGCCTTGTTCATGGTTATGAAAAAAAGGATTATTAGGCTCAAAATTCTGTTTTAACCCACCCACTCTCTTTTGATGTCCTTCATTCCTAAATTCAATTAATCCATCAGACACGCTTTGGTTGACAAGAGGATTTCTTTTGACAATGATGTTTGAGGTTGACGCTTTGGTCGAAGTTTTGATGAGATTTTTGAGGTGACAGTCACTTTTTTCATTCACAAGCTTGTTTGCATAATTTTGCTCGTAATCCCTTTTTTTTGCATGGACCAATTCTTTTGGATTTTATGGACCATCGGGATGCCCTGAATTTTGCCTAAGTCTTTTTACCTAGCGGGCCTTTGTGGTTGTTTTTGTTTTTTTGTTTGTTTTTTGTTTTGGTGTAGGACAGTTGTGACTGCCACATGCTATTGTGAGTTTTGTCTACTCATGATTTCCTCTATCTCGACAGATTTATCCTCTTGTATTGGGATGTGTCATTGAATTATTGAAAGACTACCCTGCCCCGGGTTAAGATTAAGGGTTTTTTTTTATAGAAAGAATACCAACTTCTGGCTCAAAGGGGTTGACTATGGATTATCTCCTTATTTCTCCGGTGTTTGGGAAGTGAAACAATGCCTTACATCATCAACCGGGTCTTTACTAATGAAAGCATACATCAGCATATATCAACAATTTTAAACATTTAGTTTACATCATTCTCCCCTCAAGTTTGTAAACAAAAAAGTGAAATATAAAAACATTGCCATTTGTGATGGCACAAGAAAAGAGTGAATACGAATGGATGGATTCCAAAATATGCATGTTCATTGTTTAGAAATTTAAATTTAAAAGATACAACTTTAAAATGTAAATAAATGCTTGGCAAGAAAGAAATTGCAATTGAACATAAAAGGCCTAGTGATCCTAGGGACAAACTTCTTGATTCTCTTGAAAATGACAGAGGACTCATGATTAAACAGAGGATGAACTTTGAACATTAGGGTTCTCATTCTTGAAAGATAGCACCTTGTTCGGACTAAATCCTGAACAGCTTTCTTGAGAGGATAACAACGCTCTACTTCATGGCCTGGGGCCCCTTGATGGAAGGCACAAGTTAAATCACTGCGGTACCAGGGAGGTAGTACTGCGGGCACAGGGGGAGGTGGCCTTGTCTGGACAAAATTTTTAGCAAGTAAAGCGGGGAGTAGGTCGGCATATTTCATGGGTATGGGGTCAAATGGAGGATTTTTCTGAGTGCGGTTATGATTGAATGATTGTTGGGGAGATGGTAGGTGATGAGATTGTGGGTATTGTGGTGGTAGTGCTATGGCTGCAATATGTTGATAAGCTGAGTTTCTTGAATGATGTCCTCCTTGGGCCACCATGCCAACTTCAAATTCTTTCTTCTCTGAAAAGTTGTTGCCATATCTCTTGGCAATATTAATCGGAACTTTCTCTCTTGTCAATCGTCCTTGTCGGACCCCTTCTTCAAGTCGCATCCCCATGTTTACCATCTCAGTGAAATCACTGGGTGCACTAGCAATCATTCGTTCATAGTAAAATGAATCAAGAGTATTTAGGAAAATCTTGGTCATTTCTTTTTCTTCCAGTGGTGGACAAATCTGAGCGGCAATCTCTCTCCATCGCTGAGCGTATTCTTTGAAACTCTCTTTATCTTTTTGAGACATACCTCGAAGTTGATCTCTATCTGGAGCCATGTCTAGATTGTATTTGTATTGACGGACAAAAGCTTCGCCCAAATCATTGAATGTTTGGATCTTGGCACCATCTAAGCCCATGTACCACTTCAAAGCGGCACCTGTCAAGCTATCCTGAAAGTAGTGAACTAGTAACTGATGGTTGTCTGTTTGAGTGGACATCTTTCGGGCGTACATTACCAAATGGCTCTGAGGGCAGGAATTTCCTTTGTACTTCTCAAACTCGGGGACCTTAAACTTAGGTGGGATCCTAACGTTTGGTACCAAGCAGAGGTCATGGGCGTTTTTGCCGAACAAATCCTTCCCACGAAGGGCCTTAATCTCGAGCTGCATCTTATCAAACTGATCCTGAAGATTATCCATACGGCCATAAGTCTCTGGATCCTCCGCATGATAGACTTGTTCACTCACATAAGGAACGGTGTGAACTACGAAAGCTGGAACGGTCATTGTTGACTGAGGGACACACACAGTAACTTGAGGAAGAGTCGTCCCAGGTTGGGGAACAACAGTAGCATGTGGCAAAGTAGGAGTAGGGACCTCAGGAACTTGGGGTCGAAGCCCTTCATTAAAAGTCATAGGCATGCCCCAAGGATAACCTTCGGGCATGACGTACTGATGTGTGTTGACGGGTACCACTGGAACCGGGGCAGAGACGATTTCAGAAATGACCGTAGCTTGAGGAGGAGGGGTTAGTGGCTGATTCTGCGCAGCCATCAACGATGTCACCATGGCGGTTAGCTTTTCTACTTCAATCCGGAGCGTTGTTACTTCCCCATGGAGCTCAACATTCTCTTGTTCAACTTGGTCCATTCTCTTTTTTCTGTTTGCTCGAGTGTTGTACGTGCGAGATGGCTGTGGGCGTGGTCGTCGGGCCACTTTGACTGAGGCGGAGAGAAAAGGGAAAATATGAGACTCGAGTTTGGAAACTTATGAATGCATTATAATGTATGATGTGTTTATGCTAAAATATGCAATGTTTTTTTTTTTTTTTTTGGTTATCGAAGGACTTATCCCAAATTGGTTGTAAACATTTAGATATGGATTTTGTAAGAAGAAGAAAAGAGAAAAAATTAATTATGTATCATTTGAAATGAATGTTCTCTATAATGTTTACAAAAAATTTGTTTAAGTTGTTCGATATTGGATGATGAAAAAGAATTTATGAATGAGTGCATGCATGCATGATGCGGAAAACATGGTGGGGTTAAAGTATAATGTTGCAGTCAAAGGTGAAACCCCCCACATGGTATGTACTAGGGTTTATTTGTACCTGCATGACGGGTTCTACAAAGTTCCCAAAGTCATTAACCACCTTATGAACATCACTGGATTACGTGACTACTCTCGTTCCAATATTATTCACAAGATGATCTCATTTGAGTGTAGTCTCGCGTGACAACTAAATTCAATACTTACTCTTGATTAGTCACCGCACTACGCCCTAAAAAGGCCAAGAGGGGTTAAAGGTAAATCTAAAGGTTCTCGGCTTCTCCGGACACTCACATTGAAAGTAATAACACCATCATGACTTATCATGACGACGAGTACTACCGTCGTGAGGCCTCCACCGAGCGGGATCATATCACATGTGCTTCATAATCTAAAGACATGTCACTATGATTTCATCCCATCCTATCTTATTGTGTCTCTCAAGCCCGGGTAGGGGACTTATCTCACCACTCAAAGCATTCCCAATTATATGTACAAATATTTACACAAATAAAAGAATAATAGCGCGAAGATAGAAAATAAAACAAGTTAGGCTCAACCCGCTTGGCTGGTCCCCAGTGAAGTCGCCATTTCTGTCGCGGTGATTTTTGGATATCGAGTTATTAATTAACTTCGAATCGCAATTTAATATTCCACCACCGATCTTTAATTTATCCGAGGGAAAGGGAAAAAGTTCGAAAAAAACCCTATTTTTTAGAGAACAAGGTTCGGGGGTTAGTTATACGAAGGGAAGGTATTAGCACCCTAAGTATCTATAGTACTCTATAGGAACCTCTTGTTTTTATTCTAACTTTGCGCTTTATTTTAATTGCTTGTAAAAAATGTATAAGTATGAGAATTAAAGTGATGATAAAAGAAATGCTTAAAATGATGAAAAAGGAAAATGTTTTTGTTGATTTTATTGATTGGAGAGACAAGTCTCATGCCTACGTACCCGAGAGATCAAACCACCGTAGTTCGGGGTAAAAAGACGAGTAAATTCGTTTGTTTGATTTTAAGGTTTTGAAAATGGTTTTAAAATACCAAAAGCCAAAAGTGGCAAAGATATGAGTTTGATTGATGTTAGTTTATGAAGAAAGTCTATATGATTAAATTGATTGATGTTTGATTGTGAAATAAGACGCGGACACTTGGTTTAAAATCCAAGGTTTGTTGAGAAAATGTTTTGGGTGATAAAAGACACTTGGTTTAAAATCCAAGGTTTATGCATGATTAATGATGTATGAATGAGACAAATGTACCTGGTTTAAAATCCAAGATTTTAGGCGAGAAAAAGGAACACTCGGGTTAAAGTCCAAGGTTTTAGTGATAAAAGAAGCCATTGGTTTAAAGTCCAAGGCACTTGGTTTAAAATCCAAGTTTGGGATGAAAAAAGACACTTGAGTTAAAATCCAAGGTTTTCACGATAAAAGACGCCGTTGGTTTAAATTCCAAGGCACTTGGTTTAAAATCCAAGTTCGCGGTAAAAAAGACTCTTGGGTTAAAATCCAAGGTTTTCACGATAAAAGATGCTGTTGGTTTAAATTCCAAGGCACTTGGTTTAAAATCCTAGTTCGCGGTAAAAAAGACTCTTGGGTTAAAATCCAAGGTTTTCGCGGTAAAAATGAATGTTTGGTTTAAAGTCCAAAGTTTAAAAAAATGCATGATGACAAGATATTTTTGATGATTGATGATATTGAAAATGAATTGTGTTGATATTTTGAAAGAGGTGTTGACCTCATTTTTGAGAATAAAGTGGCTAATTATTTTGATTGGAATGTTGGGTTAAAATTTTAACAAAAAAAGTAGCGCTAAAAGAATAATAACGTCGCAATGAGCAAATTAAGCGCGAAGACAATCCGTAATGATATTTTGATCAAAACGGTGCCTTTTCCCTCGGAATTAAATATGCTAACGTTTTTGCGGAAAGCGATAAATAAATATGCATGAGATGCGATTTTTCATTTATAGTGTACACTTATTCCTAATTACATTCTAGAGTATTTGCAAGGAAAAATAAATATGAAATGAATGCAAGATGATGCTATGCAATTTATTTAAATTTACATTTGGCCTATTTACATCCTAAATTCAAGAGCAAAAGTAAATGACAATTAATAAAGTGATAAACAATCAACATTGTGATAATAACGATAGTAAAGATAAAAATGGTAAATAAATGGATGTAATGAAATAATATGATATGCATGGATAAATAACATAAATAAATAAATACGAAACTAAAAGATGAAAACAAGCCTCGACATCATGCTTTACAAGGCTGAAAAAATAGCTAAAATAGCTATGCCAAAAACACTTATCTCATAAGCTAAAAAATAAAATTAATTAACAAAATAAAAACATGAAATAATATTACCAATTTCTAAATATCAAATAAATAGAAAAAATAAATAAGCCTCGACATCATGCTTGATTGGCTGAAATAATAACTAAAATAGCTTACGCCAAAAGCACTTATCTCATAAGCTAAAAAATAAAATAAAATAAAAACAGGGGGGTGCGAACATTAAAACGAAAATAAAAAGGGGTGTGAACAGCAGGAAAATAGTAAAACCCAACCCAACAAGGGCCCAACTGTGTGGAGACAAACAAAAAAAGGGCAGGATCAAATCTGGCCGTCTGATTGATCAGACAGCTCAGATCTGATCACGAAAGAAAGGAATCAGGAATACATGATTAACATCAGATGGTTAAAGGCACGCAGGTGCACGATAAGGCTGTGCACCTGCGCGCATAGGATCATAAACAGGGTATATAAGTAAAAAACCCTAAAATTAAAACAGAAAAAAAACCTCTTCTTCTCTCTTCTCCTCTCCGCCGCTGCTCTTTCTTTCTCACCCTCTCTGGTTTTTCTCTCTCTCGATCTCTCTTAACTTCCAATCTTTTTTCAAAAAAAACATTCAAAAACAAAACGAAAAGCAAAAAACCTTGATGTTTTGGAACTGATTCTTTCTTCTTCTTCTCATCTTTGGTTCTGTGTTTCGTGGTTGATGATTCGTGGGTTTTGTTCTTTGAAGTTTTTGATTCTGTTTTTTGATGGTAGTGAGCAGTGATGAAGGTTTTGGTTGTTGGTTTGATTTTCCGATTTGGAAAACGGATTTGATCTGGGTTTTGATAAATGGTTTGGATGCGGTTTTGAGATTTCGTATGGTTTCGTTTCAGATTTGGTACTGATGACAATGGTTGTTGAACGACGGTGATGGATTTTTCCTGGTTTTTTTTCGTTCTGTGATGATGAATAATAGTGATGATGAACGAAAATGGTGATTTTCGTTCTGTTTAATTTTCTGGGTTCATGAATGATGAAGATGATATTTTTGTTTTGATTCTTCTGGATTCTATTTCATTCTGTTTTTTTTTTATTTTTTTGATTTGTTTGTTTTGATCTGGATTCAAAGAAAGCAGATGATTCTGCGGTTGAGGCTGGGTCCTCTTCTTCTCTGATTTTTGCTTCTGGTATATACTCCAAGCTAGGGTTTGAAAAAACTCAAAAGAGGGAACAAAAATCTGAATTGGGACAAACAAGTACAATGCTTTTTTGCTTTTCTGCAGAAAAGTGTTCTGCTTTGCTTGTAGAAGAGAAGTTGACTTTGGACAAAAAAAATTGATTTTTGAATTAATTAAAAAACAGAAAAGGAAAAGAAACAAACAAAAAAACAAATAAAAAAACTGAAGTATATATACATATAAAAAAATAAAAACGAAAAAAGCAAAATAATAAATAATAATAATAATAAATAATGAATGAATACAAAATGAGGTATTTTAACATACCTCTCTTTCGAAATTTCGTTTGAAATGAACACAAAAAATCCGTCTTAAAAAGACGTATAAAAGCGACCGGTCAAAAAATGGGGTATGACAGCGAGCTAATTTTCCGGTAGTAAGATTCATATGATGCCGACACCGTCATGTAAGACTGAGGCTTTGACGTGTGAATTTCTCTGGTGAATTTAAGTACCCAGTTTTGCATCGTGTAAGTCTACGACATCGATGTCAAAAAATAAAATTATTAATGTCTGGCGAATTCAAGTACCCAGTAAAAACCGTGTAGGTCTTGTTGGAACAAAATATGTTTTAGTACACACCCTTGAGTTTTGATGATAACAAAGTATTAAATGGACAATTGAGGTTACTAATGTTTAAATTAAGTGTGCAGGAGAATCCAAAGTTATATCAAGAGCACACTTGGTTTATGCTCTGAAGGAACCTAATGGAAGTCTGAATCTTTACACTCTGAAAGAGTTCAGAAGCTAAAATGTGGTCAGAAGCTAAACATGTTCAGAAGGTCAAATAGGATTAGGATGTCTGCAAGAGTTCAGAAGCTTAGAGAAGTTCAGAAGCTCAGAGACGTTCAGATGCCTACAAGAGTTCAGAAGCTATCTGCTAATCATGAGTTATTCAGAAGATGAAGACGTTCAGAAGCTGAATTACGAAGGACTATCAGAGGCCAATTATTCAAGACCAATCAGACTTCAAAGACATCAAAGGTTCATCAGAAGAAAAGGGAATTCCTCTAGTCATTAGAAAGGCTACATCAACTACTCTTATCAAGCCTGATGATTTGTTTAAGGACAACTAATTGCAACGGTCATAAAGGATGTGATCCTACTCTCTCTAGGAGCTAGTTGTACCTTATTACTGTACATTGGACAGAAAGTAAAAGTGAAGCTTAACTGCGAAGAAGACGTGGCTTTGTTCAAAGGATATTCAAAAGCTACAGCTGTCCATTTACAACGGGAATTGTACAACGTCTCAATATCTTTCTCCAACTCATATATATATGAAAGAAAGAATTGATGACCATGAATCTAAATAGAAAATATCTCTCAGAATTAAGTGAGAATTGAAACTAGCTCAAGCCTCTGAAGTTATTATCTTGTAATAAGTTTAAGCTTAGAAGTTAGTATTACTCCTGCGTGAGTAATTTGGAAAAGTCTCAATCTTAGTGATTAGAGCAAAGGAAGTGTCTTAGTCTTGTGTGACTTTGAGCAAAGGAAGTCTCTTAGTCTTGTGTGACTTTGAGCAAGAAAGTCTCTTGTCTTGTGTGACTTGAGCAAGGAAGTCTCTTTGTCTTGTGTGACCTAGAGCAAAGAAGTCTCTTGCTTGTGTGCTTGAGCACCTGATTTGTAATCTTAGTGATTATAGTGAAATCCCTTGGAAGTGCAAGGGGACTGGAGTACTCTCGTTTTGTGATGGGAACCAGTATAATTTCTTGTGTCTCTTTCTCTCTCTCTCTCACTCTCTCATTTACTCTTCCATCATTCTCTTATACTCACGTTGGTTATGTTAATCATTCCGCTGTGCTTAAAGACTCTGATAGATTCAAATATCTTGAAATTTTTTTAAATATCTAAAACACAATTCAACCCCCCCTTCTTGTGTTTTCTCCACGCACCTTCAGGTCTAAGGCGTCGGTTACAAAAAAAAAAAAAGAGTCATCATGTAAGTCTAAGGCTTTGGCATGTGAATTATTAATGGCCGTCATGTAAGTCTAAGGCTTTGGCGAGCTAAAGTTACAAACACCGTCATGTAAGTATAAGGCTTTGGCGTGTGAATTATTAAAGACCATTATTTAAGTCTAAGGCTTTGGCAAGCTAAATTTGCAGGTGAGCAAAAACGGCGTCACCAGAAGTTTATATAAAAGAAAATCAAAAGGCGAGCCCCCAAAGAGGAAGTGCATCGCCCAAGAAGAAAGATATTTCTGTTCTTTAGTCATTATCCAAACCACTATCAGTATAACTTTCCGTGTTTAATTGCGTAGAAAACATGAAGAAAAATAAATAGGCAAGACAAAAATAAAGTCAAATGTAATTCATTCATTGCATATGATTTATCATCGTTACAAAACAGTATTTTCATTATAAATCTAAAAAGACAGATAAGGTACCATTATAATGAACCTAGATCTAGAAAAGAAAATGAAAAAACAATAAAAGACCGTAGTGCGAAAGACCGACAGTGGCGGCCTCCCCACAGAACAATTTATGGGTGAGGCACAGGACCATAGTGAGGAAGACCGGCAAGGATGGATCCTCCACAAAGAGGGTTCTTATCCCTCCTTGTTACAAGGGGAATTCTTCTCCTTCCCCGAAATAAGCTTGGACTCTGCCGTTAATTGCGAGTCTTCTGGATCTGAATTCCAGGATTCATCTTCAGGACAATAAGTCCTTAAATATTCCACGTAATCTGAATCGGCCTTGTCAGATTTAGAGCTTTCTATTTCAATGATCTGACGTTTAAGGTTTTTGGAATTTTTAATTTTAGAAGAAGAAGTTTTCTTAGAAGACTTGGGTTTGGAAGAAAGAAGTTGGGAGGAATTAACCCTAGGGCTCCTACGTGTGGGAGCACTATTGTGTTTCTTGGAAGATTTTTCCATGATTTCTAAAGAAAGAGAAAAGAGAAAATAACAAGTTTTTAGCATATGAAGATCTAGGTAAGGGATTGCCCCCTTTTATAGCAATTCCAAAACCCTAAAAGGGATAAGTTCAAGCACACGTTTCTAGGAAAAACAGTTACTACCTTTGACTAGACTACTATGAGAAATGTGTTTTGGTGCGTTTTTCGAGGGAGTGGGAGAATATAGAGGCAAAATTAATTTTTAAAAACCGTTACAAACGAGGAAAAGGAAAACGTGAACGACTTAAGGCAATTAACACACATTTAACTGGAAATAAAGCAGTATGCGAGAAGAGAATAGATAAAAGCATACTTAATTAAAAAGACAAGTGTTTAGAGATAAATCGCCATAAGGCGAACAAAATAGTTACAACATAAAACATAGGCACGTAGGCCACACATAAACAAACTACAAGCTACTCAGAGGTATGAGGCACATAAGGAACAATCTTGCCATCCACGATCTGGTTAACAAAATCTAGCTCGCCCAGTTTAATAGCGTCCACATTAGGGAAGACCACCTTCACCTGATCTAGGGCGAACCTAAACCCTTCGTCAAACTGACTCGCCCCATCTATTTCCAACCTCTCAATCCGAGCAGTAAGAGCTTCCACGTTGAGAGAGGCCTCCTCCCGTTGAGTGTTGGCCTTGGCTTTCTCCTCAGCAAGCTCGCCCTCCAAAGTCTTCACCCTCCCTTTCAAGGCAACCATCTCATCATCTTTGGCTTTCACAGCCGCCTTCACCTTTTCCTCCTACCCAGCTTTCACTGCAGCCAAGTCCTCTTCAAACTTGCTCTTGGCAGCAGCGAACTCCTCCTCCAAAGCACTCAAGCTGGTGTCAGCCGATTCCATCTCGTTCCTAGAATCTATGGTCTAAAGCTCTTGGCGGGTGGAGAGGTAATAACTGAGCATGGCGCCCTGAATGTGGTGATCCATGGCCGCCTGCCTAAGATCCTCAAAGCTGAGGTCAGAAAGAGAGGAGGTGCGAGCATACTTCTGAAAACTCTCATCAACCACAACGAAATAATCGAAGTCTTTAGTCCATAGGCTGGCGGAGAGGTTGCTCTTCTTTCCCTTCTTCGCCTCGGGGTTGGAAGGACAATAGTGGGAGGAAGCTACTTTCCCCTTGTTAGCAAGGTTGGAGCCGCCCTCGCCAAAATTGAGAGACATCCGACTCCTACCCCTCGACATCCTCTTACTCTTGAGGGGCTCATCCTCAACCTCAACTTCTTCCTCATCGACAACAATATTCTTCCTCCTCTTCAGGATTTCAACAGGGATCCGAGAGGATTCCTCTCGATTCTTCCTCTTTCCTTGACACCACCCTCCTCAACCACTAGTTGAGCCATAGAATCTGCAGAGGCGGCAGCGAGCTCTGCTTTAGCCCTCTAGGCCCTCGCCTTCAGGACCAAAGCCGCCCTTTGTTGTGCTGAGAGAGTAGACATCGAAGCTACAAAAGACCAAAGACGAGATTAGTAAACTTAGAAACAAAAAGTCAAAACGATAATAACATAATAGAAATCACTCACCCATGTATTCCCCAAGAGATTGAGGTTTATTCTGCCTAGAGATAAGCTCGGCAGAACTCAACACCTGAAACCTTCTGAGGGCTGAAACTGCCACCCGCTCATACTCATTAAGGGTACTTGTTCGAGTTCCCTTAATAAGGCGAGGAGAAGAAGACCAATAGAAAGGGAATAAACGGTTCCCGGAAGCGTCAAACATGAGCTCCGGAAACCCTTCCCCACAGCGAAAACGAACAAAAGTGTCCCTATAAATCTTAAAGTTGGAAGCATATAAAGAAAATCGCCCTTTATTAGGCTGACTACTAATAGAAATAAGAGAGTGGGGAGAGACATTTTTTACATGGAAAAAGCAAAAGAAAATCCCAGCAGTGGGAACTACATCTAGACCTTCACAAGCAATTTGAAAGGCTTTTAAAAACGCCCAACTATTTGGGTGAAGCTGACAAGGGGCGACATTCATCACTCTTAGGATCTAACACTCAAAGGAATTAAAAGGAAGCCAGAGGTGTAGGGTTTGGAGGACATGGGTGTACATATAGAAATAATGAGGCTCTTGTTCGTTGACTGTGGTCACGAACTTGCCCACGGCGACAGGGTCAATCATAACCGAATTTTCGCCGCCCTCACCAGATACCTGGACAGCCTGTCTAAAGGTGGAGACAAATTCGTCAGTAGTAAACCTAGAAGAGATTTCCATTGAAGTAGAAATCGTTGCGACGGAGTCTGCAACAATTAAAGAGCGATTGTTAGGGTTTTTAGAACTAAACTCAGACGAAGAAATAATAACACAATCGCTATCATTTCCACTATTATCACTATCGTTATCACTATCCCCAGACTCGAAATCACTAGAACTAACGGGGAACCCAAACATTTCAGAATAGTAACCGTTAATATTTAGGGTTCCGTTAGCCCTAGTATAATGGGCACGAACTTGACGTTCCCAATCGGAACCCACATGATGAATAACTAAAGGATAGTCTTTTGCACCATCAAGTTCGCGTAAAAGAACCATGACTAAAGCAAAAATCGAAATTACAAGCAGGAACTTAAGAAAAGAAATGCATTTATCATGTGCTAACGTATGTACAAGCAGGAACTTAAGAAAAGAAATGTGATAAAACGTCGCCTAGGTCTATTATCTTATCGCCTTATGGCGAGACATCCAAAAAAGGCGAGATATATTATATTTCTCTTTTTTATTTTATCATGTGCTAACGTATGTACAAGCAGGAACTTAAGAAAAGAAATGCATTTCATTACTTGAAAATGGAAATTACAAAAGAGAAATTACAAAAGGAAAATTGCAAAAGGGAAATACTGAAAGGGAAATTACTGAAAGGAAAACAACAATTGAAACTACATCAAAGCAAGGAAATTATTTCTAAACATCAGGAATAACATCCAACGCCATGGTCTGCATATCCTCCAGGGCACGTTTGTACTTCTTAGACGTCGCCAAATCATCATTGATCTTCTTGAGACTCTCTCCTAGAGTTTTTGTTTTAATCTCTAAGCGAGCCAGCTCACGGCATTTGAACAACAAAGCAGAAATTTCATCTTTGTTACTGACACGAAGTTCCTCTTTCTTCTTGGCCAACACCTTCAGCTCCTCTTCCAAGACCTTCATGCGATGCGTCACTGCCGCTTCTTCAGTAAATGCCAAATTCATAAGCTCTTCATGAACTCTCATGCTCTCCTTCAGACGCCAAATCTTGTCAAAAGAGTCAGAAACCAACTCATGATGAAGATGATGTTCATCCTCAGCAGTTTCAATGAAATGACCATCTTCAATCAGGCCATCCTTGAGAAACATCACCCTCTTAAGGAAGTGCAGTTCAGCATTAGTCAACCTCCAGGAGGCTGACCTAAGTTCTTCGGCAAATTCAGAGAAGTCATCAGCTTGATCAATCAAGTCATGACAGAGCAAACCTTTCAAAGCCTTGATAATTCTGGTTACTGGAGATTCGGGAACAGAGTTTGGAGAATTCATTATTGGATTAAGCAAAGAATATAGAAGTTTGCGATGTGATCAAAATAATCCAAAGCTTTCCTATTTATAACAGTCATTAACAGCAGGAGGAAGTGCATCACGTATTACATACGAGGTCCGAAAAGTTCGCCACGAGCAATAGCGGTTACCAGCGGAAATTTCGCCCATTATCACCACTTCGCCTCCACCGAGCCTCGTGGTTGAGGGGCTGTGGACCGGGTGTAAATATAAAGAGTGTATTTAGCAAAAGCACAAACATTATTTGATAATCTGTACAACGGCCCAGTACAACGGCCCAATACATACGCGAGAGTCAAGCCCAATTTTCCCATAAGGGTGAGACCATGAGGGCGGGATATCTATCCATGGCGAGACATGGCCGTATGGGCGAGATGCCCACGATCCCATGATCTCTCCATCCTCCACTGTAACTGCCATTTCTCCACGATTTTATTCACTTATCTTCATCCTCCGTACGACTAGGAGCAGATTTTAAGAAGAACCAATGTATTCAAACCACATTCCCCATGATCACCTTGAAAATAGGCATGTGATCAAATTTATAGGAGGAACGCGGGATTGACCAACGAAGAAAAATGGCGGGAAGAACTCTCTTCCTGTATACCCTATAAATACTTGTAACATTGATGAAAAACGGGACGGACAACAAAGGAATTTTGATAACAAGTTTGATTATTTTGTTTATTCGACGGTCCAAGTTATTTACTTTTCACACCCTTTATTTGTTCACCAGAACACCCCAAAATATGTTTTCATGCTTGACCAAATAAATAAATAAATTTTATGAAAAAATACTTTAGTTATATTGTTTATTAATTATTATTGTGCTATTATTTTAAAAAAAACAACTTTGTCACACCAACTTTTAAACTACCATTCTTTCATATTCCTTAACTCTTATTCCTTAACTATGACAAATAAGTTTATCATACAATCATTGGAACCGTTATCTTTTATCATCCCTAACCATTGTATGAGGTATAAATTTCAGTTTTCATCATCTCACTTTCCTCAAGAATATTACCAACTTTTTACAAAATAAACATAGGAAATTTTAATTTATTTTATTGTTTACATGATATATTATGCATATACAGAAATTGTGAATAATAAGAACTTATCTTTAATACCAACAATATAGTTTTGATCGTGTGAAATGATATGTTTTAACAGCCTACTGTTTTATGGACTCAATTTGGGTTGGACTTGCTAAGTTGAACTAGGTAATAGGTTGATTGCTACTAGTATATTGCAGTTTGGTTCGGTTTTTTGAAAATGAAAACCGCAAACCAAACCAAACTGCGCGGGTTAGAAGAAACATGATTCATGCGGTTCACTCAAATGCAGTTTTTTGCAGTTTTCGATTTGGATTTGTTCGGTTTGCGGTTATACTTTTGGATTGGTTCGGATACGATCACCCCTACATTTGATTATGCAGGGGATCGACATCTCTTCCCGAGAAACATGGAGACAAGTTGCAACTTGGAAACATAAACTCTGATTAATGCACTGGATTAATTTGCAATTAACTAAAAAAAGATGATGTAAAAGTCTGTAAAATACTCCCATCCATCCCGAAATATAAAAAAAAAAATTCACATTTACTAAGAAACTCTCAATTTTATCAGAACAAACAATTGAGATTCCTAAATTAACTTTATCATGATGCAAATCAAAACAAACTTAATAAATGCTACTCCTAAGGATGGAAGCTAAAAAGCTAACTACTTAACCACTGCACCTACAATTACAAATTGTGTCAGTTCCCCATAATACTACTCTATGAAGCTCCAATACTATCTCATACCTCTTAAATAGTGAATGTTAGTGGATGATGTTCTTTGTGTTGTACTTAGGATGTTTTTTTATAGTACTATTTACGTCCTTTTTGGGTAGTACTTACTTAATATAAAGATCTGTAATCGTCACTTGTTGGTCAGTTTGTGTAATTTGAATGTTAATTTATTATCATTATCGATTTTTGTTATGTTTATATGCATTTATATATTTACTTTTAAATTCAATTTTTAAATAATGTATTGCGGCAGTATCGTATCGGAGATTTTGAACATTTTTCCGTATCACCGTATCAGTATCGTGTCACATATCCGGACTCTATCACAACAACACAACTTTAATTAAATAAGAAGAGGAATATTGGAACCCAAGAGTTTTTTTTTCACGCAAAGAAACCCAAAAGTTTGTTGGGAAACAAAACTAGTGAATTTTGACTAAGGGTAAATTTGTAAATTGCAACTTTAAAATTAAAAAGGTTGTCTTTTACTTATAATTTAAGACATTAAAAAGAGATTTTTTTGGCTTATATTATGGGCGGGAGGGAGTATATATTTATGTATGATAGGGATAATGTTGGAACAAAATATGTGTTAGTACACACCCTTAAGTTTTGATGATAAAAAAGTATTAAATGAACAATTGATGTTACTAATGTTTAAATTAAGTGTGCAGGAGAATCCAACGTTATATCAAGAGCACATTTAATTTAGACTCTAATGAAACCTATGGAAGTCTGAATCTTTACACTCTGAAGGAGTTCAGAAGCTACAACGTGGTCAGAAGCTAAACAAAGTTCAGAAGCTCAAAGAGGATCAGAATGTCTGCAAGAGTTCAGAAGCTCAGAGAAGTTCAGAAGCTCAAAGATGTTCAGATGCCTACAAGAGTTCAGAAGCTAATCTGCTAGTCATGAGTTATTCAGAAGATGAAGACGTTCAGAAGCTGAAGTACGAAGGACTATCAGAGGCCATTCATTCAAGACCAATCAGACTCCAAGTTATCAAAGGTTCATCAGAAGCAAAGGAATTCCCCAAATCATCAGAAGGGCTACATCAACTACTCTTATCAAGCTTGATGATTTGTTCTAAGGACAACTAATTACAACGGTCACAAAGGATGTGATCCTACTCTCTCTAGGAGCTAGTTGTACCTTATTACTGTACTTTGGACAAACAGTAAAGGTGAAGCTTCACTGCAAAAGAAGACGTGGCTTTACTCAACGGATATTCAAAGACTACAGCTGTCCATTTTACAACGGGAATTTCTCCAACGTCTCAATGTCTTTCTCAACTCATATAAATATGCAAAAGAAAGAATTGATGACTAACGATCTTCATTAGAAAACATCTCTCAGAATAAAGTGAGAATTTGAATTGTAATAGAAAACATCTCTCAAATGAAGTGAGAATAGAAACTAGCTTAAGCCTCTGAAGTTATTATGTTTGTAATAAGTTTAAGCTTAGAAGTTAGTATTACTCCTGCGTGAGTAATTGTAAGTCTTCTGCTTAGTGTAGAAGCAAAAAAGTCTTCTGCTTAGTGTAGAAGCAAGTAAGTCTCAATCTTAGTGATTAGAGCAAAGAAGTCTTCTGCTGAGTGTAGAAGCAAGGAAGTCTCTTGTCTTGTGTGACTTGAGCAAGGAAGTCTCATGCTTGTGTGCTTGAGCAAGGAAGTCTCTGATCTTGTGTGATTAGAGCAAGGAAGTCTCTCTGTCTTGTGTGACTTAGAGCAGGAAGTCTTAAGTCTTGTGTGACTTGAGCAAGGAAGTCTCATGCTTGTGTGCTTGAGCATCTGATTGTAATCTTAGTGATTATAGTGAACTCCCTTGGAAGCAAGGGGACTGGAGTACTCTCAATTTGTGAGGGGAACCAGTATAAATTGTTGTGTGTCTTTCTCTCTCTCACTCTCTCATTTACTCCTTCATCATTCACTTAGCATTAAGTTAATTGTGTGAACAATTCCGTTGTGCTTAAAGACTCTCATAGATTTAAAATATCTTGAAAAGTTTTTAAATATCTAAAACACAATTCAACCCCCCTTCTTGTGTTTTCTCCACGCACCTTCAGATAATGGATTACAATTGGTTGTTTTCCACCGGTGTGTCCATCACTCTTAAAAGGCAACTAAGAAAAAACCTAAAAAAAGAGCACACAAAGTTAAAAGTTCTTTTCACATATTACTTTTTAGTTGTCAAACTCATGCAATACAAGTACAAACGTCAATTTAATAGTAATTAATGATTCACCCTGTGGGCTATATGCATAAATTATTGATGTCAGTAAATTACTCCTACCCTATAGTACTATAACATATGACAAGCTATATTTGATGGTGTAATTATTGTTGTTTTTCTGCTATCCTTTGTAGTGAAGTTAGTTTTAGTTGAGTCATTATTAGAGTGATACTGGTTTCAATTGCATCACCATCGTATATTAAAAAACAGATGTATGTGATCAATATATAGATGTATGTGATCAATATACGTCATGCTGTAACATCCAACTTTAATTATTAGACATAGTAATAATAATTAATGGTGTAATTGAAATTAAGGAGTAGAAGTTATCACACAAGAATAAGTTAACTATGACATGTTAAGCTTTGGCCAATAAGGAGAACCAAGTTACAAATAGTGGGATGTACACTTACATTATTATATACCATAGGAGTTACAAGACCAATTCATTTTCTCTTATTTTTCACTTCCTGAAAAGGCAAAGTCAGGAAGCTAAGCTTCCATCTTCTTCTCACGCCAACCACAACTACACAAGTCTCCATTTTTCCCTTTCATCACAAACTTTCACGATCAAGCCTTGCATGTATCTTTTTCTTTAAACCCATCACTAGAGGAACACTATATGGGAAGGATTCAAGCTCAAACTTTCCTTCTTCTACCCCTGGCCGAATTCTCACTCTCTCCCTCTAGTATTTATGAACTCATTGATTCAAGAAATTAAGGTTTTGCATGTATTCTCAAGCATCTCTAATGGGTTATGAAGCAACCAATTTTAAGGTAACAAAACTAAGCTCAAGTTTCCTCTCTATTCTTTTCTAATTAGAGTTTCAACCCTAAACCCCAATTTTCATTCCTTTTCTTTTGTGTACTTGCATGTGTCTAAATCATTGCAATTGAGCACTTGTGAGGGAGTTTAAGAGCTGTTATAAGAAGTTTAAAGGTCTGAGTTTGGGTTTGAGGCTTAAAGATTGGATTGGTGATTTTGTGAAGAGTTTAAGTTAAACCTGTATTCTGGACAGTGTCTCACTAAAAAGGTAATTTCTCACTCCTCGTAACTCCGATTGAGATTCCGCTTGATCCTATGGTTATCTAACACAATTTCGGTTCTCTGAGTACTGGCCTCGTGAGATTGGATGCAGAAATAAGGTCTGGGCGAATTTTTGAAGTTAAAGGTCCAACACAGGATTTTTGCAGAATTTGTATTGGAAGAGCTGCACTCAAATGGTGAGTTGTCACTCTATGTGGCTCCGTTTGAATTTCTGTTTGATTCTGTGTTTAGCTAACGAAATTACCTTCATGGGCGTGTCAAGTTTCATCGAATTCGAAGTTACGATGCATTCTGTAGATGAGGTTGAAGTTGAAGGTTCGAAACAGGATTTCTGCAGAAATGTGTGTGGACAATGCTGCACTTAAAGTTTATCTGCACCCTCTCTATAACTCGGTTTGAGATTCCGTTTGTTTCTGTGGATAGCTAACTCGATTATGGTATTTATGGTTTCGGTTTTGTGAATTTTCGACAAGGGATGAGCTCGGTAGGTATTTATGAAGTTGATGCTCTGATGCAGAATTCTGCAGCAAATTACGGATACGGGTTCGAAGCATTTCAATTGCAATTATGCGTATCGGCGAGCTATGGAAATGAAGATGGTATTGTTCAAGCTTCAATTTCAGGTGGGTTCAGCTAGTTAGTTGCCCAATTTATAACTTGCATGATAATATTAAGTTTTAGGGTTAAATTGTGCATGAGAGGACTTTAATTCCCAAAACACTTCTCCAATTTAATTGTTATTAGACCTTATGATGTTAATGGATTAAAAGAATGACAATTGTTGTGTAAAGTTTCTGGTTTAACTAAAAAGCTAATTACTTAACCACTGCACCTACAATTACAAATTGTGTCAGTTCCCCATAATACTTAACCACTCGTATCGGATAGTATTGTACAATTAATATTATTTTAAAAATTACCGATACGTCTCAGATACTTCTCTGATACGCGTAACAGAGAAGTATCGGGAAATTAATGTTCTATGATGATAGAATTGGAGAATATCAGACTGATACAATCTGTGTTTCCTCTTAAATAGTGAATGTTAGTGGATGATGTTCTTTGTGTTGTACTTAGGATGTTTTTTTATAGTACTAGTTATGTCCTTTTTGGGTAGTACTTACTTAACTTAAAGATATGTAATCGTCACTTGTTGGTCAGTTTGTGTAATTTGAATGTTAATTTATTATCATTATCGATTTTTGTTATGTTTATATGCATTTATATATTTAATTTTTAAATAATGTATTGCGACAGTATCGTATCGGAGATTTTGAACATTTTTCCGTATCACCGTATCAGTATCGTGTCACGTATCCGAACTCTATCACCACAGCACAACTCTAATTAAATGAGAAGAGGAATATTGGAACCCAAGAGTTTTTTTTTTTTTCATGCAAAGAAACCCAAAAGTTTGTTGGGAAACAAAACTAATGAATTTTGACTAAGGGTAAATTTGTAAATTGCAACTTTAAAATTAAAAAGGTTGTCTTTTACTTATAATTTAAGACATTAAAAAGATATTTTTTTGGCTTATATTATGGGAGTAGGGATGTCAATGGATATCTGTGGGGGCGGATATTATGATATCTGTGTCCGCTCCGTTGGATAAATACGATATCCATATCCGCTCCATATCCGTGCGGGTATCCGTCAAGCGGATAATTCATGGATTTTGAAGTATCCGTGGGTATTCACAGATATCCATGGATAATAATTTTTTTAAAAAAATTGTGATTCTTGTAAAAAAAAAAAATTTTAATTACTTGAAATATGTTTATCTTCTTTCTAAAGAAACAAGAAAATGATTATTATCACATAATAACATTCATACATTTCACTTTCAATTAACAACAAAAGTCAACATATTTATTTTTCTTCTTTTAACCAAAATATAATAATATCCATACATTTCTCTTTAGAAAAAATGGCATACATTTCATTTCTAATCAAAACAAAGTTCATAAAAAAATTCTAAAGAATTAAAAAGACTCTTATATATTTGATAACTAATAATATTTATATAATATTCTTATTTACTAATGGGTATGGATATCCGCGGATACGGATACCATTAAATCCGTATCCATTAACTTTCGGGTAGTTGAAATATCCATTTATCTTACCCGTGGATATTCATTAAACTATCCGCTCCGTGTCCGTGGCGGATTTTATCCGCGGATATCCGCGGGTATGGATATTTTTGCCATCCCTATATGGGAGGGAGGGAGTATATATTTATGTATGATAGGGATAATGGATTACAATTGGTTGTTTTCCACCGGTGTGCCCATCACTCTTAATAGGCAACTAAGAAAAAACCTAAAAAAAGAGCACACAAAGTTAAAAGTTCTTTTCACATGTTACTTTTTAGTTGTCAAACTCATGCAATACAAGTACAAACGTCAATTTGATAGTAATTAATGATTCTTCATGTGGGCTATATGCATAAATTATTGATGTACTTATGTCAGTAAATTACTCCTACTCTATAATACTATAGCAGATGGCAAACTATATTTGATGGTGTAATTATTGTTCTTTTTCTGTTATCCTTTGTAGTGAAGTTAGTTTTAGTTGAGTCATTATTAGAGTGATACTTGTTTCAATTGCATCACCATCGTATATTAAAAAATAGATGTATGTGATCAATATACGTCATGCAGTTATTATTATAAGTAAATTTAATTTTGTTGGTACATTGACAAAATGTTGTATTTAACCGGAGGGAGTAAGTAACATACATTCTTATTCAATACTACCAATAAAGTTAAATTTTCTTATTAATGTGATCGAAGAGAGTATATAGAAACCAACTCTGGAGAAAGTTATAAAGAAGGAGGGAAAAAAATAGTGAAAAAAAGAGAGAAAAAATGCTATGGAAATGACGATGGTATTGTTCAAGCGTCAATTTCAAGTGGGTTCTTAGGATTAGTTAGTTAGTTGCCCAATTTATAACTTGCATGATAATATTAAGTTTTAGGGTTGAATTGTGCATGAGAGGGGTTTAATTCCCAAAACACTTCTCCATTTTAATTGTTATTAGACCTTATGATATTAATGGCTTGAAAGAATGACAATTGTTGTGTAAAGTTTCTGGTTTAAAACTGAATCTGCAAAATAGGGCAAAAGCATGTAGTGGTCGCCAGTGGCGAGCTTTGAGCGATGGCAGCCACGAGCATACTGACTTGTGGTCGCTAGGAGACCAAGGCCGTGGCTAAGCGACCATGACAGGTTCCAGCTCATCTGTTTTGGTTTTTAAAACTCATACACGTTTTTCAATTGTTACCTTTCAAGGCCTGTTTTCCATTAACCTTGTGGTAAATAATAATTACGATGTTAATTGCATGCATAGGCTATGAATGTAACTTAGGCTAAATGCTAGGTTAGTCGCCCGGGATGAGATTTATTGGTTAGTATGTTATCACACTAATTGTATATAGAAGTAAGTCGAGAGAAAGTGGTTGCTATGCACCACCGAAGGGATTCGAGGAATCCGTAGTAAAAGATGTAAAAGAATTGTGATGCCGTAGGCTCCGTACCATATGTGCAGAAGTTCACGAAGATTGGTGCGGAGGAGTAAGGCCTCTGAGACCGGCTCATCTTAGAGTGTCCTTAGTAGCTAAAACGAACCAAGATAATAATTGATATTACACCCTTATTATTATTCTAATATTATATTTATATCGTGTTGTGAGATTATGTAAGGACTGATGTACAGATTTCCCCAGGTGTAGACACCACTAGGTGGGTAGTAGAATCCACGAGGCTTAGTAGTCTCACCCCCCCCCCCCCCCTCACTCTTCATCATTTCAGATAACAGGTTCGCAAGTGTCGTGGAGCTGAAGCGTAAAGATTCGGATACACAGATTACCTTAAGGAGCTGACAACAAGTTGATCTTATTTTAGCATAAGATTCAGTCATGTTGGTATAGTAGTTAGCTCAATATGTATTCTTTAGTGGATTTTATAATCCTAAGTATGTATCAAATCTTTATGTAATGTAAATTTTTAATGTGTCCCGATCCATTTATGAACACTTCTATTGATATTCTAGATAAATTGATATGGGGTGTTATAATTGGTATAAGAGCAGGTCGATTCAGTATCGGACCTTGCCGCAGATCATTAAAATTCAATCCAAAGAAGTAAGGACCTTTTGGAGTCTGACTGTTTACGCTAAAATCCTCGCGTACTGAGTCTGATCAACTCAGTGTCGTGTGTGATAGGCAGGGTATTACGGTTGATAACCGAAGTGGACCAAGGAGGCCGGGTGGTAAAAAGGAAGTTGAAGCGCAAACTTGGACGGAAGTATGAGTGAAGACCGTTGGAAGCGGACATTGGAAATGCAGTAGTCGACGCCATAAGAGGAAGTGACGCCAACAGAGGACGCGTGGAAGTTGGAAAAGTATGTGGCGAGCCACTAGTAGCAAGGAGCATGTCAGGAGATGCACGAAACGAATGTGCTCAACTGACGGTAGCATGTTTAAGGATGCGAAGAATTATGGGAATGGATAACCCAGTATAAAAGTGTGCGTTAATTTGAGTAGAACCGAGACTGAATATTTAGGTGCGATAACTCGATAGCGGTAGTAAGTTTGCTGGGTGCAGTAATGTGGATAATGGAATTATGAGAACAGAGTGCAGTGTAGGATGGAGTATAGTACGCCAGTGGACACCACTCTTGTGAACCATGTTACCAGAAGTGCGGTAACTAAGATAAGACCTAGCAGAAGTCAGTGAATCAAACCCTTCCGAATCTGTCAAACTTTTAGTTCAACTTATTAGTTGACCCTAGTGACATAAGCCAATTAGCTACACTACTAGAAGAGACGACCTAGACTCCACACATTTCTCCAATTCTCAACACCAGCTTGTTGTACCATTCACGTAGAATAAAATACTAAATGCCCCTTCAAGATAAATTCAGCCTCTCAGTTCAAACCTGTATCTTATCCAGACCAATAACAACCAAGTTTCGTTTAGAGTAGCTCGATTTTGTAACTACACCAACCAGCTGACAAATAATTTTCAGTATTCGAACCTTTCAGTCAATGACCTAACATTCTAGTTAAACCTTTTGTGAGAGTTTATCTGCCAAGTTCTAAAGAGAAGCAAGTCGTTCCAACCCCAAGGAATAGACAGTTAGGAGAAGTTGTGAAGTGCCAGTCTAATGCGACAGAACTAAGACCTTTGGTTACCTAACCCTTCGTGTAAACTCTAATTCAACCAAATTCATGGAATCAATGTGATACATGATTCATAACTAGTAAGCCTAGTTAAGATGTGACCATATGTTTCCCCGTATCTACCTAAGTTTAGTAATGAGATAAATTCTTCGATACTAAGAGATCTATCACCTACAATTAATGTAAGAATCCAGTTAAGTTGCGCACCTTCCAAATTCCTCAATATCAGTGAAATCAACTCACTAGGAGAGTGTCACCCCTATGTAACCCTAACAAATGTCTTCAACTTTCAGCTTTGTTAACCGTAAGCAACTCGGGCCTGTGAAAATGTGAATTTCTTGTTAAGAGTAATAAGCCATGTCTCCTTAAAGACTAACAATTATTCATGTCTACCTTTAGAGCAACACCCTTACGTTTACTACCAAGAAATTCTTCAAACTTTCAGTTTCTTTACCAATGACCGATTCAAAATCACCTAAGCTTATCTAGCCATTAAAGGTCACGAGTAATTTCAGTTTAAGTTCTTCCGGACCTTGTTAACCTATCAAACAACGTCATAAGGTAACTCAAACGTTGGAGACATTAACGTAGTCAGTTCAGTTAACCTTCCTTTATAAAGTCTCACCAACTCGTTCTAGATAAAAATCCAAAACCAACCAAAGATATAGGAAGTAGCGCCAAGATTAGGACCAATGGTATGAACCTTCCTAACCCTATTCGCCGTAACCAAGTTAAATCGGTGCAAGCCTAGACGTGTTAGCCAATAAACATAAGTATTCCATGGAAACTATCAAGTAATTCTTGATCGATTAGTTAACTACAACCAGTAACCCAGAGTTAGGGAACTTAATCACTAGTGGTATCCCCATAAGTAAACTAAGACAGTTGTGTTTGACCTTTCTTAACGATTAGTTGTTTCAGCCGACTCTCCACTATAAGATAGCATCAGATCATTCTGTCAAAACCCAACCTTGCTCTAACGAAGTTAAGAACTTGCACCGGAAGGTATGGAATCTTAAGCGGTATGCGACGAGAAATGGTTGGATTAGTCTGTGTTGTAGGTAATCAAGCTTGTATCGTTAAGGCAACCTCTTTGCATCAGCTAGTGTCTCAAGTTTCAGTACATACCCCAACCAGGCCAGATACCGACTTGATGAAACTTGTTGAGTAGTGGAGCAATTGTCTGGGAAATAAAGAAAGCAAATACCAAAGAGGATTAAATGCAGTTGAGATCGGGAAGTGGTAAGTTAAGTAGGAACCGGACGTGAATGGTAAGAAGAGACGTATGTTAGGAGAATAGTAACATGAGACAATTGTAAGCAGTATTTGTTAAGGAATCATAGATATGTAAGGATTATAATAATAAGTTAAGTATAAGGTGGAGTATCTGAAGTCACGAAGTGATGTGAATTTTTACCTAGGGATGTCAACGGTAGTAGAAGTAACAACAGAAGAGATAACATCAGAAAGATGAGATGATGTAGAACAACATTTGAAAAGTTACAGCTAAGACGGCAACGACGCATGGGGAGAATGATAGTAAGTAGTCGAATCAGAGTGCGCAGCCGGGTAGTGGTTGAGAATGTGGTCGACAGATTGGCTTACACGCCAACAACTCTTCGAAAGAGGAAAATTTTGTTCCAAGAAATTGGATGTGGTAGACGATAAAATGATTAAAAAACGTATAACGAGTACGTTACACATGTGTTCATGTTTGGAACTGTGATTTTAAGTAAGGGAATACCCTTGAGAGCAAAGATTATGAAGGGAAAACAGTTCATTTGAGAAATTCGGCGCGGTGAACTAGTAAGGTTAAGTATCCTTCGGTGTGGATTTTAAGAGTGCAGACAAAGGGAAAGTTGCGCCATGAGTACTTGAGATGAGGAAAAATGACTGAACAACTAATATAAGGTGAACGTACACTTAAAAAGGTTGTGTCACGAGTTGAGGATATGAGTTCGATGTCTTGAAATGAACGAGTAGGGCTTCGAAAATTAACATAAGCAAGTGCTAATGCACAGAAGAATAACGACTAGTAACTTATTGAAAGACGAATTATGGTCGGTTAAGATTGGATTGGTGATTTTGTGAAGAGTTTAAGTTAAACTCGTATTCTGGACAGGGTCTCACTAAAAAGGTAATTTCTCACTCCTCGTAACTCCAATTGAGATTCCGCTTGATCCTATGGTTAGCTAACAACATTTCGGTTCTTTGAGTACTGGCCTCGTGAGATTGGATGAAGAAATGAGGTCTGGGCGAATTTTTGAAGTTAAAGATCCAACACAGGATTTTTGCAGAATTTGTGTTGGACAGGGTTGCACTCTGAAGCGGGTGGAAAAATGCGCGAGCGGAAAATGCTCGCTAAACAGTAAAGTCGCCACCGAACTTTATTTATTCTCGGAGGAAAAGGAAAATATCGATAAAACCTTAAAAGCAATGGAAAGAGGGTCATCGCAACCATTTCCAGGTTCGGGAGTCGATTATGTGAGGGGAATGTATTAGCACCCCTCGCATCCGTTGTACTCAACGGGAACCTTCTTATTAATTTTAGGGTTAAAAGAGTGTTTAATTTGCTTGCATGATTTTAATTAATTATTATGAGTATTTATAAAAGGGGGAAAAATTAGTTTTTTTATTAGTGTGCTTGACAGGATGTATGAATCCCGCTCCTACGTATTCCCGGGTGCAATGGGAAATTCAAAGCTACACGCAGTTCTGGGTAGAAAATACTTGTGTGTTGGTTGATTTTATTTATGAAAAGATTTTTTTGTTTTTTTATATTTTGATCGCGCAAGGGCGAAAGAGGAATTTGATGAGTTGGAATTATTTTTAAGTGTGGAAGACAAATAACCGGCGGGCAAGGTGTACACCAAGCGTTGATTATTTGAGAGATGGGTGGATGTACATCCACCGGTCTCTTTTTAATCCATTTATTATAAAGGTTTTTTTTTTATTGGTGGAAGACAAACAACCGGCGGGCAAGGTGTACACCAAGCGTCGATTATTCGAGAGACGGACGGATGTACATCCGTCGGTCTCCTTTTAATCCATGATTTATTATTGACGTTTTTTTGTGGAAGACGAACAACCGGCCGGCAAGGTGAACACCAAGCGTCGATTATTCGAGAGATGGACGGATGTATACCCGTCGGTCTCCTTTTAATCCATGATTTTAGTAAAAATTGGTTTGTGATAAAAAAGGACATTATTTTTACTGGGTTAAATCAAGAAACGAAACAAAATATAAAAAAAAATAAAAAAAATAAAAAAAACGTAAAGCTGAGAGGGGGGTACGAAAATTAATGTGCGGGGTGTAAATAAGAATAACAGTGCAGGGCCCAAACCGGAGGGCCCATAGACACGGCCAAACAAAAAAAAAAAAAAAGAGGAAGTTTGATCACGACCGTCTGATTAGATCAGACGGCTCTTGATGGAATCCAAGATGATGTATGATTCTAGGCCATCTGATGCAGATCAAACGATTGGTAATGGTGGACTACAATGGAACGCGCACACTGGATCAGTGGACCTATATATATACATAATGGCCCACGGAAATTTTCATTTCCACAAATTTTTCTCTCTCCTCTCTCAATCCCCCATGGTCTCTCTCTTCTCTCTTCATAGTGTTCTTCAAAACCCATATGAACACTATGAGTGTTCATCTTCTCCGGTGGACAGCCACCATGGGTTCAAGATTCCGGCGCGGCGGCTGCCAGTGCTGTACGGTGGCGCCGACGCCGGAAAACCCCTTTTTTTTATTTTTTTTTTCTTTATTATTTTTTTGCTCAAATCTCTTTTATTAAACCACAAAAACAAAATCCTCTTTTTTTTAACCACTGATTAAGCTTCTATCAGTTTTATTTAACATAAACTCAACAAAAACATACAGGCACAAACAGATCGCAAAAAAAAGAAAGAAAAGGATTCAATTCTAGCAAATTCAAAGTAAGGCTCTAATTCATGGACGGTGGTGAGGCACAAATAGTAAGGGGTTCAAGGATTACCTGGGGTGCAGTGAACTCAAATGGTAAGTTTATTTCCTTTACTTTCGTTCTCTGCTTTGTTATTTTTTGTGTATTCTGCTTCTCTGATCTGACCTCGTCTCCCCTTCTTGTTTTTATTTTTTGTGCGAGACCGTTACTAGTAGTGGATGCTGGAGTTTGGATTCAGATTCTTTTTTAGGCAGAAGTTAATCTGTATAGGGTTTTCTGTACTGTGACGGCACTATGGATCGGATTTAGGTTTTTTGCTTTTTGTGGAATTTTGTTTTTTGGGATATTGAGAAATTTTTGTGTATTGGGCGTGTAGTTCAGCTGTCCCAAAAAATATCCCCCCTGCTATGTGAAACTCTGAGATTTATATTGGTTAGAAATTAGGTTTTCTAGAATTAATTCTGATTGCTTGATTTCGGGACTTGTCTCTGTGATTGTAATTTGAGTTATGATCTCAATAAAAAAATTCCTTTTTCGTTTTGATTTGTTTCACAACCTAGAGGATATACTGATTTTCGCTTGCCGCCGCCGCACATATATTTCGTTATTATTATTTCGGTTTGACTTTTTGGTTTTTATGATTTTTTTTAATTTTGTAATAATAACAAATTAAAAAAAATAAAAAGCTTAAAATAAATAAATAAAAAAAACGAAAATTTAAATAATAATAAAAAAAGTAATTTGATTGATTTTTCTTATAAAAGTAAAAATTAAAGGCAAATAAATAGAGAAAAAAAAGCAAAAAGTATTAAGTGGGATTCGAACCAAAGACCTCGCACTTACAACTCCTTCAAAACAAACTCTGCATTACCAAACAAGCTACTTCACATTTTTCGTAAGATAATGTAACAAAAAACAATGTATGTGATAAAGAGTAGGCAAAATTTAGGGTACAACAGCTGCCCCCATTTAATTATTTTTCACTCGAGAATATGATTGACAATTGTCTTCATGTACTCGTGGTGGAAGATAATTAAATACGACAGGACCCAAAATTTTGTCCGGGTAGATGGGACTCTAAACTGTCAGTGCGAATGATACTCTAAATTACCGGCTAAACTGGGGATAAAACTCTTAAATTGCCAACGAGAATGGTACTCTAAATTGTTAGCCAAACAAAGGTGGAACTCTAACTGTCAGCGCGAATGAGACTCTAAATTGCTGGCCACACAAAGATGGAACTCAAAATTTCCAAATAAGGTAGAACTCTTACTGCCAGCGCGAATGAGACTCTAAATTGCTGGTCACCCAAAGATAGAACTCTAAACTTCTAAAATAAAGTAGGACTCTAAAATGTCATATAGGGTAGGACTCTGAAGATTCCAAATAGGGTAGAACTCTTATTGCTAAACAAGGTAGGACTCCAAACTCTGCCGCATAGGGTAGGACTCTGAAAATTCCAAATAAGGTAGGACTCCAAACTCTAAATATGGTAAGATTCTAAAGATGGTAAATACGGTATGACTCCAAAAATGCCGAATAGGTATAAATCTAAAAATACTAAATTAAGTAGGGCTCTGAAACTTCAAACTAGGGTAGAACTCTTCTGCTTATGCTGTGTACGCATGATCCTCCTTTGATGCATGATTTTTATGCGTGATTCTTGGGTTAATGCATTTATTGATGCATGATGTATTTATGATATGCCTATGGGTGTGCTAATGCATGTTATGCAAAATGCGTAGCCAATGCATGAAATGTATTAATGACGAAAGTTTTGGGGGTTAACAGAGAAGTCCTCTTTTTCCCTTTTTTAGGGTGATTGATAAGGGTCGGGCTCGAGAAGTGATACTCGTTTGGGAATTTGCGCTCCTCCGACATTCTGGAAGCGTGACCGTGGAATGAAAATTAACGCTCTTGATGCTCTAGTGGTACTCCATGGATCATGACTTGCTTTCCAAACATCTTCTGCGCTGGGTAGATCGTAACGACTGATGAAAAGTTTTAGGTCTCAAGAACCTGATGCAGCGTTGTAGTATTGGGTGACGATACTCCTTCGACCTTTAAAATCAAAGTAAAACATGCTTTGAAAGCTTTTTTATTGTTTCCCATTTTTTCAATACATTATTTATTTATTAAGAATAAAACACATTTTACAAATCAATAAAAACACGAAGGGATGAAAAGCTTTGAACGAGATTTTTATTCAATGAAATTTGATTTTCAAATGAGTAATAGTACATGAGAATGTAATTCCTAAAAGAGGAGATTACCAAGATAGAAAGATAAATGACAATAGACTAGGCCCTACTAAGATACAACACATGCTACATTCCCCTGTAACTTTACAATCCCAATACCTCGCCTCTGACGGTTATGACTAGACCGATCCTTTCCATCTGAGTTTGTTGTGGGTCCCCGCGCCGCAGTCATTTGCCCCTTCACTCTTTTCCTTATAAATCCCTAATTTTTGCCTGGACCGCTTTTTCGAGTTTTCAGTCCACCGGGATTGCACCCTTTTTTTGCCTAGGCTGCCCTTTCAGGTTTTCAACCCAGCGGGTTTTATTTCCTTTTTTGTGCCCCTAATTTTTGCCTGGACCGCCTTTTCAGGTTTTCGATCCACCGGGACGCTCTCTATTGCCTAAGTCGCCCTTGCGGGTTTTCAACTTAGCGAGCCCTTTCCTCTTTCTTTTTTTATTTTATTTTTATTTTTTATTTTTTTTTATAGTATTTTTTGACTGCATCGGAATTCACTGAGAGCGGGAGTTCCTCTCCGTCCATGGTAGTGATAATCAAGGCTCCACCAGAGAAAGCCTTTTTCACTACATATGGCCCTTCATAGTTGGGGGTCCATTTTCCGCGAGGATCCTTGTGGATGGGTAATATCTTTTTCAGCACTAAGTCTCCTTCTCTGAATTCTCTTGGGCGAACCTTTTTATCAAATGCCCTCTTGAGTCTTCTTTGATACAATTGACCATGACATAACGCTGTCAGACGCTTCTCTTCTATAAGGTTTAGTTGGTCGAATCTTGTTTGGGCCCATTCTGCCTCCTCTAGTTTGGTCTCCATTAAAACTCTTAACGATGGGATTTCCACTTCAATAGGAAGTACTGCTTCCATGCTGTAGACTAAGAAAATGGGGTTGCTCCAGTGGAAGTTCGGACCGTCATCCTATAAGCATGCAATGCGAAAGGGAACATCTCGTGCCAGTCTTTGTAAGTTTTCACCATCTTTTGGATGATCTTCTTGATGTTTTTATTGGCTGCTTCCACAGCGCCGTTCATCTTAGGCCGGTATGGAGATGAGTTATGGTGCTCAATCTTGAATTCGTCGCATAGCTCCTTCATCGTCTTATTATTCAAATTTGACCCATTATCTGTGATAATTTTGTTCGGGATTCCGTAACGGCAGATTATTTCTTTCTTGATGAATCGGGCAACCACTTGTTTTGTGACATTTGCATAAGAAGCAGCTTCAACCCACTTGGTGAAATAGTCGATGACAACCAAGATAAACCGGTGACCGTTTAAAGCTTTTGGTTCAATCATCCCTATCATGTCTATTCCCCACATAGAGAATGGCCATGGTGATGTTAGTACATTCAAAGGGGTTGGTGGCACATGAATCTTGTCGGCGTAGATCTGGCATTTATGACATGTTTTAGCATAGCGGAAACAGTCAGCTTCCATAGTCAACCAATAATACCCTGCCCTTAGGATTTTCTTTGTCATCGCGTGTCCGCTGGCATGGGTTCCAAAGGAACCTTCATGGATCTCCTTTATGAGCATATCCGCCTCACATTTATCCACGCATCTGAGCAAAACCATAGCATAATTCCTCTTGTAAAGCACCTCCCCACTCAAAAAGAATTGTGATGCCAATCTTCTTAAATACTTCTTGTCAGTAGCGGAAGCATTTCCCGGGTATTCTTGCTTTTCAAGGTATCGTTTGATGTCATAGAACCAAGGCTTATCATCATGCTCATCTTCAGCCACCGTGCACACAACCGGTTCATCTTTGCGTTCCACTGTTATGATGGGTGCTTCATTCCAGAATCTCACTTTATACATTGATGATAACGTGGCTAAAGCATCTGCTACTTGATTCTCCTCCCTAGGAATATGGTGAAAAGTGATCTCATCGAAGTATTCCGCCAGTTTCACTACGTGAGCTCGGTATGGGATCAATTTGGGATGCCGTGTCTCCCACTCTCCTTTTACTTGATAGATGACTAGTGCTGAGTCTCCGTATGCTTCCAAGATCTTAATCCTGTGGTTGATCGCAGCTTCGAGCCCCATTATACAAGCTTCATATTCCGCCATGTTGTTCGTGCAGTCAAAACACAATCTCGCAGTAAAGGGGGTGTACCCATTTCTTGGTGATATTAGGACAGCCCCAATCCCGTGCCCCATCGCATTCGAGGCGCCATCAAATGCAAGTTTCCATCGTGCCCCCAGTTCGGGCCCTTCATCATCACGTATGACCTTTTCATCACTCAAAACCATAATGTCTTCATCTGGGAAGTCGAATTTTATGGGCTGATACTCTTCCAGCGGTTGCTGAGCAAGATGTTCAGACAACACACTCCCTTTTATGGCCTTTTGAGTAACGTATTGGATGTCGTACTCAGATAGCAACATCTGCCAACGCGTGATCTTTCCTGTGAGGGCAGGTTTTTCAAAGATATACTTTATGGGATCCATCTTTGAAATCAGCCAAGTGGTATGAGTCAACATATACTGCCTCAAGCGTCGGGCGGCCCATGCTAGTGCGCAACAAGTCTTCTCGAGTGATGTATACCACGATTCGCAATCGGTGAACTTTTTACTCAAGAAATATATGGCATGTTCTTTTCTTCCCGTCTCGTCGTGTTGCCCTAGCACACATCTCATTGATCCATCAAGTACTGTCAGATACATGATAAGAGGTCTCCCTGGAACCGGGGGTACCAAGATAGGGGGCTCCTGCAAGTATTGTTTGATTCGGTCGAATGCTTCTTGGCAGTTATCATTCCACTTGATAGCTTGATCCTTCCTTAATAACTTGAAAATTGGTTCGCAGGTGGCTGTGAGGTGCGAGATGAATCTAGCGATGTAATTCAATCTTCCTAAGAATCCACGAACCTCCTTCTCAGTACTTGGAGCCGGCATATTCTGTATGGCCTTCACTTTATTAGGGTCAACTTCTATTCCTCTTTGACTGACTATGAATCCTAATAGCTTGCCCGATCTAGCACCGAAGGTGCACTTATTAGGATTTAGCCGTAGTTTGAATTTCCTCAAGCGGACGAATAACTTCTGTAGATGGACTAAGTGATCCTCCTCGGTCTGAGATTTGGCAATCATATCATCCACGTAGACTTCTAATTCTTTATGAATCATATCATGGAATAGGGTCACCATTGCTCTTTGATACGTTGCCCCCGCATTCTTTAACCCGAAGGGCATCACTTTGTAACAGAAAGTCCCCCATGGAGTGATGAATGTAGTTTTCTCCATGTCTTCCGGTGACATTTTAATCTGATTATAACCAGAGAATCCATCCATGAAAGAAAAGACTGAGAACTGAGCCGTGTTATCCACTAGTACGTCAATGTGAGGTAGAGGGAAATCATCCTTGGGGCTTGCTCGATTTAGATCCCGATAGTCCACACACATTCTGACTTTACCATCTTTCTTTGGAACTGGCACAATGTTGGCCACCCACTGTGGATACTTGGCAACTGCTAAGAAACCGGCGTCAAACTGCTTTTTTACTTCCTCTCTAATCTTGAGTGCCATATCGGGTCGAGTCCTTCTCAATTTCTGCTTTACCGGCGAACATTCTGGCTTGAGTGGAAGCTTGTGCACTACTATGTCAGTGTCTAGTCCCGGCATATCTTGATATGACCAAGCAAACACATCCACATAGTCCCTCAGTAGTTCGACCAACTTTCCCTTCACATTCTCCTTCAACGATGCTCCTACCTTAATCTCCTTTTTGTCTTCCTCAGTCCCCAAATTAATTACTTCCACTGATTCTTGGTGAGGCTGAATCACCTTCTCCTCTTGTTTCAAGAGTTGGGTTAACCCTTAAGGAAGCTCACCATCGTCCTCATCACCTTCTTCCGCTTGGTTAATTGGAAATTCAAAGTCATAAGGGATTGTAGCGATGTCATTTTCATGGGGTTTAATTATGGATCTGCATGAGGATGATTCTTATTTTTAGCATGATGAAATGACTGAAAACTGAAGATGACAGGAAAATATTGCCATTTTTTTTTGAAAAAAACAGAAAATAAAAGAAGAGAGAAAGAAGGAAAGGAAAAAAACTTTTATTGAACATAAAATGCACTTTATTGATAATAAATAAGTTATTGAAAACAAAGGGGTGCCCTACAAAAGCATATCCATTTGCCTTGGGCAGAGCAAAGGATTTTTCAAAGACAAACAAATTACTTAGAAATAGAAAAAATCTCCGGAATTTCTACGGTCTCCCAGTTGGAAAGAACTTTATCAGGAGCGCAACGATACACCAAGTCTGGGACTTCCTCATCAGCGTCTTCAAGCAGGGCCACATGACCTTCATTGATGAACCCAGCGCTGCTAAATATCTCTTGCATGGTGCGGATCTCCCCTTGATTACCCTTCGAAAACACTGTGGGTGACGGTTGGTATCCGAGCCCGAAACGATCTTTCTTTTCAGCGATGTTTGGTAGTTTGCCCCAGCCTTCGAGGCTACCCTCTTCCAGCGCTTCTTTCATGGCTTGCCAAGAAAATATGGCCGATCCTTTTCTTTGGTGATGACTGTGATCTGATTTTATTGTCATAACGCTTGCAATCTCTAGAGCTTGGAATGGGACCTCTGCAGCTTCTTCATCTGCCTCTATATATTGGAAAGATGAGAGATGACTGACCATCATATCTTCTTGGCCAGAAACAACTATCATTTTATCACCGGTTATGAATTTGAGTTTCTGATGCAGAGTAGAAGTGACAACCCCGGCGTTATGAATCCAAGGTCTTCCAAGGAGGCAACTATATGTGGGGTTAATATCCATAACCTGGAAGGTAATTGTAAAGAGTTGAGGACCAATTAGGATGGGTAGGTCGACTTCTCCCACAACTGTTCTTCTTGATCCGTCGAAAGCCTTCACCACCATAGAACTAGGTCTCATCAGTGCCCCTTCAACTGCTAACTTTAGGAGGGTTGTCTTAGGCATCACATTTAAAGAAGAACCTGTGTCCACCAGAACCCTCGACAGGATGTTATCCAGGCACTTCACTGAGATGTGTAGGGCCCGATTGTGGTTATGTCCTTCCGCCGGTAATTCATCCTCACTGAAACCCAAATATCTGCTGGCCGTAATATTACCAACGACACCATCAAATTGATCAACAGTAATATCCCTTGTCACATGTGCCTCATTTAAAACTTTCAACAATGCTTCTCGGTGAGCCTCGAAGCTGAGGAGCAAAGACAACATGGAAATTTTAGAAGGAGTCTGCCCCAACTAATCAACTATTCTGTAATCACTTTTTCTGATAATCCTCAAGAACTCTTCAGCCTCCTCCTGCGATAGTGTTTTCCTGGAGGGCCCATCTCCAACTTCGTCCTCCACACTTTTTCCTTTGCGAGGTATTACCAGTGACTTCTTATTGGGCTGTTCAGAGGAGAATATTCTTCCGCTTCTTGTCATGCTCCCTATGCCAACTATATTGGTGACATTGGATTCAACATTCATTAATGGTTTGCCCCCCACATAAGCAGTAGGCTGATAGTTCCATGGTACTTTCTTCATGCTATCGAAAGGGAATGGAGCAGGTACATGGAACACAATGGGATCCACTGACTTCCCCGGTATTTGCAGTCCCCTTCTCGAGTATGGGATTTCAATGGGTGTTGGGTCCTACGATTCTAAAACAGAGACATCTGCATCGACTCTCGAATAGCCAATCTGAACCAGACCCTGATCCATTAGTTTTTGAAGACAATCCCTCATCTTTTGGCATCTTTCTGGATTCGTTGAACATACCTTGCAATTAGAATGTATTTCTTCAAACTCATCATAACCAATCAACTTCTCTTGTATTACAGACATTGAGGCCTTTATCTTCGTCACTTCCTTAATCAAACTCTACTCTTCAATTTCTTCTACAGCATTCACAGATAGACCAGCATGCCCGGGTAAAGGATTATCCTTCACATTTGGGCCATCCTCCTTGAAAGATATCAGCTTTTTGTCAATCAACTCTTGAACTTTATATTTGAAGGCCTTGCAGTTCTCTATGGTATGCCCCGTGATCCAGCATGGTAATCACATTTAGCATTCTCATCAAAATATGGTGGGTATGGTGGTGCTACTTGGGGAAGTGGTCTTGGCTCAACCATTCCCTTTTGGATTAAGTAAGGTAAGATTTCACCATATGGCATAGGCAGACGATCAAAGTACACCCTCTTTCTTTCATTGTTGTTTCTGGGCCCAAGCTGACTCTTTTGTTGGTACCCCACTGGTTGTTGTTGATGGCTTTGTTGAGGCATCACCACCGGCCGCTGAGGGGTAGGCATAGAATATGTTTGTTGCGGATATTGCCCTTGGGCTACTGCTGCCATATAAGGATATTGAAAGTATGGCATTGGAGTAGGAGGTGCTTGTGACGATCCTACCGCAATAGCGTTAGTTTCACCTTCCTTCTTTCTATAATTGTTACTGAAGGATTTCTTTGCCCCGACTTGAGAACTAGAGGCACCTTGTATCTTACCACTCTTTAACCCCTCTTCCACTCGTTCCCCAATTATTACCATGTCAGCAAAACCTGACGATATGCTCCCAATCATTTTCTCATAGTACGGCCCTTGTAGTGTGCTCATGAAGGTATCGACCAGTTCCCTTTCTAACAAGGGTGGTTGCACACGAGCAGCCAATTCCCTCCATCTCTGCGCATACTCCTTGAAAGACTCATTGCTCTTCTGTGTCAAGTTTTGCAGCTGCATCCGGTTAGGAGCCATATCAAGGTTGTACTTGTATTGCTTCAAAAAGGCATCTGCGAGGTCCTTCCATGTCTAGATTTGAGTCCTCTCTAGTTGCATGTACCAATCCAGTGATGCACCACTCAAACTGTCTTGGAAGACATGAATCATAAGTTTTTCATTGGCGGCATATGCAGCCATCTTCCTACAAAACATCCTTAAGTGATTCCTTGGGAAATGAATCCCCTTGTATTTCTCAAAGTCAGGTACTTTGAACTTTGGGGGGATAACTAAATCTGGTACTAAGCACATATCTAGAGCATCAATCCCATATGCATTAAATCCCTCTACAGCCTTCAATCTTTCCTCCAGGGCCCGATACTTCTGAGCGGACTCAACATCCGAGTGAGCATTGACGGGGGTTGCCAAACCTTCAGTTGTATGACGTGGCTGGGTGATGCCATCTTGAACTGCTGAAGCTCCTTGAGGAGTAGGGGTTTTGTTTGTAACCGGTATCATGATGGGCATCTGAGTAGAGACCTCACCCATTTCGGGAGGAGTATAACCAGGAGGAAGGCCAAACTCGGGCCATACTATATTCTCCTCATTCGTAACGGGACGGGCGTTACTCTCTTTGTGTGCCAAACCTTGGAAGAGCTCAAGGAGCTTATCCATTTTTCCTTTGATGGAGTTCACGTCTTCTCTTAGGGTAGTCTGATCTCTCTCGAGTTGATCCATGGTTCTTTGGAATTGGCACGTGTCCCGTGAGAGTGTCGGGGAGCGGGTGCGCGAGGTGGTTGCTTGGGCTTCCGGACTATCTTTAGCTTCCTGGAGTGTTTAATGGGGATGAGAATGGGTCTTTGAATATGAGATGCATGATGATGTATGCATGTATGTTATGCTAAAATTTTCTTGATTTAGAGGGAATTTTCAAAATTTTGCATTTTATTGTAAGCATTCGAAAGTATGAGCATGACCATAAGAGAGAGGAAAAAAAAAGTTGTTTTATTCCATTATCAAGGGCGAATACAAAAAGTCTAAGAACATTACAATTAAAGCTCCAAGTTGCGAGCCGCATCTACACTAGCCTTAAATTGTTTTAATATTATTTCACAAGCTTCAACAAAATTAAAGACGGCTGCAGGTGTATTGTTGGGGAGCATGACGGCATAAGCTTCTCTATGTAGTCTTGGAGCACCTCGAACCACCTTGGTTGCAAATCCTGCCAGATTAGAAAAATCCGTCTTCCAATTTATGACTTCTTGATGCAATTCTTGCATTGTGGCTTGATCCTGGTTCGCGAGATCCTGCAAATGATGGAGTTGACCTTCCAACTGTTGATTTCGGTTTTCCAAGGCCTCGCATCTCCTTTTTTGACGCCGCTCGCTTTCTCTAAGGCTTCTCAATTCTTCATGTAATCCCTTCCAATCCTTTGGGAATCTTCTGAGTATTCTCTCAGCATCTTCTCGGAGGTCACATTCCCGGGTGGCGAGAGCCTGCGACTCCTGAAGCATTGATGTGAGATCCGAGATCCGTATCTCCAATCCTTCTTTTGTCTCCCTGTGTTGTTTTAGAGTAAGATCCCAAAGTTTCTTCCAATCGCCTATTTCCTTCCAAGCCTGGTTTAATTGGATTTTGCACTCTTCTATCTTGTTGGTGGCCCCCGCTAGGCAGTCGCTTACCGACTCTTTCTTCTCTTTTTCAGCTTTGAACGCCTCCTTGCTTTTGTCAAATTGCTTCGTCTTTTCATTGAGACGAAACTTGAGTTCATTTCGCTCATAGGAGACCTTTTGGAGAGTTAGCTCTAGCCCCTCCTTTTCTTTTTCGAGACGATCAATGGTAGCCTTGAGTCTATCCACCTCTTCATTAGAAATTGGAGTTGGTTCGGGTAAACTAGGCTGAGATGGTGGGATGATGTCAAAGGGTAACTTGATTTGTTTTACACGCTCCTTGACCCATTGAGTGTAGGATTCCGGAGCCGCATTTCCCCTCTTTCTTAGCTCACTTCCCTTTTTGTTCACCTTCTCCCATGACTGGATAATCCTTTTGAGCATGCCTGGGTCACTAGCACCCATATCATGTAGAATGAATCCATCCACAGCTTCGTCCTGGGGCTTACTCACCATTGGATAACCAAACTGTCTTATGGCTAACATTGGGTTGTAGTTGATGCAACCCCTAGTCCCTATAAGAGGTACGTTGGGGAAATCCCCGCAACTGATCATGACCTCTTTCAAATCAAGTTTTTTAGGATACCATAAGATGGAATGTTCGGTAAGAGAGGTTATCTTCTAAGACCATTCAAGTTTGGTCATTTGCTTGACCGTGAAGACATCGTTGAATACACGGGAGATAAACCATGAGTAAAGCAAAGGAATACAACATAACATCAATCCTCCCTTTTTTTCATGCCGCATGTGAAGGGTATAATGGACATCTGCAAGAAGAGCGGGCACAGGATCTTCTCCCCTAACCTTTACAGCCCAAAATACACTAAGGGCGGCTGCATCAATGAAATTTTTCAGCTTGGGGAAGAGGACCAGACCAAAGATGAGTAGGGCCAATATCTCTCCCAATGATTCCAATTTTTTGTCGTTTTCGAATTCTCTCGCCTTCTTCTCTAAGTAATGTCTTTGAAAACCGTGAGCGTCCCTTTCCTTCTTGAAATGATGTTTTAGGTCCGACACTGGTATATTTAGAGCTATAGCCAATTCTTCAATTTCCGGAACTTGTCCAATTCCTGTGTATGGACCATCCTTTTTTTTATGAGAGTCCAAGATTTGCCCAAATTCTTCTAGGGTCGGAACCAACTGGAAATCCTGGAAGGTGAAGCACCTCAAAGGTGGATCATAGAACTGGGCGAGGGCGGTAATGGCATCAACTTGCACCGGAATGTTCAAGAGGTCAAGGATCTTACCATATCTGAAGACGATATTGTTTCGTGCGACGTTGGTCAACTTTTTGCTGAAATTCTTTAGACTTTGCATATCAGGTACTTGCGCCCTTATTTGAAATCTGTTTCTTTTGTCCACGCTCATCTTTGGAATGCTTAACGATAAATCTTTTGAAAATCCCTGAAAACGTATGTTTGATGCTAAACAAATTTTTCTTTCATGAAAAATGAATGACATGCGTGATGAATTTGGGATAACGACAAATACTATAGATGGGAAGGCTCCCTATGCATGATAGGATGGTTCTAAGTCTTTTCTACCCAACCCCTCACAGGATAGCTCTAGGGTTTTTGTTTATTTACAGGGGACAACTTAAGTCGCGACCCTCATTCGAAGCTTCCCCCCAAAATTGGACTGGCCAATTCGTGGGTAAACCTCAAAGGGTCTTTCTACCTAGGTAGAGTTTAATGGGTTCTAAACAAGGTCCCTAGAGTCATTGATCATATTCAAAACTTCGCCAAGAGGATGGGCTAGCCAATTCGAGACGAATATTTTGAACAGATCTACTCTAGGCGGAGTTTTCGTATATCGCCGATAAGGAAGTACATCCCATGGGCCCATACTACTAACTCCTAACTTAAACTTAGGTTTTTCTCAAGCTCGGGTGTAGAGCTTCTCTCAAGTAACAACCACGACCCACAATTGATATATGCAAATAAAACAATAATAAAGCTCAAATATAAAAACAAGAAGCAACAGAAAAAATAAAAATAACAGAAAAGCAAGCAAACAAACAAACAACAAACATTTAACCCTAGAACTAAAAAGGATAGGCTTGACTCTCTAAAATATTCCCCAGTGAAGTCGCCAGCTGAAGCGGGTGGAAAAATGCGCGAGCGGAAAATGCTCGCTAAACAGTAAAGTCGCCACCGAACTTTATTTATTCCCGGAGGAAAAGGAAAATATCGATAAAACCTTAAAAGCAATGGAAAGAGGGTCATCGCAACCATTTCCAGGTTCGGGAGTCGATTATGTGAGGGGAATGTATTAGCACCCCTCGCATCCGTTGTACTCAACGGGAACCTTCTTATTAATTTTAGGGTTAAAAGAGTGTTTAATTTGCTTGCATGATTTTAATTAATTATTATGAGTATTTATAAAAGGGGGAAAAATTAGTTTTTTTATTAGTGTGCTTGACAGGATGTATGAATCCCGCTCCTACGTATTCCCGGGTGCAATGGGAAATTCAAAGCTACACGCAGTTCTGGGTAGAAAATACTTGTGTGTTGGTTGATTTTATTTATGAAAAGATTTTTTTGTTTTTTTATATTTTGATCGCGCAAGGGCGAAAGAGGAATTTGATGAGTTGGAATTATTTTTAAGTGTGGAAGACAAATAACCGGCGGGCAAGGTGTACACCAAGCGTTGATTATTTGAGAGATGGGTGGATGTACATCCACCGGTCTCTTTTTAATCCATTTATTATAAAGGTTTTTTTTTTATTGGTGGAAGACAAACAACCGGCGGGCAAGGTGTACACCAAGCGTCGATTATTCGAGAGACGGACGGATGTACATCCGTCGGTCTCCTTTTAATCCATGATTTATTATTGACGTTTTTTTGTGGAAGACGAACAACCGGCCGGCAAGGTGAACACCAAGCGTCGATTATTCGAGAGATGGACGGATGTATACCCGTCGGTCTCCTTTTAATCCATGATTTTAGTAAAAATTGGTTTGTGATAAAAAAGGACATTATTTTTACTGGGTTAAATCAAGAAACGAAACAAAATATAAAAAAAAATAAAAAAAACGTAAAGCTGAGAGGGGGTACGAAAATTAATGTGCGGGGTGTAAATAAGAATAACAGTGCAGGGCCCAAACCGGAGGGACCATAGACACGGCCAAACAAAAAAAAAAAAAAAAAAGGAAGTTTGATCACGACCGTCTGATTAGATCAGACGGCTCTTGATGGAATCCAAGATGATGTAACAAAAAACAATATATGTGATAAAGAGTAGGCAAAATTTAGGGTACAACACACTCAAATGGTGAGTTCTCACTCTATGTGGCTCCGTTTGATTCTGTGTTTAGCTAACAAAATTACCTTCGTGGGCATGTCAAGTTTTATCGAATTCGAAGTTACGATGCATTCTGTAGATGAGGTTGAAGTTGAAGGTTCAAAACAGGATTTCTGCAGAAATGTGTGTGGACAGTGCTGCACTTAAAGGTTAATTGCGCCCTCTCTATAACTCGGTTTGAGATTCCGTTTGTTTCTGTGGATATATAACTCGATTACGGTCTTTATGGTTCCGGTTTTGTGAATTTTCGACAAGAGATGAACTCGGTAGGTATTTATGAAGTTGATGCTCTGATGCAGAATTTTGCATTAAATTACGGATACGGGTTCGAAGCATTTCAATTGCAATTATGCGTATCGGCGAGCTATGGAAATGACGATGGTATTTTTCAAGCGTCAATTTCAGGTGGGTTCTAGGATTAATTAGTTAGTTGCCCAATTTATAACTTGCATGATAATATTAAATTTTAGGGTTGAATTGTGCATGAGAGGGGTTTAATTCCCAAAACACTTCTCCATTTTAATTGTTATTAGACCTTATGATGTTAGTGACTTGAAAGAATGACAATTGTTGTGTAAAGTTTCTGGTTTAAAACTGAATCTGCAAAACAGGGCAAAAGCGTGTACTGGTCGCCAGTGGCGAGCTTTGTGCGATGGCAGCCACGAGCATACTGACTTGTGGTCGCTAGGCAACCAAGGCCGTGGCTAAGCGACCATGACAGGTTCCACCTCATCTGTTTTGGTTTTTAAAACTCATACACGTTTTTCAATTGTTACCTTTCAAGGCCTGTTTTCCATTAACCTTGTGGGTAAATAATAATTACGATGTTAATTGCACGCATAGGCTATGAATGTAACTTAGGCTAAATGCTAGGTTAGTCCTCCGGGATGAGATTTATTGGTTAGTATGTTATCACACTAATTGTATATAGAAGTCAGTCGAGAGAAAGTGGTTGCTATTCACCACCGAAGGGATTCGAGGAATCCGTAGTAAAAGATGTAAAAGAATTGTGATGCCGTAGGCTCCGTACCATATGTGCAGAAGTTCACGAAGATTGGTGCGGAGGAGTAAGGCCTCTGAGACCGGCTCACCTCAGAGTGTCCTTAGTAGCTAAAACGAACCAAGATAATAATTGATGTTACACCCTTTTTATTATTCTAATATTATATTTATATCGTGTTGTGAGATTATGTAAGGACTGACGTACATGTTTCCCCCAGTGTAGACACCACTAAGTGGGTAGTAGAATCCACGAGACTTAGTAGTCTCACCACCCCCCACCCCCCCCCACTCTTCATCATTTCAGATAACAGGTTCGCAAGTGTCGCGGAGCTGAAGCGTAAAGATTCGGATACACGTATTACCTTAAGGAGCTGACAACAAGTTAATCTTATTTTAGCATAAGATTCACTCATGTTGGTATAGTAGTTAGCTTAATATGTATTCTTTAGTGGATTTTATAATCCTAAGTATGTATCAAATCTTTATGTAATGTAAATTTTTAATGTGTCTCGATCCATTTATGTACACTTCTATTGATATTCTAGATAAATTGATATGGGGTGTTATACATGCAGTCATTATTATAAGTAAATTTAATTTTTTTGGTACATTAAAAAAATGTTGTATTTAACCGGAGGGAGTAAGTAACATACATTCTTATTCAATACTACCAATAAAGTTAAATTTGCTTATTAATGTGATCGAAGAGAGTATATAGAAACCAACTTAGGAGAAAGTTATAAAGAGGGAGGAAAAAAAATAGTGAAAAAAAGAGAGAGAAAATGCTAGTCATATTAATGTCCAATTCGGACCGACAATGAACTAAACCAATTTAAATAAGGTTCGTCACTCAAATTGATAATTGATTTTTTGAACTTAGTTCATGAAACAAATGAGTCGAATTTAAATATGGTTCGACTCGTTTAATTATATTTTTAAATAACACTTCAAAAATAATTTTCAATTTATATATTTGATTTTATACATTTATATTATACTAGAAATAAACTCTTGCGTTGCACATATCTCTAAAAAAAGCTTATCATTTCTCTTTTAATAATTATTTAAATCTAAAAAAAATACTTGCTTATTTTTAAATACTTTGTTTCCTTCATATTCCATAACATATTACCTCTTATTCACTCAATATTATATTAATGCAAAATCTAAATTAATAACTTGGTGTGTTACAATTTTTATCAATTGCTCCTTTTTTTTCTAAATTATTTAAACCTGTGTTTTGAATGGTAGGTAACATTAGAGATAAAATTTAGTTTAGATTGATTTTTTATTGTTCAATATTATAGTTTTGTATATATTTATTTCAACTCATTTATCTATCCACAGTTTACTTTATGCAAAAGCATTGTAACTACTATATTAATATATATATATATATATATATATATATATATATATATATATATATATATATATATATATATATATATATATATATATAAAAGTTACCCCAAAATATTTTTTCAACAACATACACTGCCTTCTGAAACTATATAATACAACAAAAAAAACTCCAAAAAAGATGGCAAAAACTATGCACTCAATCCTTAAGGATTCACAGAACAAGATAGTCAAGAGCTGCTCCCTGCCACTTCAAAAGGACAGAAAACTGCAGCAACTAATCCATACCGGATACAAAAAACCCTATTTCCGAAAATGAGTCGAATCATACACCAAAAAATGCAGATGAAAACACACCAAAAAAGACTCCCACTTAATTAATGGTTTGGCTAAGATGTTTTAGGTCACCCTCTAATAAAAGGACTAATGCTAAATCATCCTAAAAAATCATTCAGGTTAAAATCTAGTTCTTAAATTACCCTAACACAAAGTTATCAATTAAAATGAAAAAGAAACGTTGAATATTACAAGAATCCAAAAAGCATTAAACAGATAAATTTCACATAGTTTGATTTGGTCTCCGATACAAAAATTGAAACAGGAAATAGGTACCTTAAGGCCTAGTAATTTAATTAGAGTTAGCAGACGAGGTATAATGCCTTCAGGACCAGCTGCTTCCGATATCCAAACATGAAAGAAGACCTAGTTCATCATGATTCAATGAAATAAACTTTAGAACACTAATCCTAGTTCATTAGTATTCAACTAAATCATAATGAACTCAGGGGCGAACCTACATTAAGGCCTACTGTGGCCTTGGTCACAGTGGAACTTTCGTTTTTAATAGGTATATAGGTATATGTATAAATATTTTTATTAGGTATTATAGTGTATATATATATGGCTGCAAATTTAATCACAAGTTTGTATGTGGCTTAGTGGTTGTTGGGCGCCCCCTTTTATTAAGAGGTTGCAAGTTCGAATCTGCAAGGTGTAGTTTTTAATTTTAATTGCATTTTTTTTCAAAAAATTGCTATGTTGCCACCACAAGCAATAATGATAAATCAAGAATAATTGTGGTCAATTTTTTATTTATTTTAAGGAATGATCAATACATACATAATAATATAATATTAGAGAAAATAAATTGTATGAGTGATGTTTTAACCAATATAAAATTTACTATTAAAATTGAAAATATATATCTTTTAGATATAGATAAAACACATGTAAAATTTAACATAAATTTAAACTGTCTTGATATATTATTGAGATCTTCCAAGATTAAAGATTTATATATTTTTATTGAACACCGTTAAGCTTAATGTAACTCAATAACATATAATTATTTTAGATTTCGCTAAAAGTTTACATGATTATCTATTAATTTAGACGTTATTGAACAATGAAACATTATTCGAATGTTAATGGTCTATGAATCTTAAGACTGAATTTATCATTTAAAAAAAAAAAAGATTTTCAATCAATGATTTGGTAAGCTGAGGACTAAGTTTTTCAATAAAAAATATTTGTCTTATAACTCTCATAGAAAAAGATGTCCTAGAAACAATTAGCAATGATGTTATTTTAATTCATTTTCAAGAAATGAATGATTGACAATATAATTTAGTTTATAATTTATTTGATATTTGGCCACACCATTTTTCAATGTCTAGATCCGTCCCTGGAACTACGTGCACACTATCAATTTAACATCAATTGATACTATAGATGCTTCATATCATATTATACATAGATGAAACAAAATTCAATTTACCTTTTAACCTATGCGAATGAATCGAGGAAATCAAATTGAAACCTAACAAAAGAAGTAAAATTAGAGAAAAATAAGTAAAATTAGGGCACAATAATGAAAAATCAGAATAGAAACCTAACTGTTGCGAGTCTTTGAAGCATTGTGACGGCTAGGTGAAATCCAAACATAGCAAAATTGAAGTTGTGATTCATACGCAATAGCTCGACGAGAGTGGTGGATGAATCATCAATGGTTCAACGAGGTTAGGGAAGAAGAAGGTGGATGGAGTGGTTAGGGATCAAAGAGAAGGAAGAGAGAGCGTTGAAGATTGAGGAATTTGGAAGATGAATGAAACTGAGAAATTTGGGATCATAGCGTGAAGACTGAAATTGGGAAAGTGAAAGAAAAAAGAGATCAGTGTCTGTGTCAGCGCGTACTGAAAGAAGAAAATAATATTAAAAATCTTGATTATTTTAGCCACGGTTAAACCGTGGTAAATGACTATAATGCCCACGGTTACGATAACCGTGGCTAATTAACTGTGGCTAAACGCCAAATTTTTTGTAGTGTCGCAGTTTACTTTATACAAAAGCATTGTAACTAATATATTAATATATATATAAAAGTTACCCCAAAATATTTTTTCATGCTTGACCAAATAAATAAATATATTTTATGAAAAAATACTTTAGTTATATTGTTTATTAATTATTATTGTGCTATTATTTTTTAAAAAAACAACTTTGTCACACCAAATTTTAAACTACCATTCTTTCATATTCATTAACTCTTATTCCTTAACTATGACAAATAAATTTATCATACAAATAAATTCCTAACCATTGTATGAGGTATAAATTTGAGTTTTCATCGTCTCACTTTCCTCAAGCAACTATTGAATTGCAGCTTTTCAATTTTGTGTTATAGGTTCTTTCTCTTTTTCCTATAGACCTCTTCATCTCTTTTAGACATCTTTATTTTTATTGATATGATGTTTGTTAGCCTACTTTTCTAACTTTTTTTTTTTTTTTTTTAATGTTGGTATGACAATTTTTCATGTAAATTAGGATAAGAGAATAAAAGAGAGACTTATATTTTTGCCTTTGTTGCATCCTTGATGCTCGAGAAGTCTATGAAAAATGACAATTTATGTAAGTATATATATCTCTGAGTACATTTTCATTATGTTATTATTCATAATATATACCATATTCATTTGTAATCAAATTTATTTTTTGTTCTTCATCTATAGTAAAGTATCAAACAATTTTTTTTTGTGGACAAACTAAAATTTATTTTTTTATTCTTCGTCTGTAGTAAAGTATCAGCTTGAAGGCAATTTTTACTTACTGCCCTACAACACTATCATTTATTTTTTCAAAGAAAATATCACTAAAATTATTAAAACAACTAAACCATCATTTTAATTTCGATATTACCTATACTTTGCAATCACACAATTATTCATTTATATTAACCAAATTAACCTAAAGAAAATGAATCGATATATATGTGCTCCTTCATTTTTTACACTACCAAACATAAAAAATGAGTCATGCTTCCTTAAATATAATTTGTTAATTAGTATATATTATTAATATGTTGGTCACTAACATTTTTCAAATATATATATCTATACACACAATACTTTGTAAATCCGATCAGTTATATATCTTTCACCTTCTATGTGTTAAACAACTTTTATGTTCTTTGAATACATTTTGAAGGATGTAGATATTTTGTTTTGGGTAGAAAATCAACCTTTTTTTTTTTTTTGAAAATCAACTTTTATATATATATATATATATTCCAATTGCATTTGTTTTTGTGGTGGCATAAGTGGTATGCAATATCACTTATAAAATATCAGGTATGAAATTTTTTTTTATGAAATAATTGTCTTTAATGGAAATTGAAATCATCATTGTTTGATTGCTCTTATTATCTTACAAGATATAAGACATCATCTTTAACATATTTTCCTCTAATATCTATTTTAGGTTGAAAATTGTCATTTGGTACTTTGATCGTTAGTTACAAGATATTTGAGTAATTGTTAGAATATATAATTTTTTAAACCCTAAGTAAAAGAAATTATTAAATATATAATTTTTTAAACCCTAAGTAAACATTATTAAATAAAAAAAGACAAAAAGAAAAAGAAAAAAAACCAAAAAAGGAAGAAGAAGAAGAAGAAGAAATTCTGAACATATATTTCTATGTACCAAGTCAAGTGAATATTTGAGAAGAAATTTTAAAAGAAATAAAGTTAATATCAAAATAAGAGTGTTCAATAAATATGAGAGACCATTAATTTTATAGAGAAGTAAAATAAATAGTTACATATCATGTGATGCTTAATTTTTCAAGAAAATATGATCAAAGGATTAAAAAGACAAAACCACCAAAAATAAAGATAAATCATAAATCATAAACCAATAATGAAGACTTGTTTTAATTTCAGTCTCTCTTTTTACCTGTTATTCATGATTTTTTATTTCATTCTCTCATTTCTATTTTTAAGTGTTTTGACAATATTCTAGCTCTCTATTTTAATTGCTTTTACATGTTATTCATGATTTTTTATTTCATTCTCTCAATTCTATTTTTAAGTGCTTTGACAACATTCTAACTCTCTATTCTCACACGTTAATTGTCTTATTAACTTTCGTAACTCCTAATTAATATTATCATTCACTTTTGTAACTTAAAAAAATATAAGTATACTATTTATGAAAAAACTATATTATAGTAAAAAAAGTACATAATCAGGACATGATATCGTTGTACGTTTGGACTTAAGCTATAAAAGAATATACAATAATCGGTCATCCGAATTAAGTTAACAATCAAACTAAGAAACTACAAGTAAATATTACTATTAAATAATTAAAAGAGGCAAAAATAGACAAAACATTTCGAAGGGAAATAAACCTCATAAAAAAAAACCATAAAAAAAATTAAGCAAATAAAAAATTGTGAACCAAGTCCAGATATACATATATTTAAACATTGTCCTATGATCCATCAAAGAAAAAAACATTGTCCTATAATTTATTTTGTGTCCATTCATCCTCCAAATCAATGATATATATATATATATAGTCACAAAAATCAAACAACAATGAAAGAAAACGTAACAATAGAGTCATGAAGTTTAATTTCTCGGCAAATTTCCAACTGAAGAAAAAGACCATTATACTTTGTTTAACTGTTATACTATTGGTCTATTACTTCATTGAGCATAGTAATGAATTTACACACATTCTTTCATATACCTCTCCTTACGATCCCAAACTGAATAGGATATGTTACTATAGTGCAATGGACTCCAATCAAATTTAATGATAACTATAAAGATAATAAGTACAAACACTCATTAAAAAAGATTATATAATCATATCTTTTGGTATCCCTGCACGTATAAAAGCATAAAAAAAGGTAATAGTCCAAGCTAAAAATTCTTCTTAGCCTTTTGAAAAAGAAGAAAAACACTTCTCGGCCTTTCAATTTCACTAAAAAAGGACCAAACAAAAAAAAATGTAAACCAAACAATAAACTAAAAAAAATTGGCACTAATAAAGTCAGGATAAAATTCTACCAACTGAATAAGTAAGAGAAACTTCAAGAGAATGAGAGGGGAGTAAGTAGATAAGTTATTTGACACCTTAAATTGCATAGATGGAAGTAATTATTCAAAATGAAATGAGAAATAGAAAATAACTAAATCCAAAGTTTGTTACAAAGTTGTTATGCATCTTCTCTAACTTTCACAACATTGTACTACATCTCCCGACCATGGTGTTGTCGCATCATCATATAGCGATGACTCGATAGCTAATGCATGTGCATGCTTAGCTGCCAGTTTCACCTTATGCGGCAAAACCATCTCATGAAATCTCAATTTAATATACATACCTATCTACTTTGATCTAACACTTAACAATTCATTTTTTGGGATACTTATTATAACCAAGGTAATCAGAACCGGACCAGTCATCGAACCGGTGAGCTTACCGGTTTGAGGTTCGATTGGTCGGATCGGGATTTAACCGGGTCGGACCATTTTTAATTATATATATTTTTTAATTATTTTATTATAATATATCAATAGAAAAATATGTGTTTTTTATGCTGAATAGAAAAATATGTTTTATTATAATATATTGTACTTCATAATAAGTGATTAAGAAACAAAAGTGTATCTTATAAAAAATACCCATCATGGACTTATTATTTTATGAAACCCAATTCATTCCTATTAAACCCTAAATTATACTGAAACTCTAAAATGAATGGATGGCAATCAAAACATCAAAACAACCGCCACCCCTAAAAAAAATTATCTACAATTGTGCTCCTCTTTTTACCCATCATCTCCATCTCCCACCTATTTGTTTTTTCCATCTTTCTCTTGCATATGGCTTCTAAGGAAATAGAAACAAAATAAATTTCTTTTACCAAATATTTGTATTTCTTCTACAATTTTATTTCTAATTCAACCTAGATTTTATATTAAATATGAAGTTTCCAAGTTCAATAAAATGGATATTTCACCTATCTAATCTATATATTCTTGTTGCGTAGTTGAAGTATAATTAGAACAAGTTTCAACCTTTTTGGTAACTGATACATTTGAGAAAAACAGAGGGAAGATTGTGTGTTTCAGATCCCGAGTTCTTCAATTTCTGATTTTTTTTTTAATTTCCCAAGACAGTTAAAAAAACCGGCCAGACCGTAAAACCGTCTGAGTCACCGGTTTTCCCGATTCAGAGCCGGTTTTCCGGTATGAAATCCGGTTCATGCGTAGAACGGTTTTGGGGTCTGATCGGACCGGTTACAGGTCCGGTTCCCGGTCCAACCGGTTGAACCGTCCGATCCGGTCCGGTTTTCACAACCTTGATTATAACTGCTTGACAAACTTATTAGTGAGTGGGTTAATTGGGTCCATTAAATACAATGGATATTATAAATTTTATAATTCTATTATTTATCAATATTATAAGTCTATTATTAAATTTTTAAAAATTGAATATCATATTATTTTATTCAATAAGTAAATTATTAAATAATTTTTTTTAGGGTTAAATATGTTTCTGGTCTCTATAGTTTCCCAGAATTTCGTTTTTAGTCCCTTAAGATTTTTCTCAAACTTTTTGTTCCCTGAAATTTTTTCCCTCAATGTTTTTAGTTCCTACTTTTAATCAAACTCTTGTATATTTTCACATTTTTGAATGATTTTTTGTATTCTTGTTTATAATATTGTAAGAACATCTCTGATAAAATTTTAGAATTTTTTAATATAAGATAAATTATTTATAAATTTTTATGTGCAAAAAATTGAAAAATTCATAGTTAATTCATATTTTGTTAAAAAATTTAAAATTTTCTAAAAGAGATTCATATAATGTATTAAACATGACTGCAGAAAAAAATTTAAATTTAAAATGATATGCACGAGTTGAATAAAAAGAAGGGACTAAAAACATTGAGGGGAAAATCTTCAGGGACTAAAAAGTGTGAAAAAAATCTTTAAGAACTAAAAATAAAATTCTGCAAAACTATAAGACCAAAAACATATTTAACCTTCGAAACTATAAGACCCAAAACATATTTAACTTTTTTTTTTTATCAAACTTGTGGATCCCACCGTATATACAAACCTCTGCCATTATGTAATTGGATCACAGGACAAAATGTGTTATTGAAGCCTTAAAAATGTAACCGCTATGAAGCTGTTTGACAATTCAATGGTTCATTTTTATCATTTTCAAATTTACACCGTATAATCATATTAGTTTGAAAATAAAAATCCCGCACTAATTGGTAGTCTTTTAATGAATTAATTTATATATATAGTCAGTTTATTTATTATATTTTTTATTATTGTATTGAATATTTATCTCACATAATTATATTTATTTTTAAGATATTGTAGTATTTATAAATTTAAATATTTTTTATACGGTAAACTTAAATAATTTCAATCGTGTATTTCCACGCAAACTAATATACTTATGTAGTCTCGTGAGTTTAGCTCAGTTGGTAGGACAATGCATTATATATGCAGGGGGCGATATTCGGGTGTGGTTATGGTGCATAAGCCCAAACTTATGCAGCATGCATAAACTTGCTTCCTACACCCAACATATTTGCTTCCTACAGCAAAAGTCAGCCCAAGCCCAAAATTAGGCAATCCATCACTCGTGCACCCCCCATATACTACCCATTACTTGCGCGTCCCCCATTTGCTTAGCGCACCCCCAATTTTTTTTCCCTTTTTCTCCATAGATTTCTTGTGAGCCCCCCAATTTTTTTTCCTCCCTCAGATTTCTAGCGCGCCCCCAATTTTTTTCCCTCCTCCAAAATTCTAGCGCACCAACCCAAATTTCTAGCGCGCCCCCCGTTTTCAATTAAATAATAATTTTTGTTCCTTTGAAGTATATATTATAAGAATTCATTTTTAATTAATTTTCATCATACACCCCCTCGAAGCCCAACATAATAACCAATGGTTCATGTATATATAAAGCATACTTGTCAAACATATAATTTAATTTTAAGTTTTTATCAATCATAATCGCAATATAAATAAAATCTCATACATTATATATATATATATATATATATATATATATATATATATATATATATATATATATATCATATATGGATTTTTTTTCTTTACAATAAAAAAATGGTCGAATCCAATATCTCATGCATACTATCCAATTTTTTCTCAACTAAACTAACCCTAATTGCTTTATATGATTTTTTGCTTTATGTAGCATGGTTTTGTAAAATGGTTATGTGATGTTTTACTTAATAACAATGGTTTCAGTGTATAACATCTTGAAACCAAATAACAAGACTAATGGTAACAGTGTATAACGCTATGAAACTATTTAACTAGAATAATGGTTTCAGTGTATAACGCTATGAAACTTTTTAACTAGACTAATGGTTTCAATGAATAACAATATGAAACCATTTAACTAGACAAATGGTTTCAGTGTATAATATCTTGAAACCAATTAACAAGACTAATGGTTTCAGTGGATAACATCTTGGCACTAATGCTCATATAAAACCATTTAACTATAATAATGATTTCGGTGTACAACGTCACGAAACCATTTAACTAGACTAATTGTTTCAGTGTATAACGGTATGAAACCATTTTTTCTGTGGAATGGTTTCCAAGAGTTGTTCTCCAAAATCATTTGATGTACTTAATAGTTTTAGATGTACTCCAACACTCAATTAGTCATTCACTCTCTCAAAACAAAAGCCTACTACTCCTCTTATCAGCACCCAACCCAATTAACTTGATTTTAATTTACCGACGAAAGCACATATTTTAAATCAACTTAATAACATATTTAACTCTTAATAAAAATTGTGAAATAAATTTAAATTTTTAAGACGATATAAAACTAGAGAGAGTGAGGTATCCCCAACCGTTCCAAATAATTCAAAATACCCTAAATAAAATTTTGGAAAAATTTAATTAATTCCTGATATTTAGAAAAGCATATTTATCTCATTTAATTAACTAAAAATAGTTCCAGGTCTTATAAAAATACCTAACTGGTCCCAAAATTCCCAGAAAATTATTTACTATTTTTCTGTAAAAACAATGAAAAAATTCGGAGTCCCCTTGGCACCGCACGCGCCCCCACGCGCCGTCAGTGAGAGTCGGCGTGGAGGCGTGTCACTGTTCATCATCTTCCTCACCGATTTTCTGCAAAAACGGGTCACGTCGACCCGGTTCGTTCTCCCTCAATAATCAACGCAACTCAACATACTTTATACTGTTTTGATCGTCGTTCGATTTTATGAATGTTTCCGGTATTAGTTTTCGAAATCGGTGATCGAATCGCATATAAAATGTGGCCGAAATTGAGCAAGCAAAAATAGAAAGTTCTTCAGTTATGATTATTACACGTGTAAAAACATCTGATAGCTGTGAATGACTTATGCACCATACATAAGAAAAGGCTTATACATATTAAATCTTGTCTCTCAATCCCGTCATCCCATATCCACCTTAAGGTGCGATTTCTAACCATAAGCTACTTGACAAAAAAAAAATACTTATGTAATCTCTAAAAATAAACGTTGATTAAAAAAATATGTAATCTCTAAACTAGTATTTTAAAAAGAAATATTAACCAAACGATTATAAAAAAGAAATAAAAAAAGAAATATTTGACTAAGAAATTGTTTAGGTTAGATATATGTTAATCTCAGTCGAGAATTCTTCAACGAAAAAAAGAATATATCAGTTATCACCACCAAGAGATGAGGGTTAATTTGTTGTACTTAATTCAACGATCTTGGAACAATCTTTTCAAGACTCCTACCTTTGTTATTAGAAACATGCATATTCATATGTCTAACGATGATAATTACCACCATTTCATTATCATTAACCAGCATAATAAACAAACCTGCCCAAAAACCCCATAACCACAATATTGTTAGGTTCCTTGACAAGGAAACAAAATCAACTTGCTTAGAAACTTATTTAATGATTCTCTCGTTACCTGATACACCGACACCAACACTTACCGCGGTTGATTATTACCTCTTTCCGAACATCCCAATACGAATAATCAAATTGTATGGTCATTGCAATGGTGTTTTATGTTTAGAATATGATTATTATAACCCTAGCTTAGTTCTTTGGAACCCTACCACTAGAGAGGTACATTTTGTACCTACACCTCCTACCACATCCATTATTCATCGAGAATTTATGATTGGTTTTGGTGCCAAATCAAACACCACCGATTTCAAAGTTATTAAACTCAATATAAACTGCGAAAAATCCTTCTTTTCTCTTTTATCATTTGAAATCTATAATCTTAACAACAAATCATGGACGACTATCCATAACCCTATTCTTCCTCCGAATATCGCTACTATGCGACATTATCACAAACGCCCTAACAAATACAATATTCTCATTAATGGCATTTATTATTGGATCACAGGCTACAATGTAGAAGGTTTTTTAATCATTCTCACCTTTGATTTCAGCAATAACAAGTTTCACACAATCGTCGGTCCAGTCTCACAGTTGCTCGATGAAACCGGTCCACAAAACCTGACTCAGATCAAAGGTTCACTTGCTTGTGTTGTGGAGCTTCGTTCTGATGTTATTTTCGGAATGACAGTTTGGGTCATGGATAAACAACATGGATGGACCAAATTATACAATTTGGTTCCACTTGAAATGGCTATTAAAAAACATGCAATTTTTTGCAAAGGGAAGAATGGTGTTCAATTCCTCGGAGGAAAGCCGGGACAACTGCTTACATTATACGACCATCATGGCAAATTGCTTTGTGAGTTTCAAATTCTTCTACGTGATTTACTTGACTCTTTCTTGGTTCATGAGTATGTAAAAACCATAGCTCCCTTGTCGCCATAGTTTTTTTTTAGTGGTTTAATTTGTTTGGCATAGACCTCACTTTAACTATTGCTATTTTTTCTCAACAAAAAAAAAAATAAATATTGCTATTTTATTTTCTACCTATTGTCCCAATTGACTCACCACAATTGGTAGGGACTTCACATTATATGTGTAGGAGTTGAGATTCGAATCTCGAACACTCCGTTTATTCGCCTTTAAGGTACTTGACAAAATAAAACACTCTACCTATTTTGTATAGAAATTAATTGGTTTTTTCTAAACTAACATTTGATAATTTGACGATGAACAGTTATCATACATTATTTCTACTTGCACCTAATTTAATTAAGACATGGAGGATTTTTCTATAGCACCACAACTTTTATCTCATTAAACTTGTTCCTAATTTGTACATCACCAAAGGAAATACTTTTTTAACAATGAAAGATTTACATTTTTATACCAAAATAAATTTGTCTCACGGCTTCGTTGGAGGTCTTGGTGTTTCTACCCTCCTCCCCTCTATGTGATACAGACCAGCAGGAGGTGAATCATTGACTCTTTTCTTCTTGTCTTCATTGCCTTGTCCTACTTCACTTGAAGTCTCTCCTTCAACTTTTGCTTTCCTCTTCTTGCTTGTGGACATTGTTTTTTCCCCCAAAATCAAAGACTCAATCTTGTTACATGTTTCTTATCTATTGGAGGATACCAATAGTCAATTGCGCCTTTCTTAAGTATATGCTATGTTTGTATTTGTTAAAAAAACAGAGATCTTTTTCACATGTCATTAAGTTTTCCCAAGTGTCTTCTAAAATTACTAAAATACTCCTTGTGCTTCTTAACTAGTGACCAAAATTTAATACTCCCTCCGATCACTATTATAAGAAAAAAATCACTTTTTAGATTCATTGAAAAACGGATGTATTTGGTCTATGATATGGACTAGGTACATGATATTTTCAATGAACTTAAAAAGTGGTTTTTTACTTATAATAGTGACCGGAGGGAGTATTTAACTAGCTAACACCCTTTATACATAAAATTTTTAAGATTTTACACACATGTTACTTAAGTAGAAAATTGAGTTCGCTACTTAATTAGTTGACACGGTGATAGAGTTTGAGCTTAAAATAATTATGGAAAGTGTTAAATAGTGCCCCCGGACACTTTTTAAGCCCTTAAATAGTACTCCCTCCGTCCCATATTATAAGGGAAAAAAATACACTTATTAAGAAAACCAAAACTTGAGAATTTGAAATATGATTTTGTGGATTTTTCTTGAAATAAGTTGCATGGGAAGATGTAAAAACAAATTTAATTGATTGTTGTTTATTGAGAAAATGAGAGAGAAAAAATTAAATGCAATTTGCATTTAATTTTATAAGAATAAGTAAAAAACATTCTTCAAAGTTGTTTTTTTCCTTATAATTTGGGACAAAAAAAAGGGTCATTTTTCCCTTATAATATGGGACGGAGGGAGTAAGTTTTTTATACAATTTTTATGGAAATGTGTAAAGTCAACGCATTGGAAATTGAAATGGTTCACTTTTTGGATAAATTATTTCTTAAAATGGAATGCTTAAAGAGTGTCTCGAGGGCACTATTTAGCAAGACCCTTGAATAATATAGATATTAGTAAAATATAATATAATATTATTAGTTGGGCTTTACTTTTAGACTCTTCTTTTTGTCACCTTACCGGTTACTCGTGCACCATACGTCATTCCCATTTTCCCCTTCAGCTACTTAGCGGATATTATAAAATGAGAAAATGTCATCCGCTACTTAAGTAGCGGACGTTGTAAAGGTATGGTATTTTAGAAGATGTCTGCTACTTAAATAGGGGACGAAAGTATTTTTTGTAAATTCCTGAAGCGCTCAAGAAAATTGTAGGGTGGCAAAAATATGCTGCCCATTATTATCATCATATATGTAGTAGGTATAGTGCTTGAGGTATATTGGAAGTTAATGAATGAAATGAATTAATATATCTTTTATTTTACTTTCTTTCTTTTATGCCTTTCTTTATGTTTTCCTTATAATAGTTTTAGCTTGCTATCACACGGCCTATACAAGAAACTTTTAGAATTTTACATTGATCTCTACTTAAGTAGCCAACATGCAAAATTTTGAAAATTTCATATATATAGGGTGTCAACTAGTTAAGTAGCGAATTCAATAGCGGATGCAAGTCTCAAATTTTCCAATTTTATAATGTATGTTACTTAAGTAGAAAAAGAGTAAAAATTTAGTCAAAAAAAAAAGAAAAAAAGTAAAAATAAAAACGAGCAAAGCGCGTGAAAAACACGGGACGCCAAAAATAATTCCCTTAAAAAAAATGCTATGTTTGTAAGTTGCAATAATTTCAATTGGCCCAATCACTGCTCCACTTAGCCCAATAAATTCCTTTCATCATTTGAAAATTGCTTTTTCGACCCCTGTCAATTTCTTTTCTACCCCTCAAACTGACGTTTTTGCCCTCGGGGGTATGAAAAAAAATTTGCCAAGAAAATTTTCGGTTTTTACGAACCGAATTGTTTGCCAAGCAAATTCTGTTTATATTAAACGAATTTTTTTCAAAATTTTCCTCACATTCCTTCTTCCTCAAAGAAGAACGCGAAGGAGAAGAAGCCATGAAAGCTTCTATGAAGCTCACAGCCTCAACAACAACAACATCGAATCTCAACCAAAAATTGAAAGTGAATACACCATCTTGCTCGATTTTTCTCACCGGTCATTAATCTACAATTAGATTTCACAGTGGAAGCCTATTTATCAAAAAAGTTTCAATCTTTGATAACACCAAAATTTTGCAAACTTATTTTAAGACGAATTATGAAAAACAATTGGTTGGAAAAGCTTCCTGGGATAAAATGATGAGGAAAATTCGGTTCGTAAAAACTGAATTTGCTTGGCAAAAAATTCGGTTCGTAAAAACCGATTTTCTTGGCAATTTTTTTTCCATACCCCCGAGGGCAAAAACGTCAGTTTGAGGGGCATAAAAGAAATGGGCAGGGGTCGGAAAAACAATTTTCTCATCATTTTATGCGACTGAAAGTATTATTTGGATTGCTTTTGAGCTTTTTATTCATGTTATTAGTTTTCACTGTTGTTTAGCGGTAATTAATCTCTATTGAGTAACTATGAGATACCAAAGTGAGTTTTTTTTTTCAATCAAATTTTTTCCATACAAAACAGTCATGGCATGAACAAACTACTTGCTCTTAAGACTTATTGTGTGATTTATGAATTATAAAGTAAATACAAATTTTTTGTCAAAAATACAAATTTTAATCGAAGTGGATAATTGAAAGTAGTTTTGTTCTTTTCTTAATCATTTAAAATAAATTAATCTAGAGTTCAGCTAAAAGAAAGATAAAATTTCATAAATAATTATTGCAACGGGAGATAGAACTTGGTTATTATTAAAACAGTTTCACCTTAATTGAAATTTTGTAACTACTTGAATCCAGCCACTTAGTTAATAAGTTTATAAGTGTATTATTTATCTAAGCCTAAAAAGTTAAGAAAAAATGCATGAATATTTATAATTATAAATTGTCTTATTTTTTCTCAAATAGTACACAAACAAATTTAAGAGAAAAATGGATAAACATAGTGCATATAAATTAATTTTACGACGACATTCAATAAGAATTGATCATTTGGTACTTATTTTTAAAATATGGTTACAAAATAAATTTACCGGAAAAAATGATGACTTTTAATTGAATATATCGGTGTATAATAGTGTATCTTCCATCTTTTTTATTTTATTTTATTTATTATAATAATCATAACAAGAAAAAGAGCAATAATTGGTTACAGTACAATATATCTTAATTACCAATTGATACATGTTATGCAATGACAACAATATATCTGATTGCAAGACATTACTATAACTTTGGTGTTATTTGTCGATCAAGACTTACGAGATCCTTTCTTAGGATCTTTCCTGTGGGTAACCTTGGAATCTTGTCTATAAAATTCACTCGCCGCAATCTTTTATATGGTGCAACCTGGACAAAAAAAAACCAATTAACAGGTATTGGTTTATGAGTTATGACTGAAAGAGACACTACAACAAGATAAATTATTTTTCTTAGAATTGGTTATTTGAATTTACTTAACTTACCTGTTTTGCAACAAACTTTTGAATGTCTTCTTCGGTTATCGAGGTATTTGGTGAGCGAACAACATAAGCCACCGGAACCTCGCCCGCTTTGGCATCAGGAGATCTAATTAATTTAGAAAAGTATCCACTACTAGTTAATATTATTTCTTTCAAAGTATGAGTTGTAAAAGCTCATAAATGGAAATAATGAGTATAAATTATGCATGAAAATATGACTTACGGGATAACCCCAGCATCAGAAATTTCAGGGTGAGTAATTAGTAAATCTTCAAGTTCAGCTGGTGCCACCTAATAATGAAAATGTATGTTTCATGAGCATCAGAGGTATGTGTTTGTTAGTATTGCTAATATCATGATTTAGTTATGTAATAATAATCAAATGACACTTCACACTTCACTAATTCTAATTAAGTTTATGATTACACTTAATTATTATGTCATTTTCTCAAATTATTATCGGAGTCGACATGTCATTGTTCGTATTTGTGTCCGTGCTTTATATTTCTTATTCTATCTTTGGTTATATAAAATTCAAATCCTTCAGATATTTGATAAAGGAAAATCATACTTGATACCCGTTACATTTGATGAGCTCTTTAATTCGATCCACAACAAATAACTCTCCCTTTTCATCAAAATAACCAAGATCACCTGTAATCATCCAACCCTCATCATTAATGGTTTGTTTTGTTGCTTCTGGATTGTTAAAGTATCCTGAAAAAAAAAATGTAATATAAAATTTTAATCAAAATCAATTTACGTTTAATGCAAACCGGAGAAGTAATAAATACAACACTCAAATCAATTCAATAATTTACCGATATAATTGTTTGAAAACATGATCATGTAATTACTAATTCGCGGTTAAAATGTCAAACATAAAGACATTTGAATCTCTGTTAGAAGAGGTGTCCACAACTTCACATTTAATATTTGTATTTTTTTTTTTTGTAAGGGATTGAGTATCCCTTGTATTCCTTTATAATAATAATATTTTGCTTATAAAAAAAAAGATAGAAATAATTATCTCACGTGAATGAACTTGTGGAAAATTACATAAGTAATGCAAATCTACGTACCTTTCATTATAGTAGGTCCTCGAAGCCAAATTTCCCCTATTTGATTGGGTGGGAGGGGATTCAATGTTTCCAAACTAACAATTCTGGATTCTAAACATGGAACTAATGTTCCAGTTGAACCTGAAAGAATGTTTCCTTCCTGTTCCTTTGGATTTTCACAGGAAATAAGTCCACATGCTTCAGTCATGCCATACCCCTGTCACACACACACACACAGCATGCATATTCATTAATGTCACAATCCATCATATATGCCACACTGATATGCCAACACCAGAAAGATATAGAACTTGACAAGAAATCCAGCTTGTTATATGCACTTGTAATCTTTTACTTTCATATTATGCTCCCACATGTAATCCAGCTTGTTACATGCACCTGTAATTTTTTTTTTTATCAGTTCTGTTATCAAGTGTTCACAGGTGATTTCAGTCTCCTATCGATTGCAGTTGCGCAGGATCGAACCATATCACTTCTTATCAAATTCAGCGTCAATCACCACTAGGCCAACTAACGATTGGTTATATAGCTGGATTTCTTTGTCGATGATTCAGAAAATTATGATTTTTTTTATAAATTAAATTGAGATGATTTTTAATATGAGGGAAAAAAGGAATTTACAATTTTATATATTTATAAAATTAAACCTTAAATGTAATTTAGGCTCCTAAAATTTTAGAATTAAGAGGTTATATACTTAGACTTTAAAAACAAGAATCAAGAGGATATCACTAATTGATTTGGATTTCTTTGTGGATGATTCCGAAAATTATGATTTTTTTTAAAATTAAATTGAGATGATTTTTAATGAGGGAAAAAAAGGAATTTACAATTTTATAAATTTATAAAATCAAAGCTTACCGTACAATTGAGATGACACATCAACAATTTTATCAAAATGACAATGAGAGACTACCGATTGTAAAATATGGGGTTAAAATCGATAAATTAAAATTTGGAAACCAAAATTGAACAATTATAAAATTCAGAGGGTTAAAATCAAGTAATTAAAAATTAGAAGGTCAAAATCGAACAATTGTAAAACCGTACAAATTATGAACCCAAGTTCTCTTCAGCCATTGATTGCACGCATTATGTATTCACACAAACAAACGATTTGTGACTGTTCAATCAAGATCGGACAATCTAGATCTCACACTTGAAAATTTTGTTTTAATTATAATCAATATTTGCTTAATTTTTGGACAGCCTAATCTATTTCAGACAATTAAAGATCTATTGCCTTCGTGAATGCATGAATGGGACTAATGAGAATGGCGAGTCGAGGTTCACAAATTATTGAAATTAAATTATCTACAATAAAGAGAAACCCACATTCGAGTCATCAGTGGGCGACCATCCAAAAAAAATGCAGATTTTAATTTTATAATTTTAAAAATATTGAATTTGAACATTTCGATCTTGATTGAACGACCATTGATGTTTCAAAATGTGATTGCATGAGAATGACACTGTATATTATCGAACCATGTTTCCCTACAGTCATTTATTTACGCATTCAAGCATTCAGAATAATTCTATTTGTTAGATCGAGATTAGACGTTTTAAAAATAGTAAAAATTTGTATTAAAATATAAACAATTTAATATTGATCCAACTATCACGATTGTCTTGTTTGTGTGAAATAAACGACAACGAAAATCTGGATCTGGATTTTATGCAATCAAAACAGTATACAATCAGGAAAAATAAGACTGTCCAATCATGATTGGACGTTCCAGATTGAAAGATTTAATCGGAATACATCACTGTTTTAAATTTGAAACGTCTGATTTAAATCGAACGGTCATATCTATCATAACTGCATGCAGTTTTGAGTGCATGTAATCCAAATCATGGGAATCATCCTATTTGCAAATTGGAAATAGATTTAAAGCGGTCAATTTGATGCAATCAAGATGTAATCAGTGGATTAAAATCATCTGATTAAAATAACCAATTTAAATTTTTTAAGATATTAAAATTTTAAACTTAAATCTAAACCATCCGATCGTTGATTAAACGGTCTTGATTTCACCGACTCTGTGTAGTCGTGAATGTTAAATGCACCTGATTCAAATCACTGCAAATTATCCCCTTTGTGGGGTCATTTGTGCAGGCCCTTATCCACTCACTTGAGTATAAAATCGACAAATCATTTAGAGAATGAAAGTTTAATTTTTTTTCTTACTCTCTTCTTTCCTTCCTTTTTTTAAGTGTTAAATTTGACCACCGTTAATGTATATGTATATATTTTTTACCACTAATACCTTAAATAATTTTTTTTACTAATAATACCTTTAATTATGTATTATGAAAAATTATATTTTAAAAATATTTGTTGACATAAATTCACAACATCTTATCATCATCGTATACTCTCTCCGGTTCTATATATATGTACAAAATTTATTGAAAAAATAATGTACCTAGTCAATAATATAAACTAGATACATCACTTTTTTAATGTATCTAAAAAGTTAAAAAAAAATTCTTTGGTTGGTAGACGAAATGACAAAGTCATTGGAAACTCATACACAAAATTGAGTGATCAGGGATCGAACCCCGATCATGGCATTCGACACTAACAATTTCGGTATTTCTACTTGAGTTATATAAACCCGAGGGAATGTATTATATGAATAATGAGCACCTAAGTAAAAATAAATAAATAAATAATGAGCACCATTCATTTCTCAAACCCATACTTAAAAATGAACAGTAGCTTGTACCTGAAGGATTTCAACTTTGGGAAGAATCTTAGCACACTCTTGCATCACATCTTTCCCCAACGGAGCAGCACCGCCGGCAAGTTGCTTCAGCGACGACAAGTCATAACGGCTCAAAATATCACGCCGCTTGATCATCTCCACCATCACCGGTGGAGCAACATACAAATGCGTCACCCTAAACTTCTCCACCGCCACTAAAGTCTTCTCCAAATCAAATCTCCCCATCGACACCACCGTGTTCCCTCTCCTCAACTGCGTGTACGTTATAACCGCCAATCCCATCACGTGATACATCGGCACAAAACACAGGAACACGTTCTTCCCCTCACCGTAACGGTCTTGATCCGCAACTCCCGCAACCGCCGTCGCTATGAAATTCCGGTGAGTCAACATCACTCCCTTACTTCTCCCTGTGGTACCTGAAGAGTACAGAATAACCGCCACATCGGATTGCGAAACAACACTGTTCGCCGGAATCTCATCAGAGCTATTGTACGAATCTCCGATTAGATCATCATAGTTCAAAAACCTAGAAGCGAACTTGTTCAAAGAATCATTGAGCAATATGAAAGGTAAATCAATGTTCAATTCTTCTATTTTGTTGAAAAGTTCCGATACGGTTACAACAAGCTTGGGTTTGGAATCTTGAATTTGCTTGGAGAGTTCGGAGACAGTGTATAAAGGACTACACGTGGTGACAATAGCACCTATGGCGGCAATAGCGAGGAAACAAACGGAGAAGCGTATGGAGTTAGGTGCAAATAGCAAAATGATATCGCCTTGTTGGATTCCGATGCGGAGCAATGATTGAGAGAGGGCGGAAACTTCAATTTTTAGTTGACGGAAGGTTAGGGAATCGCCAGAGTGAGCGTCGGCGATGGCGATGGTATCGGTGACGGAGGAAGTGGATTGGAAGAGGAATGAGGTTAGGGAGAGGTTGGGATCAGTTGGAAGGTGGATAGGTTGTCTGGGTGAGTAATATGTCATTGTTTTGAGGTCGAAGCAATTTTTGGCCATTGTTACTATGTGTAATGAGTTTTTTCTTTGTGTGAAGAAAGTGTTGTGTAATGTGTTGAAGTTTGATATGGTTTTTGTATTGGAAGAGAAGTGTTGACTTTCATTTTTTTTATTTTTTTATTTTTTTATTACGACTTTCATATAATTTCTTAATTGGTCTCATCGTGGATCCAATCCTTCAGGCAATTATCATCGATAAGTCAATGGATTCACGATCATTATGAAATTGTTTGTTTGAATTACCGCCAAAAAAACCAACGTTGAATCCCATGATATGGCATGTGGCTTCCGTTTGCACACATTCACACTAGGGGTGATCATATCCGAACCAATCCAAAAGTAAAACCGCAAACCGAACCAATCCAAATCGAAACCGCAAAAAACCGCATTTAGTTTAAACCGCACGGATAGTTATTCATCTAAACCGCGCGGTTTGGTTAGGTTTGCGGTTTTCATTTTAGAAAACCGAACCAAATCGAACCTAACCGCAATACTTAACTTAACTATATCGATTAATATCAATCAACATATTACCTATTCCAACTTAGCAAGCTCAACCCAAATTGAGTCCATAAAACAGTACGCTGTGAAAACATATCATTTAACGCGATCCAAAACTATATTATTGGTATTAAAAACAAGTTCTTATGTATATGCAATTTGTGTATATGCATATTATATCACGTAAACAATAAATAAATTAAAATTTCCTATGTTTACTTCGTAACAAGTTGGTAATATCGTCATATTTTTTATATCGCGATAAACCGCACCAACCGAACCGATCCTAACCGCGTTGGTTTGGATTGGATGACTTTTTAAAAACCAACCGAACCAAACCGAACCGCATGTAGTTTTATCTTGCGGTTAGGATGACTTTTTGACTCAAAACCGAACTGAACCGCACCGCGAGCACCCCTAATTCACACCATTAACACATCTTCAACTCTTACATATTGAGATAAAATACTACCCACTCCTTAGCACAATATACTCCCTCTGGTTATTTTTATAATAAACTTTTGATTTTTCAGATTCATTCAATAATTAATGGATTTGGTTTATATTATGGACCAAATACATTAATTGTTCAATGAACCAAAAAAATTGACTATTTCTTATAAAAAGTATTGGGTTATTCACTTTAACCCCTTGAACAAAGAATGAAGGAGATGAAATTTTGACAGAGATGGAAAACTGTTAAAAGAATATAAAAATGATTAAAGAGAAAGTAAAATCGTATTCTTCCACAAAGGGTCTCATTTGTTTATATACAATAGGTGGTTGCTTCAGAAGCAAGCAATTGCATAACTACCAAAGGCAAACAAATCTAACTAACTGAAATGACAATTGTACATAACAAACTAATAACTACCAACCAACTAACTGCTAACTGTCTATACAGAACAATGTTACAACATTGTGTAGAACATCTGATAGGACAGATGTTAAAGCATCTGGCTCAACATTGCATAGTTTGAATTATAAAACCAATACTCATCCTTAATTCAAACTGTCAAAGTTGACAATTCTCATCTCCCTTCTTAGCTTCAGGAACTGATCTCTCTTCACAGCTTTAGTTAGTATATCAGATTGTTGATTATCAGTTGAGCAATTCTCCAGACTGAGTTTGTCTTTGTTAACTTGGTCCCTAAGAAAGTGAAACCTTGTCTCAATGTGCTTACTCTTGCCATGGCTGACAGGGTTCTTTGCCAAGTTAATTACTGATTTGTTGTCAATCTTCAGTATTACTGTGATTTTGCCAATGATCTTCATTTCACGGAGAAGTGATTGTAGCCAATTAGCTTGACAAGTAGCTAGAGAGCCTGCAACATACTCTGCTTCACAGCTAGACAAAGCAATCACTGATTGCTTCTTAGAGCACCATGAAACTGGTGCATTTTGGAACTTAAACACATAGCCACTTGTACTCCTCCTGTCTACCTTGTCTCCACACTAGTCTGCATCAGAAAATCCATTTAATTCAAGCTTGGAGCTATCCCTTGAATATGGAAATAACACACCATAGTGTATTGTGCCATTGATGTATCTGAGTATCCTCTTTGCTGCTAAGAGGTGAGACTTTAGTGGCTTGCTCATAAATCTACTAACATAGCCAACTGCATAGCTAATGTCAGGCCTAGTTTGACACAAATACCTTAGGGTATCAATTGTCTGAACATAGTAGAGTCCACAATGTCACTGATTTCTTCTACTTCAAGTTTCAGTCTTGTGTCTGCTGGTATCACTGATGAATTGCAATCAAGCATCTCAAACTTCTTCAAGATCTCAGTAGCTTACTTTGCTTGATGCAATATCACTCCTTTTGGTGTTTCTAGGAGTTCCATTCCCAGAAAGTAAGTCAATTTTCCCAAATCAGTCATTTCAAATTCACTCTTCATTTGTGATTTGAAATTCTCAATCTCCATGGGTGAGCTGACAGTCACTAGCAAATCATCAACATACAAGCATATGATTAGCATATGCTTGTCATCACTGTGTTTAACATAAACACCATACTCAACACTACATTTCACAAAACCTTGCATAACAAGAAATTGGTCAATTCTCTTGTTCCATGCTCTTGGGGCTTGCTTCAAGCCATACAAAGCTTTGTTTAGTTTCAACACCCTATCTTCCTTGCCTTTCAACTCAAAGCTAGGTGGTTGTTTCACATAAAAATCTTCCTCCAATGGACCATTTAGAAATGCCGACTTCACATCTACGTGGAACATAGGCCATCTTCCGCTACAAACTAGTGTTATCACTAACCTTATATTCTCATGTCTAGCCACGGGTGAGAAAACCTCATCATAGTCTAATCCCTGCTTTTGTAGAAATCCTTTGGCCACAAGCCTTGCCTTATGCTTGATCACTTGTCCTTCAGGATTTTGCTTCAGTTTATACACTCATTTCACATCAATTGTTCTTTTATCTGAAGGTAGCTTGCACATGTTCCATGTCTTGTTTTTCTCAATTGACTTCAACTCGTCATTCATTGCTTCTAACCACACTTTGCTCTTTAGTGCACTCTTGACATCTAAAGGTTCAGTGTCTGCTAGCATAGCATAATGCACAATGTTCCCCTCATTGTCTACAACATTATCTGGAACCATATCACAATCTGCTAACCTTCTTGGGATCTGAGTAATTATGTGAGTTCTTAATGGCATGTGACTTCTATTATCATCATCACTTGAGGCATCTTCCTCATTGTGATTCTCCTGATGTTGATGTTGATCAACAAAAGTTACTGGAGCATTTGCATCGGATGTTCCAACATCTAGGTCCACTTCACAAGTTTTCTTAGATGTAGATTTCTGTTTCCAATCCCAGCTTTCATTTTCCAAGACCTTCACATCTCTATTGATTTCTATCTTGTCTGATGTGGGATTATACAATCTATATGCACCAATTCTATGATATCCAACAAAGATCATAGGTTCACTCTTGTCATCCAACTTCTTCCTTCTAGCATCAGGTACATGCTTGTAACTCAAGGAACCAAACACTTTGAAGTGAGTCACACTTAGACCACACCTCTTCAGGTACCTTGTCTATCAACTTCTTTGTTGGACTTCTGTTTAGGGTGTACACCGCTGTAGAAACAACTTCACCCCAAAACCTATGTGGCAAACCCTTATGCTTTACCATACTTCTTGCCATATCCAGAATACTCATATTTCTTCTCTCGGCAAGACCATTATGCTGAGGAGTGTATGGTGTTGTAACCTCATGAATTATGCCTTGGTCTTTGCAATAATTCTCAAACTCCTTTGATGTGTACTCTCCTCACTACAACATTTTGAAGCATAGACAACGTTCCAAAAGCGTTGCGTAAAGCCAAAAAACCGTACCTATAACCTACGGCAACGGTTCTGCAACAGTTTTTGTTGTGCGCTCTATACAGCCGTGGCCTTTTCTATAGGCAACGGTTTTTGAGTTTCGCCCACAGTAATACATAATCGCTGCTTAAACCAGTAAATGGCAACGGTTTTCTTTAGTCCCATTGCAACAGTTTTTAGAGTTTGAGGAACGGTTTGTTGATGTTGCTATTGTTGCAACGGTTTTGAATTAAATTTAGGGAACGGTTATTTCTTGTTGCTTGTTTTATAGGCAACGGTTTAGTACTTATTGTTACGGCAACGTTTTTTCTACAGGAACGGTTATTGCAATGTTGTGTAATCTTGTAGCAACAGTTTTGCATTTTATTTTATAGCAATGGTTTTTTTAATTTTTTTTTTATAATAACAATTAATTTTTATTTTATATTTTTGGAAAAACAATAAATAGCATAATAAGCATTTATATAAATAAAAAAAACTCAATTTTACAAACTTAATTAAAATAGATAACATTCTTGTATTATATAATATTCCAAGTTTGGATATCCAAAACATACAAAATTAAAATAACCAAAAAGGATTGGTATTTACATAAACTTTGCCTCAAATTATAATGATCAACATGTGCAAATAATATCATTCATCATCTTCAACTTCAAGCTCATGTAGTTATCTTACTTCTAGCAATATTGATCACTAACATGCTATTTGGTCCTTGAACTTCAATCAATGGAGTCTTAGCTTCCGTAGTTCCTTGAACATTATGAAACCTTGTCTTAACTTCAAGATGTGTCCTGCTCAATCCATCATACAATTCTACTTTTGTCTTCAGCCTGATTCAAACCTATCAAAGAAAAAAGCATATAGCAAATTATGAAACCTTGTAGCAATAGAAGTCAACACAAGTTCAACATTAAGTTAATTGAGACCATGCTTATATTGGATCATCCAATGAAAAATGAAATGTTTGACTAATAATATGTTTACCAAAGAACTTTAATATGACATATTCACTTATAATCGTATTCTAGCATGCTACATGTACAATTAGAAAGAAACAAGAACATTCATACCTCAGCTCCAAGCAAGTAAAAATGAACTGCGGAATGGCCAAACAGATTAATCTGCCAAACAATTGGAATATTACCAAACTCGTCGTTGATGAATTGATGCCCGAGAGTGGTCTGATCAAACAGGTCAGTGTAATGCGGGGTGGCCTCATCGTGCATGTCAGACAGCTAACAATCCATGTCCAATCATTAGCTACTGTAATGTTAAACATGAATTTGAAAAGCAATGATACACAACCTAGTAATTAGATTACATACATGAATTCGAGCTGACCCGAGTTAACAAGCTCTTTGACTTTAAATTTCTTAGCTTTACTTTGTTGTCTCCACCATTTCTGGAAAAATGCCTCTATACAAATGAAAACAACATCCAAATTAAACTCACACACTTCTATTTCTTGGTCTTCAAAACTACACCTTAAAGATGGAAGGGTTGAGCAATGTACTAAGTAAATTTAAGAAACTAGTAAGAATATGTCGACCAAACTATTGATTCTCTAGTAATTTTAAAGACCAACAAATTGCAAGACTAATAAATAGTAAATAAGAATGGACTACTAATTTAAGAAGACGGAAACAAAATCACAAAGGAACACTTTATGAGTATCACATAAGGTGACAACTAGCTAGTGCAGTAAGGGTTTCTTTCTTTAGGTTCCGTGTTATCTCATTAAGGTCCAAGATTCTCTATCATTTTCCCTTCAATCAAAGATACTATATTCAAATTGGAAAAGTGTGCAATCAAAAAATGCAGTTGCAAGGATAACTAAACAAAAACAAATTCATATGTAAGAAATAAAATCAATAATAGGACATTGATGACTGGAAACAACATCTCTAAGCCCAGCACTAAGATTGTTTCTCACAACCTTGACATCAGTAAGTGCAATTCATATTGTATCTTTCTTTTCTATAATGAAACAACAACAAAACAAACACTTGATGAATCAAATACCTAATAAATGAAAGAGACACATCACACTTGATTTCTTCTAACATTACAACTTAACAAAACATCAAAGTGAAGGTAAAAAAGTTGGATCATTTTCCAAAGGATTTTAATATTTTACCTTGATAGAGTTGTAGTTTATCCATGGTTTCAGGGTGAAACACAACGACAGTGTTGTCGTCACTGACAACTTCATTTTACCTTAATAATAACCATACTCGTTTATGCAATCAATTACCAACAGCGCTACATATTTATGCAAAAGCAAATCTGATTGTACGATATAGTATCACTCCAATTACCATGCATTGCCAATGAACCATCACATAAGGCTTTCAATCCACCAAATTTCCCCGAGATCGCCAACCACCCACTACTTCAACTTTAGAAGGTTCATTTTTTTGTTTTGAACCTCTTACATTCAATGTAAACGTAAGTAGGAATTGTCACAACTTGTAGCCAATCTTTAATTTGGGCATTGAAAATTGCATAGACTCAAGAGCCTTGTACTTCAAACATGCCCATCCACCTAAACCAAAATTTGCATAGTGCAAACAGAAGAAGAAAAGCGTGAGAGAAAAATCACAGCATATATGCTATCACATACTCCCTCCGGTTCTAGATATAAGCAAAATTTGACTTTCTAGATTCATTGAAAAAATAATGTATCTAGTCAATAATATAGACTAGATATATTACTTTTTCAATGTATCTAAAAAGTTAAATTTTGCTTATATATAGAACTGGAGGGAGTACATTACATTGTGTCAACTATTGCTTTTCTAGAAGGGAACAAATTAATACTTTTCAAAATCAAGCTCTTTAACACAGTCCCATTTTTTTGAAGAGGTAAAATATATGTACAAGATGTACAAAAACCCGAAAAGAATACAAATTAAATAAAAGAGGAACTGGGCCCAAAACAGGAAGAAGAAAAAAATAGAACAAAAAAGCAGGGCAGTCCAAACAAACAAAGTGCTGAGTGACTAAACATACCCCCTAAAAAACCAGAAACCTCCTGCTTGTACCCATAAAACGCGGCACTAACAGTAGAAGGCAAAGTGTGGCTAAAATTAAAAAATGTTGTAGAAAAGTGGAAATACTAAATCATATATATTAAACTAAGATTGAGCAAACATAACATATGTATTCATCTAGTCCCAACATAACATATGCAGGAGCCAAATTCTCTTAATTGACACATTATAGATGCTATAATAATTTCTGGTTGTTTCTTCTTACTATGTATAAATGACATGTAGAATGCTAAAATGCAAAATTTCATAATACAAGGGTCTTATTTTCTAGGAATCTTGAATAACGAGTCCATGTTGAAGACTGATATCATATTCAAATAGTTGATTGGTTTTCTTGGAAAATTTAGTGAAATGAATTTAATTTCTTGTGAAATAAAATGATTGAATCTGCTTGGCCTATATTAGTTTATATCAAATAATGGTTCTGACTGAGAGTGAGAGGATTAGTCATTCTGTAAAAATTAATTTTCTTAACGATTTCGCAATTGCAATTATGTGAGAATTAAGAGGTGTCCGTTCTTGTTTAGAGTCATAAACTTCCCAAATTTTAAGAATGTAAAATGATCTTAATGAACAATGAACCAACAACATGAAGAGTGATTCCTAGGAGTGCTTTTACTCTTAGTCTTAATCGGTATTTTGTTCTTGTTAAAGTGAATTAATTAATTTGTTGCAAACCTTTATGTATAATCAAAACTGATAATCCTACACTATTTGCATATTAGTTTTAGTCATTAAAGACATGATAATCCTATGTCAGTTTCTAACCTAGGGACTCACCTTAGAACAGAACCACAAACCACGACACAATAATCATAACCACAACACAGTACAACAAAACACACAATTGGTAACAAAAATTGTTTTGCAAGGTAACCAAAACACCACCAAAATCATAACCACACCAGCAGAACAGAGAAACATAAATTGATAACCCTAATTTCTTAAAAAAGGATAAAACTCAAATGTGAAACAAGAAATTGGTAACAAAGGATACATAGATTATAACTTGCCTGATAGATTCAACGAGTGATTCCGAGGAGAAGATTGATGACACACGCGAGTATCAGAGAGGCTTGAGAGAGAGAGATTCACAACGAGTGACACTTGAAGACGCGAGAAACTTGAAGCTTGGAGATTCACGCGAGAAGAAGCTTTGAGATTCAGAGTAGAAGCTTGAATAGGAGAGATGCCGAGATTCGGAGAAGGATGAAAGAAATTTCATCTTTTGTGAAAGAAATTTGAAATTTCATAACCCTTTTTCTTTTGTGAAAGATAGTAGTATTTCATAACCCTTTCATTCAAGTACAAAATTAGTCTCTGTAACCCTTTATCTTTTTAATTTTGTTATTTTATGATTTTCTTCTATTTCTTTTTTTTTAATTTTCAGTCCCAATAAAAGCGGAGATAGGTTACTGGCTATTTTTTTTTGTCATTTAGTATTTAATATATTTATATTTATAGGAACCATTTTCACATGTGGCCTTTTAACATTTATAGAAGCATTTATAAACATGTTGCTTATACATAATTTTAGGAACCATTATTCCACCGTTGCTAAAAATATTATCATAACTGTTGCCAATAAATTGTTATAGGTACAGTTTTTTTACCATTGGTGAGCAAATTGCACACGGTGACAACACCGTTGCGTATACCGTGTTTAGGAACGGTTTTTTATTGTTGGTAAGAAAACGATGCAACACGCACAAAACCGCTGCCTATTCCTTGTTGTGGGTACGATTTTTACCCGTTGCCTAAAAAATTGTTGCCTAAGCTTCAAAATGTTGTAGTGCCTCCACCATTTGTTCTAAGTACCTTGATTGACTTATCACTTTGTTTCTCAACAGTGTTTTAAATCTCTTAAACACTTCAAAAGCTTCACTCTTAGCTTTTATGTGATACAACCATATCATCCTTGAATACTCATCCACAAATGTGATGAAATATTTGTTTCCACCAGTTGATAACACATCAGTTGGTACACAGATGTCTGAATGTACAACATTTAGCACTTCACTAGATCTCATAGGCAAGTTACTTTTGAATGATGATCTAGGATGTTTCCCTAACAAACATGTAGTGCAAGTATCTACTGGAGCTATAACACTAGGTAATCCTAACACCATGTTCTTTGAATTTAGCATTGACAAGCTTTTGAAAATCAAATGACCATACCTTATGTGCCATAAGTCACTGTCTTTATCTTCAGTAGATGTAGCTAAGCATTCAACTTCAATGGTCTTAACTTGTGTCTTGAATGTTCTATTATGACTCTGTGATGTTTTCAAAATCAATCTCTGCTTTGAATCAAAGAGCTTCAGTGTTTCACCTTCAAACACTGCTTTGAATCTTTTCTCAAGCAATTGACCTACACTCATTAGATTACACTTCATCCCTGGCACATATAGGACCTTTTCAATCACTGCCTTGTTTTCATTGCTCCTCTGAATTACCACATTTCCCATGCCTTCAGCTGCAATGAAATTTCCATTGGCCAGTTTGATCCTTGTGTTGAGACACTTGTCGAAATCAGTCAAAATACTCTTGTTACCTGTCATATGATTTGAGCATCCAGTATCAAAGTACCAAACCATAGACTCAGCTGTTTCATCAGTAATTGTCACCATGAAACTCACATCATCTTTTGATGCTGAAGCATCTTGTGCAACATTTGCCTCCTTTTCAGTATTTTGACCTTTCTTCTTCTTTGGAGCTTTGCACTCACTAGCATAATGACCATACTTGTCACAATTGTAACACTGAATGGTACTCTTATCTTTCTTTGTCTTTTATCATCCTCCTTCTTTCTTTGAAGATTCAGGCTTGTATTCAACATTTTCTTTCCCTTTCTTGGAACCTTTCTTGTTCTGCCACTTCTTCTTTTCATCTTGGTACTTCTTGAACTTTACAAACAGAGTTTGCTCATCTTCTTTGCCATGATTTCTCTCACCATGCTTCAATTCATGAGCTTCAAGTGTGCTTTGCAGATCCTCCATCTTTATTTCACTCAGGTCTTTTGTTTGTTCAATTGTCACCACAATGTGATCAAACTCATGAGTTAAAGTTCTCAGTATCTTTTCCACCATTTCTTCTTCATTGAGTGTGCTTCCACAGTTCTTCATCTGGTTGGTGAGAGTCTCCACCCTTGTGAAGTAATATGCAATTGCCTCATCATTCTTCATCTCCAACAATTCAAATTGTTTTTTCAAGGCTTGCAATTTCACTTTCTTGACCTTTGCATCACCTCCATAACTTTTCTGCAAAATGTCCCAAGCATCCTTTGAGGTTGTAGCATCTGCGATTTTCTCAAACACCTTTCCCCGTCTATCTTCCTCTTCTCCATCGAATTGAAAAAGCTATACCAACATCCTTGTAATAAATTATCAACATCCAATATATCAAAACAATAAGGCGTAGTCATGTTCGAATTTTAAACAACTTTAACCATAATCAAAATGACACCCTAGGTAGGTACAAGATTGTTACAAAAAACACAAAAGGGGAAAGATTACAACATAACAAAAATTTGGTACAAAAATTTATATCAAACAATCTTCAATGACAATGATCTTTAATTACAATCAACCCATCTTCAAACTGAAAGGGGAATATGGCGATACATATGACACACCGTGGTTGTGCGATGGCAAGGAAGGAATACGGCGAGTTTGCAACGACAAGTGGAAGACACATAAGGAGATCTGAAGTGGCGACAGAGATGGAGAGGTGATTGGGTTTCGACGGAGAAGAGGAAGATCACAGGGAGAAGTATAATCAACTATAGTGAGAAGTGGAATAGATTTTTCAATCTAGTTTTCGTTTTTTAGTTTCAACCGTTGATTAGTTTCTATTCCACGTGTCACTCATCCGTCAAAAAAATTGGAAAAATGGAGCATATAGGACTGGAGTGGATCTCAACTCGGGTGAAAGGGTAGGATTATCAATTTATCATGCATATTTTGTTTTTTCTCAAAATTATCATTTTGATAAACATTAGGACAGTAATGGAGGGTGGACCACTAAAATAAACTATAATATTTAAATTAAATACGAAAATTATATTACATACATAAATTTAAGTTGTAATAAGCACAAAATTGATTACTAGAAAATTAAATTACATACCTTAACATTGTGTGTATTGAGCACCTTAAAATCATCATCAATAATAGAATCTACTTGCACCAATTCCCCTTTTAATGTAAACGGTAATGTTATCTGCTAGAAATTGACTTTTCACTTTGTTAAACAATTTAGTCTTGTTAATTTTCATTACTGAAAACGACCTCTCAGTTGTGGCAGTATAAACAGGAAGAGTCATGGTAAGGCGGAGTAGTATATCAATCAAGAAGTAAATTTTATTTATGTTAGTTGCAACCAAACACAAACATAATTTTTGAATAGTTGATAAGTACTTAACGCGATTCAGTAAAAACTATCCAAATTCATCTAAACCAAATGTGGTTTTTGCTATTTTCAATTTGAATTAGTTCAGATTGTGATTTTACTTTTGGATTGGTTCAGATACCGTCATCTCTAAAAACACCGTAAGGTTGTTACCCTGCATAATGTGACGTCTACTATGATCATTGTGGAAAATTGAATCTCAACCGGATAAAATTGACAAGCAATAATAATATCATATGAGATACTAATCGCATAAATAACGACCTCAAACCGAGTGATAAACACAATGGCTCTCCGAATTGGCGGCATGACCAACAAATTAATCAAATTAATGAATGAATAAATAAAAGCACCTATTTCATTTCGTGTGGTTCACTCCATTTCTTAATTTTCTTTCATTTTCTCTTCCATGGCAGAAACCTCAACCCTATCCAGATTCAGATTCTCTTCTCCTCCATTCAATTCCATTTCTCGTTCCAAACCTTTCTCATTCATCAACAACAACAACAACTCTTTCACTCTCTCTTCACCTTCTATCTCTCATCAACGTCTTTTCCGTTTCTCCCCCAAAGCCAATCATTCCAACAACAACTCCTCCGATGATTCTTTCGAGTTCTTCCCTTGGTCCGATTCCGATAGCGGTGCGTCTTTACTCTCTTCCCTTGTTCCTTATCCTTCTTTCATTTTCTGCCACACGTTAAATTCAAAGATTAGGTTTCTTTTATCAAATTAATTATGCGTCAAATTCAAGCTCAAATTCAGTTTATATTCTGTTTCTATGCATCGTGTGGATATGCTTGATTTGATTTTTTTTTTACTAGAGATTTTTTACGTATTGATTCATTGATTACTTTGTAATTCAAAGAATGTCCTATGCAATCGGTTAAGATGATTTTATCTGAAAGTTTGCATTTTGGGGGAAATAATTGACTTGATTATTAATATGAAGGTTTAGAAATTGCCTTGACTTTTATCATGTACATGAGATTTATTTGGTTTTTTCATATTTAGAAATTGGTTAAATACTATATCGGTTAGTTTCATTTGTGTTTGTGACTTTTCACAGAAATCCAATGGGTTGCTCAGGACAGATTTACCTTCTTCACCGATGATGGATTGGTCCAGATCGGAGGCTCCGTTGTTCCTCGTCGCGTCAGGTCTTCAGATGTATGATTTTATCATTCAATTTTATTATTCCTGTGATAGTTTTTTGGTTATATCTAGATTGCATTGCATGTATCTTTTTGGTACATTGCAATGGATATATTTTGTCAAGAAATCGAGATTACAAACAAAATATATGTTTATCCAAACAAAATCTCACACTAAGCCCTTTTGTGTTGAATCAAACAAAATATATGTTTATCCAAAACTTATGTTGAAATTTAACTCTGCCGGAAAAGGGTGAAAACACTTTATTTAAGATGCTTTGGTACTGTGTTAAGAATTCAGCTACATTAAAAACTTAAGCTGTAACTGGTGAAGGTCTGATCCAAGTCTGCAGTTCTTTACTTGTGATTATAAGGATTTAATTATGTACTTTCTCCGTTTGCTATATTGTGTGCTGTAACAGAGACTTGGACTCTTTTCCCTCTTATCCCTTATGCAGAAAAGTATCTTGGTCTTTCATGTAGAACACTTGACATCATAGAATCGGCTTTTAAGTTTTAACTTTTAAGGCCAAGATACAGTATGCAGTTCTTTTGAATGTTTCTCCTTGAAGTCTGAACCATCTTGTTTAAATCCATTTCAATGTCAGAGATGTTTTTAGATTGGCTAAGCAGGTTCTCATGTTTCACAGAAGCAAGGGAAATCCAGAACTGCTAAAAAATACCAACGGTTTCAAGAAAGTAATTATATGGACCCCAATCAAGGCCTTTGTCTGGGTGCACTCTTTGATATTGCAGCTACAAATGTAAGTACCTATTCTTTTGAGTTTTGACTAAACTTCCTTTGAGTTATCCTTTTTCGTCTTACAAATTTGAATGTCCTCTTTCCAGGGACTAGATATGAGCAGAAGACTCTGCATTTTTGGTTTCTGCCGCTCCATTGAGATGCTTAGTGATGTAGTGGAAGATACTGTCTTGGAGCATGGTGGGGAGGTAGGCTATCCTAATTCCCAAGTAATAATTATTTTTCTAGTGAACACAAGTGAGGTTGTGTACCATCCTAGATAAACAATCCTACCAGATTTGATGCTACATACACCCTCTCCACTAGATCTTTTTTCACATCTTCCTCTCAAATTTGGTTGAGTTGGTACTTCTTAGTTCTTACGATACATGGAGGCATTTTGTTTGCAAATTTTCTGTTGATGTGTTGCATATTTATATTTATTTTTTTCTTCACTTTTCTGTTATCATGTGTCAACCCAAATTATTTGATCATAAAAACTAATAATTTTCTATGGCACACAGGTTATTGCTGCAGAGAAGGCAAGCAAAGGTGATCTGCATGAAAAGCTAACCATGACTGTTGCGGTACCATTACTATGGGGCGTTCCTCCAGCTTCTGAGACACTTCACCTAGCCGTTAAAAGCGGAGGAGGGATTGTAGAGAAGGTCTATTGGCAATGGGATTTTCTGTAGATATATTGTAGGTCTTCTAACCATTCTTTGTGCACTCTGTACATAAAATTAGTATCTCTGTATATGCACAAAAAAAGTTGTCATTGTATCTCTGTACATGTACAAAAGATTATATTCTTGTTAATATCCAATTGTCCGTTCTATAAGCCACAATAAATTGTAAGTTGTGACCTTAGAACTTAAACTTGAAATTTGACTCATTTGAATATATCTGCCCTTGATTAACGTTTCCATTGGGTTTCAAAATTTCATCATCCTTAACTGGTATCTTTTAAGGTGTTTTTTTTTTCCTCAATAGCTTTTGTTATTTCATTAATAGCTTTTTTCCCTTACCTGATTGGCCAGTCATTTTTTCGTATCATTTTCATATGATGATGTCCAAAGTTTCATAAATTATACTATATCATTACTGATTTTTTACATACAAAATTAATTTCTCTGTGAAATAACGAATTGTTCTTTCAATTTTCTTATAAAATAGAATTGATTTTGAATAGATTTAAACGTTATCTATATTATATTTGGCAAAATCAATCATATTAAATACAAGATTGCTATGCATAATTTTTTGAATTTTATGAATAAGACTCATGGCATCCGGTGCCAGCAGCCAAAAGTGTCAATTGTCAAACACAAATAATAAATAGGGTCCCTTTGGATTAACTTTTTGAGCTTATGAAAAATAGTTTATGCAAATAAATAAGCTTTTATGTTAATTCATAAGTTTTTTCTAGCAAAAATTGCATCTTCATAAGCTATTATTTCATAAAATACCTTAACAAACTTATAAATAATATATAAAATATTATTTATTTCTATAAGTTGTTTTGCATAAACTCAAAAATAAGTCAATCCAAACGAGACTATAGTATAAAAGTAGGTTGATTGTCAAAACATGTTTTCTCAAGTTTGGTCATTTTGCTTGAAAAAGTGTTTGTGAACTTTTTGACTGGCCCACTGGAGGAGAGATCAACTGTTAAACAGGCGGATGCTATAGTGTACGAGTAGGTAGGCGAAAGACATGCATGTGTGAATTTGACTGAGATTTCGCTACTTGAGGGATTGAGTTGAGGACTGATGTTTTTATTGTGGGACAAACAATCCTCAAAGTTGATTCAAACAAAATGACTAAACATAATAAAACATATTATGACAATCAACGTACTTTTATACCATTATATTTTAAAAATATTTTTACACTTGCTCCTACATATCGACTATTTACACGAAAAAAAGGGCGAAGTGAGTCAGGTCTCTTTTTATGCAAAGTAAGGTCTATGATTGTAGGTTATGAGAATTTTGGCCGTCGAATGATTTCAAGTTTAATGGTCTTAAATATTGGTCATTATATGAGTGGCGTCATAGGGCTCTATCATCAAACAAGAACCTTAGAATAAGTAGATGCTTATCAAAATCTATTGACTATGTCAAAAGTATTTCTCACAATTATGGTGAGACGGCGCTTCTATTTGAGGGGAAACATAATGAATTGAAGGACTTACATTTGAGGAGGAGGTTGTTGTGAAGCAAATGTAATATTGGAATTGTCACATTACTTGAAAAAGTAAAGATTGAACGATATATAAGTAAGATGATTTATAAATCTAATATCTTAAAATTTTAGATAAAAATGTTATTGTATGGTCACTCTTAACCTAATATGAATGATCCCTCGGACTCCTCTCATGAGTCAACACCGTCATTCTTTCCCTTTCATTATATGAGACCTAATTGGTCTGTTGGTTTGAAATCTCTCCACAGAAAGTAGAGATGGTTTTTTTTTTTCACCATCACCCACTGGACCATCTAATTTGATTCGGGGGTCAGTTCTGGTATCAAGTGGTTTCAGCCCCCTTCTTATCGTAGTTGCAGGAAATCGAACCGTTGTCTTTCCTACAAAGTCCAGCGTCAATCATCACTCAACCAACTAACGATTGATACAGGAGAGATGGTTTGAACTTTAAAAACGACAAAAGAAAAATAAATAAATAAAAGAAAACAAAATTTTGAATGGAATTGAAGGAATATATAATTTTATTCATGAAGTTCTGTAGTCTACAAGACTACATACAAGTCTACAACAACACAATATTTTATTTCATGGCATTTTTTGCTGTACAATTTGAGTAGTACATGAACTGCAAATTTATTTTGCCTTATTTTCTTACAAGGTTTTTGACCAAATTAAGGAAATTAAAGGACTATATATCTTTTGGATCTTGGTGGTTCAAAAAGTCTATTCCCCTTATCATCATAAAATATTGCACCTGGAAATTGCATTGGTTTGCATTTCTCACCCATCAATATGGTCTTCTTCCACAAACACCTATCATCCTCTTGCTTCTTTAATTTCTTGCATTTGTATTTGATTGCCTTGCTCATTGTTTTGAAGTAACTATATGGGATGGTTGCCTTGGAGATTTTGTTTATAATCTTCTTTGGAGTATGGGATAACATGTGAACATTTGTTTTAATTGTTTGGTTAGAATCATGTATGGCACCTAATGGTATAACACATGTGAAATGGAAGAAAATTGTTGACATTTGCATATGGTTGTTGGAATAACTAATTCTATTCATTGGTATTGTAATTGCAATTAAAAAAATTTGAACATAGATTTTGGGTTTATGTATATGCTAGAGGTTGGTGAAAGAAAATAAGGATATGTATATTATATAATGATTCTTAAAGAAATATGGCATTAAATATCTAGATTTTCTTTTTTTTGATAATAATATCTAGATTTTCTTAAATATAAATATGATACTTTAGTACATATTTTAAGAAAAATAATAATGAAATGGTCAAACTATATCAATTCTGAAAAAGAAAATGTTTGAAAATATTAAAGAAACCAAGACAAGTAAAAAAAACACTTTAAAAAATATAGTCAAATTATTTTAAAATTTTCCTTTTAATAATAGCCAGTCAAAGTAAAATAGTATTCAAACTACTAAATATGAAATCATTAATATCCAATTTGAAAATATAAAAATATCTTAGAAGAGATAACATTTTTTCACAAGTGATCAATTGTTTTTTCAGCTCAATGGTATAAAAGTGTGACTTTGTAATAAAAAAAAAAAACATATTTCAAGTTCTCTGGACTATATTTGAATAATAGTCAATAGCATCACTTAATTAATAATAATTTACTTTCATTTTTTAGTAAGAAAAAGAGATAAAATATTACTAATTAAAGTGACATTCTTTTATAAATATTCGTTTTAAATTTGAAATATGGTGTTCATTGGTATTGCAAAGTTCAACTCATATAAACATTGAGCTGACATCCCATGAACAAAAGAGTGACATTCCAACAATAACCTTATTAAAGTATATATTGATAATGTATGATACAAAAATGTCAAAATATTGAAAATATATTGAAAAGCTGAGAAAAATTAATTATAAGACTATAGTTAAAATCAAATATAAATCATTTTTAAAAAATTGTAGTTATTGGAAAAGTTTACTTATAAAAACATAAAATTTGGTAAGGAAACAATATTAGTAAAACGAAATTAGTGGAATGTTTTGGATGTAGTTTACATAATACTAAGATTAGACAAAAATATTAAGTAAAACAATATTAGTGTTATGTTTTAAGACAAAAATATTAACTAACCTTATTTACTATTACACACTATTGGTGTAATGCTTTAGAAATAGTATACACTTAATTAATTAGGGGGTATAATCAGAAGTAAAATAATAATTTTATATGAAAAAATGCGTTCATTTTAAAACTTATTTTTTAAGCCACTAAGTTTGGTCTAATGTTAAGGGGTTTAGATAGTATGCTAGAGGTCTTGATTTTGATCCATAATTCTATCGTAAACCAAAAAAAGTAGAAACTAAAAATATATTTAAAAAGGTTATCTTAGCATGTGCTAAGATAACATAAATATTACAAGATAATAAAAATTGTCCAACAACAAAGAGCACAAACAAAGGTTAAGAACATTGGAGAGGATTAAAAAAAAATTTTTGTTAAAGTGACACTCATTTTAAACCTATTATATTTCACTTCTCTTCGATAAAACACAGATAAAACATTGAACAAGACAATGCAGCAACAAATTATGCAGTGGCGGAAACCAGGTCAAGGGAGGTTTAAGTGCAATGTTGGTGCCGATTTTCATGACGTCGCAAGGAAAACGAGTGCGGGCTGGTGTGTTAGAGATTATAGAGGACAATTGGTCTTGGGAGGGAGCTCTTGGATACATGGAAGATGCACCACAAATGAAGGAGAGGCAATTGCATTGTTACAAGCAATGAAAGAACTACAACAAAGAGGCTCCACTAATGTTATTTTTGAAACTGATGCACAAAATGTAGTAAATGCAATCCGTCATAGGAATAGCAGAGTATCGGAATTTAGTTCTATTATTCATAAGATCAAATGTATGTTATCTTTAAATCCCGACTTTGAGGTAAAGTTCATAAAGCGACAAGCGAATATGGTTACTCACATATTAGTTAGAGCGGTTATTTCTTGGTCTAGTCGCTATGTCTTTGATTTGATACCGACTTGTATTAACAATCTCTTATATAATGGAATGATATGAGTTTCTGTTTGTCCAAAAAAAAAAAAATGCAATAACAAGTTTTTGTATTGTCATTACTTTTTGTCACAAAAAAACATTGACAAAGTGTGTTTGGTTAAGTTTCTCTTCACCACAAGAGTGACATTTTGCACCTTCAGTCAAAATCAATTTTGGCATATGCCTAAATGCACAAAGAGACTCTATCATTCACTGGTCCTTGAATTTTTACAACACTCCGAACATTCCACCCGTCGATCACATTTGATTGATAACATACATGACCGGTACAAATGCGTCAACAGTCTGCACAATTCATCCATTATTGGAAGATGTTTTCTTCTTCCTCTTGTTCTTGGACTTGACGGCGTCCTGCAAAGTCTTACCAACATTACTCTGCTCAATAGTTAGGGATCCCTGAGAAATGAAAGAACAATAGTAGCAAGATGTGAAACGTATTTTTACTAAAGTATAAAAGACCAAGTATACGTTTTTCCTCAAAATAGACAAAACTCAGAATGGAAGAACCAAAATGACCGATAATAGTACTTATTAATTTAAGCAGTTCACTTTCTATGATTGTTACTTTAACAGTCTTGAGTTTAATAAATTGTTCTTATAATAGATTTATAAGAATGAATCAAACTAGAAACAACTAGACTATAGATAAAATACTAGACTAAATTCTAAAATGAAAAATAAATAAATAAATAAATAAATAAGCTATTAGTTCTTGGTATACCAACTTGAGGGACCACCAGTGAAATTCTTTGAGCCTCCATCCTTCTTGCTACTTTGTACTTGTCCTGATGATGTGGCGTCACATTCCATAAAATATGCTTCATCTTTCGGCTTCAATTGGTCTAGATGACTATCATCTTTACCACCACCTGATTGGTTTTGTTTCCCCCTAATCTGGTAGTGGTTCCACATACATCTGCGGAAACAGATGAAGAACGGCGTTTAATCTTCTGTAGTGCCCTTTCATTGTTGTGCTTTTCAACCTACATCAATTCAGACAACAAAAGAAAGTAAGAAATGATATACATTCCATACAAGATTGATATGGTAATTGAAACAGATCGCTTGCCATATGGCATCTCAAAAAAAGAATATACGCACACACTCAATGCAATGAAAAGCAATTAGAGGGCAACTCATATACTATATAGTTCCTCCTGTAACTTACAAGCAGAATCTTAAACAATACTTGTTTTAATATTTTGCACCAGCAGAGCTTAGCACCTAACACAAAATGTGAGCTGACATTAACTAAATGTATTATTCGTCCCACCAGCTAGCCGTCAGCTCGATTGGTGAGATGAGAGACACCGAATGAGGATTAACTCAAGAGGTCAAGAGTTAAAACCTTGAAAAGTAACATAACTTAAATAACATTTTCCTATAAAAAAAACTAAAAAAATAAATAAATGTATCATTCACTTCATAAGCATTAAAAGCGTTAGAGATAGATAAAAAAAATAGACAACTCACTGCATCTTTTATCTTGGCTGTAATATCACCGGCTTTAACATGAGCAAGTTTTAAGCAATGCATGATAATCTGTTGAAAGATTCTTTGCTCCCCAGGCTTTTGAATGGCACAAACATCGCCATTTGCATTAAGTGTTGCAGTCATACATCCAGTCATTACAGCTTCTTCATGGTATGTTGGATCCAAGACCTAAAGATCGTTATATATAAACAGAGGACCATTAACTTGTATTATGTACCAAAATTAAGAAAAGTGTGCATTAGAGAGATCTTTACCACAAGATTTTCATTACTGAAAAATCCGAAGGTGACAGCAACTGGAAGATGATGTATAATCAAAGGGAGTGGCTCACGCACCTAGAATGCATATTAACTTAATTATAACTAAAAGTAGTTGGATCTAAATAGAGAACAGGGGCGAAAGGAAACAATGTTAAACTGAAGAAGCTAACCTCAGGTGGATGCACTACAACTTGTTGACCATCCTCTCCCCCCAACGTACATTCAGGCCTTCTGAATGTCAACAGAGAAGCCAATGCAACAATATTTGCAGCATCAACAAGATTCCTGTTTATAATTAAAGCATAATAATAGTTAGCATTGTCCTATTTAGATAAACAACTTAATTGAACCCTTAAAGTATAAGTGTTTATCATATAAGTGCTTATGCATAAGCTATTTCTATAATAAAAGATAAAATAAATTCAAACTATTTTCATATAAGCTATAAACTTTTTTCATAAATTACTATGGAGAGCTTATGGATATAAGTTGATAACAACTTATGGACATGTCTGATAGGCATAAGATAGTTTACACTAGGAGACAAAATAAGAAGAGTGAAGGTGGTAATTCCACTCACAATTAAGTTTGTTATGACCACATGGATAGTGTTAGGTGGCAGAGGAGAGAGAGAATGCATATCTGAGCATTATATGCAGAGGAATGATCATTTTTGTAGGAATGCATGATTTTGAAGTGGTAAAGTTTACCCTAGGAGAGCTAAGGCCTCTCTAAGCGCCTCCTTCCTTATCTACAACTTATTTTCCTTTCTTTCTAGTCTTTTTCTTGTATTGTGAGCTAGATCCCACATGAACTCTAGCTATTTCCAATAATAAGAATTCTATTCACTACTAAACTGTACTGTTCTATTCATTTCTGCATTTAGATTCCATTTTGATCCTATCAATTTGGTATCTAGAGCCTGGTTACGTTGTGTCTTTCTGGTGTATGGTTGTTACAACAAGAAGCATTATGGAAAATCGCATTGATTTACTGGAAAACAGAATTGGTAGTATGGAGATTTCGATGGGCAACTTGAACGGTACAATGGAGCAAGTTCTTCAGATGGTGTTTGAGCAGCAAGCACAACCTCAAATCACCATTGACCAGATTCGTCAGCTCATTGAAGATCAACATGGTCGTCGTCACCAGCGACCAAGAAGGGACGATTATGCAGAGGACGAGAGCGAAGATAGCACGATTTTGCTACGACGTCCAGGGAGAAATGAAGGAAGATACCGACGCGGTTTTGCCGAAAGTAGAAGGAGGTTGGAGATTCCAATTTTCAAAGGAGAAGATGCGTATGGGTGGTTGGTCCGTGTAGAACGTTACTTTCGTTTGAACGGAGTACGGGTACAGGACAAGGTAGATGCAGTAGTGTTGGCAATGGAAGAGAAAGCCTTGAATTGGTTTCAATGGTGGGAAGAACAAACACCATTGAGGAACTGGGAGGAATTCAAGGTGGCAGTGTTGAAGAGATTCCAACCAGGATTGCTCAACAACCCTTTGGGACCACTATTAAGTTTGAGACAAAAGAGTTCAGTAATGGAGTATAGAGACAAATTTGAGCAGCTTGTAGCACCTTTACGTAGAGATGATAGAGTGATGCTGGACTCTATTTTCTTGAATGGATTGAAAGAAGAAATACAAGCTGAGCTGAAGCTTTATGAGAGCCATGATTTGACCGAGTTAATGGATCGTGCTTTACTCATTGAAGAAAGAAATGAGGTGACGCTGAAGAGAGGGGCTGGATGGAGGGATAGAGGAGCTAACCATAGGTTCAAAGACCCTGGTGAAGGTAGTAGAAGAGAGAATGATAAAGGTGGTGCAGGGTACAATGAGAAGTACAAAGGGAAGAGGCTGGAGCCTGCAGAGTTGGAAGAAAGAAGTAAGAAAGGGCTCTGTTTCAAGTGTGGTGATAAATGGAACAGAGAACACATTTGTAAGTTCAAACATATGAGCTTAAGATTGTGTGAGGGTAGTAGTGATGAAGAGGTGGTAGAGGAGATAGGTAGAGATGAAGAGAAGGAAACAGTAGTGATGGAGGAGTTGAAGACTTTGCAGTTATCCCTACATAGCAAAGAAGGCTTCACTTCAAACAAATCTTTTAAGGTTTGGGTGCACATTGGTGAGAGATCTGTGCTCACATTGATTGATTCTGGAGCTACTAGTAACTTTATAGCTTCAAAACTAGTGGAGGAATTGGGGTTGCCTTTAAGAGATACACCTACTTACGTCATTGAGGTAGGGAATGGTGAAAGGGTCAAAAATCAAGGGATTTGTGAAAGCTTAAAGTTTCAAATTCAAGGAGTACCATTCAGACAACATTTTTTTCTAATGGAGTTAGGGGGTCTGAAATGGTATTGGGCATGGACTGGTTGGAAAGCTTAGGCAATATCGAAGCAAACTTTGGGAATTTGAGCCTAAAATGGGAGGCTGAAGGCAAGAAATATAGTATACAAGGAGATCCTACTATGAGTACAAGACAATCTTCATGGAAATCACTGGTGAAGTCCTTAGCTGATGAAGGGGTGATGTTCTATATACAGTCACTAGGAAATGAAATGGATGCAGAAGGCTTGGCAATGCAAACACAGTGGAACGAAAATCTAGAAGAATTTGAAGAAGTGTTTAATATGCCTGCAGGAATGCCACCAACTAGGGAACATGATCACTCTATTGTGCTCAAACCTGGAGCTATTATTCCCAACATAAGACCCTACAGGTACCCTTACTACCAGAAGAATGAAATTGAAAAGATTGTGAAGGAAATGCTTCAAGCAGGGATCATAAGGCACAATACTAGCCCCTATTCAAGCCCCGTACTATTAGTCAAGAAAAAAGATGGAGGATGGAGGTTCTGTACAGACTATAGGGCTCTTAACAAGGTAACTATTCCTAATAAGTTCCCTATACCTGTAATTGATGAGTTATTAGACGAGTTGGGAGGAGCAGTTATTTTTTCTAAGCTTGATTTAAAGTCTGGCTACCATCAAATAAGGATGAATGCTGAAGACATTCCCAAAACTGCTTTTAGAACACACGAAGGCCACTACGAGTATTTGGTTATGCCTTTTGGCTTGACTAATGCTCCCTCAACATTTCAAGAACTGATGAATGAAGTGTTGAGGCCTCACTTAAGGAAGTTTGTGTTAGTTTTTTTTATGACATACTAGTCTATAGTAGAAGCGAAGAAGATCACAAACTGCATTTGAAGACTATCTTACAGATTTTGAGAACTCAAAAATTATATGCTAATAGGAAGAAGTGTTCTTTTGGCCAAAAGGAAGTTGAATACTTAGGACACTTAATATCTGGCAAGGGTGTATCAGCTGATCCAAAAAAGATAGAAGACATGAACAAATGGCCTTATCCTAAAGAACTTAAGGGATTGAAAGGGTTCTTGGGATTAACTGGGTACTATAGGAAGTTTGTGAAGAATTATAGCAAGATAGCTTGGCCTCTTACCCAATTATTGAAGAAAGACAATTTTATATGGGGTGATGAAGCTCAACATGCCTTTGATAAACTGAAACAAGCCATGGTTACTATTCCAGTTTTGGCTATGCCAAATTTTAATAAGGAATTTGTGATAGAAACTGATGCTTCTGGGAAGGGTATAGGTGAAGTGCTAATGCAGGAAGGGAGAGTAGTAGCTTATATGAGTCAAACCTTGTCGGATAGAGCTCAAGGTAAGTCTGTGTATGAAAGGGAATTAATGGCAATTGTGATAGCCATTCAAAAATGGAGACCCTATCTGTTAGAGAGGCATTTTAAAGTGCATAATGATCAAAAGAGCTTGAAATTCCTCACTGAGCAGAGAATTATTGGAGAGGACCAGCAGAAATGGATTGCTAAACTCATAGGATTTGATTTTGAGGTTAAGTATAAACCTGGCAAAGAGAACAATGCAGCTGATGCACTCCCCAAAAAAATGACTTATGCTACTATCTCCACTGTACAATGTGAAATATGGGAAGGGTTGGAGGAGGAAGTGCAGAATGATGAGAAATTGAAAAAAATTGTTCAAGTTTTGTTAAGTGATCCTCTCAGCCAACCAGGGTACCTGTTAAAAGGAGGAAGGCTGTTTCATGAAGGAAGAGTAGTGATCCCTAGGCAATCACCTAGAATTGATTGGCTATTATAAATTAATTTCATTCTACTGCAGTAGGAAGGCACTCTGGTTATCTCAGAACCTATAAGAAGTTAGTTGGGTTAGTACATTGGGAGGGAATGAGAAAGAAGATCAAGGAGTATGTGGAAGCTTGTGAAGTGTGCCAGTAGAACAAATATCAAACTCTTAAGCCTGGAGGCTTGCTTCAGCCCTTACCAATCCCTAAACAGATTTGGGCTGATATATCAATGGATTTCATCGGGGGCTTACCTAAGGTGCATGGTACAAATACCATCATGGTGGTAGTGGACAGATTAACAAAGTATGCTCATTTTTTTCCAGTCAATCATCCTTACAATGCTAAGGATATAGCAACTTTGTTCATCAAGGAAATAGTCAGACTACATGGATTTCCTTCTTCCATTGTATCTGACCAAGACAAGGTATTCCTTAGTACTTTTTGGTCAGAATTATTCAAGCAGGCAGGTACTAAGTTAAAATATAGTAGTGTCTATCACCCTCAGTCTGATAGCCAAACTGAAGTGGTGAATAGATGTGTGGAGACTTACTTAAGGTGTTTGACTGGAAGGCAACCTAAACAGTGGCCTAAATGGTTAGCTTGGGCAGAGTACTGGTATAATACAAACTACCATGCTTCTCTTAAATCAACACCATTTGAAGCCTTATATGGCAGAAGCCCACCTGTGTTGATTAGGGGTAACATGAATCTATCTGCAGTGGAAGAAGTGAATAAGTTGACAACTGAGAGGAATGTTATGTTGAGAGAAATGCAGGAACAGTTACTAAGGGCACAAGATGTGATGCGAGCTCAAGCTAACAAACATAGGAGAGAGGTGGAATATCAAGTAGGAGACATGATATACTTGAAAATCCAACCTTACAAGCTAAGAAAGCTGGCCAATAGGATTAATCAGAAATTAAGTCCTAGATATTATGGGCCTTATGAGGTGGAGCAGAAAATTGGGGAAGTAGCCTATAAGTTGAAATTGCCTGAAGAGAGTAGGGTGCATCCAGTGTTTCATGCATCCCAATTGAAGAAAGCAGTAACCCCTAATGTTGAGCCTCAACCACTGGCTGTGTGTTTGAATGAAAAGTGGCGGTTAGAGCCAGAGCCTGAAGAAGCCTTAGACACAAGGAGGAATGATTTGGGAGCAGTTGAAATGCTAGTAAAATGGAAGGACCTTCCAGAGTTTGAAAACTCATGGGAGTCAGCAGACAAACTCAGAAGAATTTCTAGGCTTTCTTCTTGAGGGCAAGAAGAGTTTTGAAGGGGGGAAATTGATAGGCATAAGATAGTTTACACTAGGAGACAAAATAAGAAGAGTGGAGGTGGTAATTCCACTCACAATTAAGTTTGTTATGACCAAATGGATAGTGTCTGGTGGCAGAGGAGAGAGAGAATGCATATCTGAGCATTATATGCAGAGGAATGATCATTTTTGTAGGAATGCATGATTTTGAAGTGGTGAAGTTTACCCTAGGAGAGCTAAGGCCTCTCTAAGCGCCTTCTTCCTTATCTACAACTTATTTTCCTTTCTTTCTAGTCTTTTTCTTGTATTGTGATCTAGATCCCACATGAACTCTAGCTATTTCCAATAATAAGAATTCTATTCACTACTAAACTGTACTTTTCTATTCATTTCTGCATTTAGATTCCATTTTGATCCTATCAATGTCATAAATTGTTTTCATAAGCTCTCTCAAACGGTCTCACAAGTGCTTATACCAGTAAATAAGCTCAAATTAGCCAATTCAAACAGACTGTTAGTTGTAGATGTGCAAATTAACAAGTTGGGTAAGAAAGAAGAAGAGAACAAAAGAAAAGCTGAAATCTGATTCTAACTCACCCTGCATTGTCCAATATATGGATATCAACACGAATGGCCCAAAAAGCTTGGCAGAAAGAATGCAAAGTGATTCAGTGTCAATGGCTCTGCTTTCGCGTAGACCACGGTCTATAATGCGTCCTAATTCAATAGTAGATTCTCCAGGACGGCCAGGCTCAAGTGAAGGATCAGCCATGGGAGAGAATTCAGTGAAGATGGAAAGTGTGCCTTCATTAGGCCTATCTTTGTAAGGCTGCACAAGTTGAGCACTCACAAAACTCATCACGCGTGTCTCACCCAATTGGACCTCGGCAGAACCATCATTCTTCCCAAATTTAATGCTCAACTTGCGATAATCCAAGGGGCCACGACCATCCACTCAAAGCTCTGATAGTAGCGCACTTTCGACGAATTTCTTTTCGTTAACCGTTAACCGCCAATAATTTCCTAATCTCTGCTCCATGCCTCTAATTAAGTATTTAACAAAACGAAAAAAGGCTGATAACCAAGTAAGAACGCAATTAAAAGAAAGGTAGAATTGAAAGAAGCGAATGGAGAGTGATGCGGCTAAACAATAAGCTAAAGTCAATCTGCAAAACAACATAAACAAGTACATATTTCAGATGAATATTAATAGTTATGACTAGAAAAAGAAAATAGAAAAAAATAATCAAACAACAAAGAGATGTTAAAAATAACTAATAGCTTTTTGAAAGGTTATAAAACTGTGTATCACTTTCCGAAAATATATTGTCCATGTTATGATTACAAAGTCTCGGAATACTAATAGCTTCCAGTTTAAACAAGAAATAAAGTTCATTAATACACTGTTCTCTAAAACCTTATAAGTGTATGTTTGGAACTGTGGCAGAAATTTCATTCTCACATAACATTTTTGCCGTGAAAACAACTAAGATACAAATGCAACTTTCCGTCCGAAGCACATTCGGTGAGCTTCCACCATAAAAACAAACAAGCACTAACTAACAGAACACATATTTCATAGAATTGTCATGGGCAACTGAAGTCAACAAAGAATAAAACTTGAACATATCTTAACCTATTGATTCTATTCACAATCTAAATTCCAGTGTTAGTGATTCATGATCTAGATAAAAATCAAAGACAACATTGCATACATAGTAAAATCAGAAGCATTTTATACTTCTTCTTTATTACCAAAACCCTAATTCTATTATAAGAAACAGAATGGTGTGAACGGAAAGAAAGTACCTGAAGCTGAGGCTAAAGATGGTATCTTCCTCTGCGTGGCATTGTTCTTCAAAGAGAGAGAAAGAGAGATGAAGGAAGTGAAGACGTCGGGCCCAAAACTGTTTGATGCGATAGGAAAAAGGTTGAGTTGACTGTGCTAAACAATGTGAATCTGCACTGCTAATACTGGCGGCCGAGGAGTAATTCCGGCGGCGTTTCCAGGAAGTTGAGCTCAGTGCTGCGAGCCTGCGACTCCGAGTCCAACTTACAAAACGATGGTAAAAGCGGCAGCAGCTGATTTTTATTTAATTTTACTGAGCTGCTTAATTGTTTGAATTTTTCCTTTGGTTAAATATTTTTTTTTATAGCTTCTAGGACGTGAGCTGATTCTAGGACGTGCGCTCATCGATTATCATTTATCAACTATTACTTTTTTGCATTTCCTCAACAAAATCCCAAGAGACTTAGACACTTGAGGTTAATTAATCTTTCTCAATCCATATAGTATCTTTTATGTCGTTTGTAATCGTTACATATTTCTCGTTTCAATCTCAAAAAATTGAAATATGTATACTTCAGCTTTCCTAGAGACATGTTTTCGATCAATAAGCTTCTCCTTAAATATCAAATGATTTATAGCTATCCATACCTGCCGCAATGTTGAGCTGAAAACATGGGCTCCATAGGGATCCTTACAAGTGAGCCACTATATAGTATCCAAGTATTAATATCAATTTGTAAAGGTGCCCGAATTTCTAAAGGCGGTGAGAACCACACTCGTTTGGTGAACTCACAGTACATAAACAAGTGTTCGAGGATTCTACAAGTTGTGACGCTAACCACACTGGATATTCTATGCCCTTTTCTCAATGTCACACAAGATTGTCAGTAGGTAATCTAAACTAGAGAAAGAGATGCTCATTATATATGGTGACCCTTGAGTTATTTATATAATTAAGAAGTGTGAAATAACATAAAAAATTAAGTGATACTCATTTAAAAGAATTCATATTAATGAATTTCATAGATGTGAATACTCTAAAAGTATTGGTTAAAAAATCAAATAATTTCATATATATTATTTTTGTTACATGATATTAATACAAAGTTTTCAACAATAAATAGTTCCCATTAGAAAACTTGTGAGGTATAAAGGTGAGATTAAAAACGAATTAAACCAGTTATTCAATTTAAAATTTATTTTTTCATTCAAAAAAGAAATTTTAAATTTATTTTTGTTTATCTTTTTTCATTTAGTCAAAAATTAAAAAAAAAACCTAACGTCATCGTAGCCTTTCATATATTTATGGCTCAACCAAGAGACGGTCCAGATTCAACACCAATTCACAAGATGAAAGTTATGAAGAGACAGCAAGTAAATAATGAATTATTAACAGTTCACTACTACAGTAATATAGTACTATTCATTCATCTTTGTTCTTCTGGGTTCCTTTCCTTTTCAATTGAACTGAGAAAGGAAAGGAAGAGAAAGAGGTGTGGACCGTGGTAGTGTAAATGGGCACCTCCACCACCACCATGTGGCTATGTTACTTCCCAAACTGCTTTTTCACACATCCCTCTGCCAATAGCAGCAAGTGCATGTTCTCTCCGACGCAACACCAAACCACTACCTCTCTCCCTCTCAGTTCCCCCACTCATTTTCACCTCCTCGCTTCCCAATCTAACAACGCCACAACCACACGGTTGGTTAACCTTCTTATTCTTCTTCGTTACTGTAACAAATAACTAACTAACTAGTGATGTTGTTGAGTGATTTTTAATTATTAATTTGAATGATTTCAGGAGAAGTCGAAGACTGAAAAGCGATGATGAGATCTGCTCCGACATTCGTCAATTTCTCGCCGATGTTGGACTCCCTCTCGATCACATTCCCTCTACTAAGGAGCTTTTACAACACGGAAGGTCATTTTATTTTTTCAATTTTAATTAATAGAGAGGAAGTTTCAATTCTGAACTGTTATTATTTGAGAAAAATGAAGAATCTGAGCCCTGACTTTACAATTGCGTCTCAACTATATGTAGTTGCGACTAGAGGAGACCATGCAATGCAACTGAATTGAATTTGTTACAGATTTTAATTACAATATTTCAGAACACCGGCTAAGCTTTAACTAAATCCGGAAAACAAAACCAGACATTGTGCTCAAGTCGTTAATGAGCTCCCCTAGGACAAATTGTTCAGAAGAACCCGAATTCGATTCCTGATAGAAAAATTCTTAGCCAGACTTTACTTACATTGGGCGGCCGAACTCTGGATTACCGGACCCCATTCCCTTGGGAGTTAGAGGGTTAATTCAAACAAAAATAATCTGGAAAACAAAACTGAAACTATGCAAGATTGCAAGCTACTGCAACTAGTACAATGCTAAAATAGATATAGGGTTAAATATGTTTTTAGTCACATTAGTTATCTTGAATTTTGTTTAGTCTTTCTACCCGCTTTTGAGTCTACAAATTACAATCTTGCATGATATTAGCCACTCTTTAGGGTTTCTTCTTTTTAATAAATTTAACAGAATAAAGACACTATTAGTTGGTTGAGCATCTCTAAAGTCTAAACTCCGATAATTGTTTGTCACTAATCAATCTTTAATTGTTCATAGTAACAATAATGTTTTTCCTTTTAAATTTCACAATATTATTAAAGTATGATGTTAAATGACATTTTTCCTTTTAGGGGGAGTCCACTTGCTAAAATTCATTATTATTGTTTTATTTGTTTTGTGGAAATAATCTCTAGTAGTGGGGGTTATGTGTGTTTTTAGACTAATTTTTAATTATCTCATCTATTTAACGCTTGTGTTTATAGGAATGACCTCGCAAACATTGTCAGACGGAGAGGTCATAAAAAAATGCAGGACCTTCTCACAAACTCATTATATGGTGACATTGATTCTTTAAACACAGAAAAAAGTTCAGATGAAATACTTGATTCTACAAATGATAGTCAGGATCAATTATCAGGTCAAACAATTTTTTTTTTTCTTTTTTAATGGGCTATTTTTCTCTATTATTCACAATCATGACTGATGACTAAATTCAATACAATTTAAAGGTCAGAATGAGATGGTTGATGGCTCGGTCGATGGTGTCATTTCAACAACTGAAGTTCTTCAGGGGGACAGTTCTAGTAGTATGTATGCTGACTCAACTCCGAGTTTAGATGAATGCACTTCCATCCTTGTAGAATCCTTGGGTAGTTCATCTGAGGAAGATGGCCTAGGTGAACTCAAAGATCATTTTGAAGAAGTCAACGATGTGGTAGAAGGGGATTTCCGCCCAACTGAAGTGACGACTGTGGATAAGGATTTCAGTAGTTCAATGCCAACAGAAATCTCTGGTGAATCACCATTTGAGCCAACATTGTCTGGAAATTCAGAGCATGAAGACACTTTATTGGCAAAAATGGTTGGAGATATAACCTTTCCAATGGAAGTTCCTTCCACGGAAAACCATTCCATTACTTCATTTAATGATCCTGATCTTGAGACTGGAGACAAAGACTTTGGTCATTTGGAACCATCAATTGATTTGTCTGTGGAGCAAAAGGACCAGGGTGCATTAGAAGGTGTAGATGACTACAATAACGCAGATGTTCCCTCAACCTCTGAATTTTCTGAGAACAACACTGTTTCGATTATTCGTTCTGCAGACATCAGTGATATACATCTTGACACTTTCTCCAACTTATCTATGGAGGAAAGGGTTGCAAATTTTATGCAGAATGGAGATTTAGATCCAGTTGAAGGTAAGTCTAATATGTAGTTTGATGTCGTTGTGATGAATGCCTACCTACAACTATGTCTTTGACAACAGGAGCTTGCCAGGACATATTTGTTTTTGTGATTGCCATATTTCTCTATTAGTAAATTTTATAATACTATGCAATTATGCAAGTGACTAAAGAATTAGATATGTATCTAGTTTGCTTCAACTCTAATTTTCAATTTAATGCCGGGTTACATTGCCTAGATTACAAACATTTTAAAATTAAAAGAAACATTGGCAACAACTTCCTGGGCTTTGGTCAAAGTCATTGTAATGGATCGGTTATAGGAAGTTAAAAATAATTTCTCTCCAGTATATTTTTTATGGATATTTTCCTTGTGTTACTTTTGGACAATGCATACATAAATCTAGTTGTTTAATTCTTAGAAAATATCTCTCACATTTAAAACGGAGATGATTCTTAGGAAAACAAACTGTATATTGAATCAGAACCTATTGTTGGTATGCCACTAGGTACCCATTCACCTAAAGAGAATAATGTTATGGCCCATAATGGGAACTCACTGACATCCAATCAAGTTGTTCCATCTGGAAAATTGGACCAGCCTCTTTGGTAAGTGTTTTGTATATGGAATCGTCAACTACCATTGTTGGATGTTTGTTGTTGTTTGAATCTGAACTGAGATCCCCTTTCTTTACCTGTATTCAAATTATATATAGGGATCATCACATGCCACCCGAGGATCCAAAAACTCATTTTGACAAGGATTTGGATGCAGAGGTCACTATAAATTCTATCTTGACTGACAGCATCTTGAGATTTAAATTATTTGCTTTTTTACTTAATCTCATTATGCAGGCTCCAACTGTACAAAATGAAAGTGAGATAAATCATCTCAAGTTCACGCTGGTAGTAATTATGAAGTTTCTATTGTAATTTAGATATTTACCAATTATTAGCTAATTTTTGTTTAGAATAGTTATAGTTATGAATATAACTTGTTATCGTTCTCCTTTTTCTTTCTCTCTTCCTTTTGCAATGCTATTTGGTGCATAGTACCAGAAGGAGTTGGAGCTGTCTCAGCTGAAGGAACAAATTGAGAAGGAAAAGGTAGATGATCAATTATTGAAGAACTATTTTTTTTATGCCTGCTATTTAATTTCCTAATGTGTATGTATATATGATGCTTTCCTTCATGAGAGAACTTTGTAAAGGGTCTCTACCTTCTGCTATGACTGATGGCAGCACTTGAACCTCCTCAAGTTTATGTCATACCTGCAAACCATTTTTAACATGGATGATTATAGATCAACATGTGTGGCAGGCGGGTTATGAAAATTTAAAACCAGATGGGTAATCGCTCGGTGGTCTTCTGAATGATCTTTGACTCAACTTTATACACTTTGATCATAAGAAATTGTATATGATTGTTTGAAGTTTGTATGAAACTTGTTGTCTGGTCATACTGTTGGGATGTATACTATTGCGTTGAACTTGTTTTATTTTACTAGGGTTTCAGAAATTAAGGGTACCTGTCAAGCCAATTATGTGTCCCAAATCTATTAACTTTATACATATTTTGTTTTTTAGTGTTGTGCTAACAAGGTCTGAGCTTGCTAAAAGCAGCTGAATTATTTGTGAATCTTGTATTAGCACATGAATGTTAAATAAAATTGTTTCTTACGGATCTATTGCTCAGAGAAAGGAATTTATTTTTATTTTTATTAAAGATATCATGCTAAGCCTCTCTCCCATCCCTCTCTGTAATGTTTGATAGCTATTCCATACAACTTGCTTAGCCACATGTTTTTTGCTTTCAGCATGCTTTGTCTCTCTTGCAAATCAAGGCGGAGGAAGAAATCAGCAAAGCCAGAAAACTAATATCTGAAAAAGATGCAGAGTTGCACGAGGCTGAGGAAAGTCTTTCTGGACTCAAGGAGGTATTGCATTTGTGTTTTTGTGGACTTTTAGTCCACTAATGTATTTGGAGGATCTTTCATTATCTTGTCCTAGTGGTTAGCTTCTTTCTTTTTAAGCAGTTTTGGATAGGAATAATTTTATGAAATTGAAGAGTAAACTAAATAAATTTCCACATACATTTGAAATATACACATAAAGCACGAGAAGACAACTTTTTGTAGGCTAATCCTGGCAGTTAATATTAGTAGTTAGGACTAACTAAGGTTTAGCTGATTATATATGTGTACTATTGGAGTGAACCTAAAATATCATTGGACTGATTTACAGGTGACAATCAAATTCATATTTTCATTATGAAAATCTAGAATTCGAACTTTAATCAATTTATTTGGCCATTATCTTCAATAACTGCACTGTGATAGAAGTATGCATTTTCACACAAAAGAGTTATTGGTTCTAATGATCCCGTATACGGTGTATTTGGTAATCAATTAGTGAAATTATACATTCCCTCCAATATGATCAAAATACTATAAAAAATTTGTGATTAAAATCTGCATAGCTATGTGTTTCTTATATTTCCAGGTTCTTATTGAGTTCTGTGGCGAGGGCGATATTGTGGAGGTGGCTGGTAGCTTCAATGGCTGGCATCACCCAATAAAGATGGATCCTCAACCATTAACTAGTGTTATTGACCATGGTGGATCAAGGTATTCTTTTTATTAGCTGGTATTTATCATTGCAATGATTTGATATTGGAATAAGCTAATATCATATGGGATAGAGCGTCAGACTTGTTGCACACCTTCCTAAAATAACAACACTCAGATTAGTAAGAATTAACCTGTCTTAGTAATAATATTGATATTTGCTGTTTGTTGTGATAATATCCAGGAAATCAAGATTTTGGTCAGTCGTACTGTGGCTTTATCCTGGTGTATATGAGGTGTGTGCATCTTCCACTAATGTTTATGCTATTGACATCTGCCATGTTCCCAAATGGGTATAATTAGTTGAATTTACTTCCGGATATAGTCGCAGTTCTTTTATGAAGAACATTTCTAGATAAACATGAAAAAAACATTGACTACTTAACTACTTGTTTGTTGTAGATAAAATTTGTTGTGGATGGCCACTGGAGAACAGATCCGCAAAGGGAGTCAGTAGCAAGGGGTCACATATGCAACAACATTTTAAGAGTAGATAGATGATGCATTATGGTTCAGGTCATAACTGCTAGATGTACATAACAAGGTAAGATGATAGTTTCTATCTCGACTCTTAACCATCAATTTAAGTAAATGTTTGGGAATCAATGCGAGTTTGACGAAATCACTATGAAATTGGGATTTTGTTGATGCTCCAAAGTGTATCTTTTAGCAAAATCACAGCAACGCCGTGATTTTTCCAAATTCACTTGTCAATTCAAACATGCACTAAATGTCCCCAAATATATTCCAAAAGTAACAGAATCAAACTAGGGATCTTAAGTTCCTAATTGCTAGACATGCATTTAAATCAGTTAGGGATTATAGGGACTTTTGTTCATATCGGCACAATCTTGTAAATTTTTAAACTTCATAAATTGAAATTGTGTTTGACATTTGATGGTAACCTAATATTATCGTGGACTGCTGTAGGGTACATATCAATCGAAGATAATGGTTTGCTGTGAACTTCCAAATTATCAATTTTGACAGCAATATGAACATAGGGGGACACAATTCACAAGCACGCAAGAAAGAGCTGCATTTGGATTGAGATTAGTGTTTGATGTCCCGATATCGTCCACATATGTGCAAGGATTAGTTTGTAGTTAGAAAATAAACCATTAGTCGTGGGCTAACCGCGAGGGATTTTGATAGTTTTAGTAAGAGGTCATAGGTTTTAACTTTTCATGTCCAAGCCATTACTATATTAGGGAAAATGGTTGCTTCATTAGCATTCATCATCTCTCTTTTTTTCATTAGTATTCGTCATCTCTTCGTTTTTTTTGACCAATATTCATCATCTCTTCTGTTGTTTTTGGTGGTTCATTTTCAAAGCGGCTCACATGAACCATGATACAAATTCATTTCGCTGAGCACTGTAAATTTAAGATGCAATGTAGTATGATGGATGGTAGAGTGAATATGTTTTCGAGTTAAAAATACAAATATGATTGAGTATTAGTATAAGTTCAAACATTAATATATTTGAACAAGTCAAATTTAAGTTTAGTTGGACTCACTTAAAAATTACTCAAATATTGTCAAGAGTGATGTGTATTATACACATGATTGAATGTATATAAAGTAATTTTACACACATACAAGTTAAATCTCATAAATATAGAGATAATTATCTTCCGAAACCCTCCATGTTCGGATTGTAACTTCCGAATCCAAAAAAATAAAAAATTCCTTTGGTTGAGTCATTTCGGAAGATAACTTTTGAAATCCTCCGTTTTTGTATTGTAAAATCCGAAATGTTCTGAGGGGCAATTTTGACACTTTGAGGGGTTTGAGAGCAATCGAGGGGTCTAAAGAGCAATTTTCAAAAAAAGGGACCAAATAATCTAATGTTTGTAATTTAAGGGATCAAAATGAAACAAACAAAACTTAAGGGACCAAAGTGAAATTTAAAATATATTTAAGGACCAAAAATATAATTTAACCTTTTATGTAATAAGATCGTTATGACTAACCGACAACAAACTATACGGTCGTTTATGCCTGAAATAAAAAAAAAAAACTCTTGATTTTAGTTCCTATTTATAAACTGCTAAATTATATTTTTGACATCTTAAGTTTTGTTTGTTTCATTTTGGTCACTTAAATGGAATCTACCCATACCAGAGTGCAGTCAAAACTGCCTCTTTTGCATGGGGATAACAAATATAAAAAAATAGATAAATAATATCAAAACATCATTTTATATATAAATATTGCCAACTGTGTTTTATTCAAAATATTTTGATGAGTGTGAGGGAAGGGTAAGTATGAAAAAATGAGCACATTTTTACAACACTCACTATTTAAGGTGTGAACTCGGTTTGCTACATAAGTAATGAGCGGGATATTTTGACAATTATATAGGGGGTGTAAGAAATATGGGCGTGGGAAAAGTAAATATCTTGCTATACTGTTGTGAAAAAGCTCGAGAATATATATAGGCCCAACCCAAGAAAAGAAGAGAGGAGCGTGTTGAAACCACGTGGAAAGGTAACTCCATAGTCGTGTCTCTTTCCTCACCTTTCCACTCTCATCTTACTACTACAATAACTTTTCAATTTCCATCACAAGCCACAACAACAACAACAATAGAGTTTCTCGTTCATTCTATTTAGTGTTGTTGTTGTTCCCCCTCATTCCATTCCTTACGAAATGACAATGTTAACTGCTACTTCCATTGCCATGAATCTCCGTCCTCTATCACAATCTTCTCCAATTCCATTTCATAATTCGCGCCAAATCTCTTCACTCTCGCCAAATCTTCGTTTCAACCTCACGTGTCACGCTACAAAGGAAGATTCACCGGAATCATTCCTTGAATTGAAGACAGCAAAATCCGAAACGATTTTACACTCTTTCTCTCCGTTGCCATTGCTTTACGCCGCCGCTCTCATTCCCGGAGGTACTTTACAATTACATATCCTTTCTTAATCCTCAATTAATTATAATTAGCTGATTAATTGAAAAATTTAAAAGAGTGATATTGAATTAGTAGTGTTCAATTAAACTAAACAGATGGAGCTGTGAGATCTGCGTTTGCGCCTTTTGTCGAGATAGTGAAGTCGTTGAATTTGCCTGATTGGCTCGTACATTGGGGTCACCCTGCTAACATGGTAATTAAAATCAGTTACGGAAAGAAAGAAGTTTAGTTAGTTAGTTAGTTAAGTTGGTTAATGATGTGTTTGGCCTTGCAGGCAGTTGTGCTTTTTGCTATGGGTGGTTATGGTACCTATCTGGGTTTCCGCATACGTTACTCTGATGACGTGGTACGCTTCTATTTATGCCTTTTTTTGTTTTTTTTTTTCCACCACACTATCCGGCCCACTAGACCACCTAATCTGGTTTGGGGTCAATTCTGACATCAAGTGGTTGCAACCCTTCCAATCGCAGTTGCGGGGATCGAACCGTGATCCTTCCACCAATCACCTAACAATCGGTTCTATTTATGCCATTTTATTTATAAAATTAATTTACCAATTCCAATATTAATTTTATGTTCAATTATTACTGGGGCCCATTGTTAGAACTCCGTAGCATGTGTCTAACACGGACACAACATTGGCCCGTATAATTACATTTAATTATGTCATTTTCATATGTCGGTATATGTCAGTGTGTGTCTAGTGTCTGTGTCTCAATGCTTCATATTTGACAATTTTATAAACAAGAGTAAATAACTTCATTTGTGAGTGAGAAATGCTTGTTCTAAAATTGTATTGTTCTCTCTTAGTAGTCTTTTGCGATTTATATATTGTCTCTTTTATAAATAAAAAGTTCAATTCTATTGAGAAATTGCTTTTAGTTTAGATTGAATTGGATTGGATTTGAGTACAGGACCAAACTGATTAACTACATGCTAAAATAATTAAATTTGTAGGAGGAAAAGGCTAAGGCCAAGGACTTGCATCCCAAGCTTTTAGCTGGTATGTTTTTCTTTTTTGCTCTAGGAGCTACCGGTGGAGTAACATCTCTCCTTACAACAGACAAACCCATTTTTGACAGGTATAAATCCAGCCGCTTCTCTTTAACCCTGAATATTATTACTTGTTAATTTAGTTCTAACTTTCCTATCAAATAATTTGTTTAATCATTTTCAACAGCAAAATCAATAGTCTTATATCATCTTGTTTGCATGCAGTCCTCACGCTGTTACTGGCGTTATTGGCCTTGCTTTGTTGACAATACAGACTATATTACCTTCACTGTTTGAGGTAACGGGTATTTTCAATGAGCTAGCTAGTTTTGATTTCATTTACTCATTTTCAATTTGTTGTGTTTTGAATCATGTTAGATACACATATATAAGTACTCATTTTTCATGCATTCTTCACACTATCAACACTGAAATTTGTTTCAGAATTAGTAATGATCAAGTTCATTCATAAATTAATAAATTCGAACGTGTCTTAAGAGTGTACTTCTGCAAATAATTACACAGTCACGGTATTGTTTTGCTGTTAAGAACATCAAGAAGCTACTGAACTAAAGTAACCAGTATAGTAGCTAAGAATGAGTTAAAAGCATTACATTGTTGATTTGTTTGTTATCTACTTATTCCTTTTCACTGAATTTGTTACCATTTTAAACCTCTCACTTTCAGTTACCTGAATAATATGCAGGGAAATCCTGGATTAAGGAATGTTCATGGAATCTTGGGTAGTAGTATCATGACACTTTTTCTCATTCACGCTGCCCTTGGACTTCAATTAGGCCTCAGTACCTAATTCTACTTTCCATTGAATCGTACTAGTTATAACAAGGTTATTTGTTTTAGTTATATTGTAAATTCTTTCCTGTACCGGTTCTTCAAACTTCAATTGAGAATTTTGATTACAAGCATGATATGTTATCTTCCCTCATTTTGTTTAAAATAATTCAGTTTGTTTGATGGTTCACACTATTTGTGGCAAAAATGGCCACAACTTTACTGCAAGCTTTTTCACATGGAAAAGAGAGCGAGAACTTAAGAGTTCACTACAATTTGTGTACAATTACTGTTCGAATTAGATTCCAATCACAGTTTTTGAACTGTGAATACAACTAGAAACTGACTTAACTTGTTATTAAATGGCAATTGGCAAACGGTTGGATCAGCTCTATACTATGATACCAGATATCAAGTATTGTATAGCTTTAATTATATATGAAGTGAGGCAATTGCTACCCAAAAATGCAAGTATGCCACAGTTGATAGAAAATTTTCACTGGCATTAGTGTTTATCTATTTCCACTTGTTTGCAATCATTTGATACACAAATCAGGCAACCGTTCTGCAGAAAGATCCTCAAACTTCATTGTAACTTGCTAACTTGTAAGTAATGCTGCTGATAAATAATAAGTTGATTCACCGTAATTATGACATTGGTCATAAAGTCTGCGACTGCGCTAGACCATATCAGCATCAACTTCAACATCAGCATCGATAAGCTAGGAAGGGAAAATTTGTATAGTCTATCTATGAGCAGTCCTCAATTAATTAAAAGAAAATAGGTGAATTAAGTATTTTGATGTTTTGTCAAAAAAAATATATTTTGATGTAAATTTTAAAATTATTTCCTCTGGTGTATCGATATCCAACAAAACCATGCTTGGGGTATCAAATTATTTACGTTAAAAAGAAATAGAAGTTGATCTAGTTAGTTAAGAGTTGACTTATATGTTTAACTCCTGTGCTAGGATTTAGTGATCATTTTTAGGTGAACCGCGGATGGTACTGCTCCTAGTGATGCTAATACTAGTCTTCTGAGTATGTAGTTGTAGAAGGACTCATAAGGGATTACCAGAAATGTATTTCAACGGTCTTCCTAGGACCCGCAACTCTTCCCTATGCCAAGGTGCCAGGGAGGTCTAGAGTATCTATAGGGGTAAGTGGCAGCTCTGTTGAAACCCCTTAGTTTCGTCCTGGAACACGACGTCAAGTTCTCCATGCATAATCCCGGGTTAGAGAATAGATCTGCGTACATGAGATCGCATGAGATGCCTTTGTCCATGAGCACTCGAGACATATCGTGGTTAGCGATGCCTTTGTCCACGAGCACTCGAGACATATCGTGGTTGGTGATCGTAGCTATTATCACCAAATGGAATATCTTTTTTGGTACACCCATATGTACTCTTCATCAAGAAGAATTTGTCTCATTATAGAAGAGCATCTAGCCGGTCGTATTATGATATTCTTTCCTCTTTTATGAGGCCTTTCATCTCATTTTGGACTCAAGTGTAACTCCTGGTGTCATGGTCATAGCACCTGTGGAAATGGCAGTGTTTGATTTTGTCTATGTTCGTCGTTCCCGTGTTCTTTGAGGGAGGTGGATTCTAGCCTTTAGGCATGGCAATAAAACCCATATCCGCGGGTACCCTCCCAAATCCTACCCGCTTTGACGGGAAAAACCCGAGTTGACTGGGTTTGGGTATGGGTTTTTCCTGATTTCAAAAGATGGGTTTGGGGCGGGTAACAGGGACATTGATACCCACCCCGAACTCGTCCCCGAACCCGCACCGCTTATGTTAAAAATTAGATTTTACCTCTTTGAAATTAGAAACACTTAAACAATCTCTTAAATTATATTCATATGTTTATTTTTTATTTTTAATTTGAGTAATAAACAAATGATTTTCTCTCTTTCTTTTATTTATTTAAAAAAACATTGTTAAAACAAAATAATTTTGGACTTTTAACCTTTTTTTTTTAATAAAAAAATACTAAAATACAATCATAATTCATGTGGAAAGAGGCATAACGGGGATACCTGAACCTCGTTGGGGATACCCGATTCCCGTTGGGTAGGGGTTTGGAGTTATACTTTTTATCCCCGCATGAAATTGGGATGGGTTTGGGGAAACCCAAACTTTATGGGTTTGGGTTTGGGGAGGGCAAAATCTGTCCCTGCCCCGTTGCCATGCCTACTAGCCTCAATGAGGCTGCCATGCATAGGCCCCTCCAGGATCTGCTCCCTGGTAACAGATGGCATGAAGCTAGGATAGGATGAGTAGCTCAATTGGTTGAGCTAAATGTTAAGGAGTTGGAGGTTCAGGGTTCAAATCTTGACAAGGAGAAAAAAACTAATATAACAATTGCTAACATACTAACAAATTGTCATTTAAAAAAAAATGGCATAAAACGAGGGGGACGTTAAGATTAACCTAACGGTTCTAACAACCGTGCATGGAAGGTATTTGCTACACAAGAAACACATGAACATTGGTGTTCGTTGTTTGTAGTTTACATGGAAAGCCACCAAAATGGTATAGATTTGGACCGTACTTAGAGCACTTATGCCGTTACCAGTCCAAAACATGAGAAGATCGTAATTAAGGAACAATAACACGCAAATTTAAAAAATATATGTTCATTGATGATTACTCTTACTACTCCTTCCGGTTTTTTTTATAAGAAACAAAAGTGGGAAAAAATTTGGAACTTTTTATAAGAAACTTTGACCAATATTTAAATGTATTAGATGTTTAATTTCATTTGTACCCTTATTTATTATGAAAGAGAATCTTAAAAAGTAAGTAAGTCAAGGAATACATTTAAATTTATAGGAGTATTAAATGAAGATAACTATTTACAATTTGTTTCCTTGGTTGCATAATTTTTTCAAAGTGTTCCTTATAAAAACGGCCGGAGGCAGTAATATTTAATTAATATAAAAAAATTAATAAATACTTGTAAACTAGAGATACTCTTACATAGACACAAACTTTTAGACACAAATTTAGGCGCACACACATGAAATTAAAAAAATTAAAGAGAAAAGAATTAAAGTGATATTAATTGATGTGACTGATTTATTTTTCTTTTAATTTTTTGATTTATGTGTGTGCCTAACATGTCATTTTAGTATTGTGCCTAATCAATTATTTCTCTGTAAACTAATCAGAATTATCCCCATTAGCAAATATACCAGTACATATCCACATAATATATGCATAGAAGAATTCACCATATTTAAAACCAAGATCAAATGTTCGAATTTCGAACACTCCACTTATCTATTTTAAGGATAAAATTTTCAGTCAATGGACTACTAAAAAAATACTCCCTCTGGTACTTTCTATAAGGAACAATTTGGAAAAAAATGTGGTCCTTTTTACAAGAAACTTTGAACAATTTTCAAATGTTTTAAATATTTAATTTCACTTATAACCTTATTTATTATGAGATGAAATATTAAATAAAAATATAAATTTAAAATTATAAAAGTATTAAATAAAAATAACTACATAGAATATAGAATATGGTTCATTACTATCAAGGCTAAATTGCACTTTTGGCCCTCTAAGTTTCATAAACTTGCAATTTTGGCCCCTTATGTTTCAAAATAGCACTTCTGGCCCCCTAAGTTTCAGAAAGTTGCGATTTTGGCCCCCTATATTTCAAAGTAGCAATTTTGGCCCCCAAGTTTCAGTAGTTGCGATTTTGGCCACTTATGTTTCAAAATAGCACTTTTGGCCCCCTATCTTTACCCCTTTTGAAAAAGTCACGTGCTTTAAATTTATTCTTTCACTAACACACATATATAATCTCAAATCCTAAAGAATTAACATAATCCTTGGCGACGTTTATTCAAAAGGATTTCTCACTATACGTACAAAAAAAAAACCTAATCCCAAGTCCAAAAATAGGAAACAATGGAAATTGGAAACCTTTCGTGCTTTTTGTTATGTCATTTTGATTATGTTATTTTAATTATGTAATAACTTCTTATATGTAATAACTTGATTTGTTATGTCATTTTGATTTAGAAAAATGTCTTGAACTTCTATTTTGAATGTAATTTCTTTTATGTAATAAGTTTGACTTGTTATGTCATTTTAATTAGAGAAATGATAAATCTCGGGAATAATTTATCACGAATGTATAGCAACAACACCTACTTGTATTCATAAGCAATTCAGTTTTTTTCTTCACTATAATTTGGCTTCCATATATTATTATTTGCCCTCTCCATCCACATGAACCTGATAACTTCATCGCACCATCTATCATTTCATGGCAGCTGTAAAACTAGACTCACCATGCCCTATATATATGACTCTGGTAAATCTATCCATGCTTTTGAAGATGCATACTCTTAACAAACATTTCAACAAGTGATTTTTTTGGCCACTATGATTTAAAATGCTGATAAAAGTTGGGTTAATTAAACTGGTGACTGGTGAGTGGTGATAGCTTCATTACTTCGCATGCTAGCCATTGGAGTGAGCTGCCTATGCCCATGTTTAGATGTGCTTGAAAGGTGATAAGGACTGATAGCGGTGGATTGTTTCTTTCTGATGGGCCTATTTCTTTTAGGAAAATAACCACGTTCGTGAAAAATTCGCGTTAAAAGCTTTCGCAATATATAGCAAAGCTCTTTTAATTATGTTATTTTGCCTTTGTAGTTTATGCTTAACAAATTTATATTATTATGCCACATCAATTTTGACTTACTTTTTGTAAAAAGGGTAAAGATAGGGGTCAAAAGTGCTATTTTGAAATATAGGGAGTCAAAATTGCAACTTTTTGAAACTTAAGGGGCCAAAAATGTTATTTTGAAACATAAGGGGCCAAAATCGCAACTTTTTGAAACTTAAGGAGCCAAAAATGCTACTCCCTCCGGTCTCATATATAAGAAACAAAAAAAAAATTTACAAAGTCTTAAATATAAGAAAAAGTTACTACAATCATTACATTTATTTTGAATATTCCAATTTTACCCTTTGTTTTACTTTTCCCCATAATAAATAATAATTTAATTTAAACAAAAAGTAAGGGTAAAAGTGGAAATGACATGTTTTTCCTAATCATTTACTCCACTTTCTTAAAGGGTGTGCTTTTTTTTTTGTTTCTTATATATGAGACCGGAAGGAGTATTTTGAAACATAAGAGGCCAAAATTGCAAGTTTCTGAAACTTTGGGGGCAAAAAGTGCAATTTAGCCTCCTATCAATGATTTTTTAAATGGTTTGTTATTAAAAGGATGGGAGGGGTAACAAAGATGAGAAAATAAAATGAATGCAATAGTGACACAATTAATTACTATAGCTTAAAAAAGGAAAGAAAATGCGTAAATCACGACGAGTGATGATAAGTAAGTAAATGAAAATTACTTAAAATAAGCACGCTCAATAAAAGCGAGAGATGGAGATATTGCGTTAGAACGAGTCATCCGTATACATTTCTCTCTCTTCCCATTCCAATCCAATATATAACTACACAACAATTTCGATCTCATTTCTTCCTCTTTCATTTCACATTCTTCTACACTCTCAAATCCCAATCATACAAAGGTACGTTTCTCTCGCTCTCATTCACAATTCAGATTTCAAATCACACGCTTCATTTCTTTGATTCTTATTCTGTTAGATCTTACACTATCTAGATTCTTTCTACGATAATAATTGAATTTGTTTTTTTTTTTTTATACTTGTTATTCTTCTTTTGCTTTATTCTGTCAATGTAAAACAATTGCGATTGTGAATTTTGAATCGTATTGATCCTACGTACGTAGATCCATAATTGGATCTTGTTTGGTTGTGAATTGCGACAAATCGTAGAAATTCTATTGGATAGTAGTTTGTATTCTATTGGATCTTGTTTGGTTATGAATCGCGACAAATCGTAGAAATAAGATATAGTAATGTGTGTATTCTATTGGATCTTTTGTTCAGTAGATTTCACTTTCCCAGGCTTATGAACAAAAGAAATTCAAGAAACAAATGAACTGTCATATTGTTTTTTGTATTTGGTAGATTCTTTACATTGTTATTCACGGGGAATAAGTAGGTCTAATTGCAATTTAAGTCCCTATTTTCACCATTTTGTAGATTTGGTTCAGCTAATTTTAAATTCTGATAGTTTTGTTCCCGCTGTCATATTTTTGAACTAAAAAATTGATGATGTGATGTGTTTCAAATGTCCCGGTATATGTTCTGATGAAACACCGTCCTTGTGTCAATCAATTATTGTTGTTCGATTATTAAAAACATTTGACTTAAACGATTACTGCTTGTAAATTCACATATATGACTGATTGTAATGTGTTGACAATATAAAATTTGTTACACTGACAATGTATAAACAATTAAACTCATATGATAGTAATTAATATAATATAGGTTTGAATATGTTTTAGTGTAACTAATTCACTCAATTGGTTAGTGAGATTCAAATGAGTTTGGAGTGTCGAGTTTGAGCCTGGCTGATTACACGTACATTGACAATAATGTTTTGTTTATTTCGATAAAAACAAAAAGTTGGTTGATTTTTTTAAGCAACAGATCAAAAGAGTATTTAGCAGTTAACATTTTCTTTTGGGAGGGGGGTTCGGGTGGAGGTGACTGATAGCACAGTAAATTTCCATGTGTGAATTCTTTCATTTTTTAGTGGCAATGTAAGACATTTTAAAAACTTTATTCATTTCATGTGTATGCATGCTATACATATTAAATTATTACATTCATTTCATAGATATGCATGTGGTAGAGATTACTGGCTTTAAAGTTTCCAGTTAATTTCTTTTATTCAAGTAAATTAACATCTATATACGTTTGGTCTTTTTTCTTTTTCTGAACAACAGATATGGATACCTTTCTCTTCACCTCAGAATCTGTAAACGAAGGTCACCCTGACAAGATCTGTGACCAGGTCTCCGATGCCATCCTTGATGCATGTTTGGAACAAGATCCAGAGAGCAAGGTTGCCTGTGAGACCTGCACTAAAACTAACATGGTTATGGTCTTTGGTGAAATCACAACCAAGGCAAATGTGAACTATGAGAAAATAGTCCGTGACACTTGCAGGGGTATCGGGTTTGTGTCCGATGATGTTGGTCTTGATGCTGACAAATGCAATGTTCTTGTCAACATTGAGCAACAGAGCCCTGATATTGCTCAAGGTGTTCATGGTCACTTGTCCAAAAAACCTGAGGAAATTGGAGCTGGTGACCAAGGTCACATGTTTGGCTATGCCACAGATGAAACACCTGAACTAATGCCACTAACACACGTGCTTGCTACTAAAATTGGTGCCAAGCTCACTGAAGTTAGAAAGAATAAGACATGCCCATGGGTTAGGCCTGATGGTAAAACCCAAGTGACTGTTGAATACAAGAATGATAATGGAGCTATGGTCCCTATTCGTGTGCATACAATCCTCATCTCAACTCAACACGATGAAACCGTCACAAATGAACAGATTGCCAAAGATTTGAAAGAGCATGTCATTAAACCTGTTGTCCCAGCTGAATACCTTGATGACAAGACCATCTTTCACCTTAACCCTTCAGGTAGGTTTGTGATTGGTGGACCCCATGGAGATGCAGGACTGACTGGAAGGAAGATCATTATTGATACCTATGGTGGTTGGGGTGCTCATGGTGGAGGTGCTTTCTCAGGAAAGGATCCAACCAAGGTGGATAGAAGTGGTGCATACATCGTTAGGCAAGCTGCAAAAAGTGTTGTAGCTTCAGGGCTTGCACGTCGGTGTATTGTGCAGGTTTCTTATGCAATTGGAGTGCCAGAGCCACTTTCTGTGTTTGTGGACACCTACAAAACTGGAAAGATTCCTGATAAGGATATTTTGGTTTTGATTAAGGAGAATTTTGATTTCAGGCCTGGAATGATTGCTATCAATCTTGACCTCACAAGAGGTGGCAAATTCAGGTACCAGAAGACTGCTGCATATGGACATTTTGGACGTGATGATCCCGATTTCACATGGGAGACTGTGAAGATACTCAAACCCAAGGCTTGATTGAGTTATGGTATTTTTCAGAGGTGGTTATCATGGTAATCATTTTTCTGATTTTGGGTTCGAAAGAATAATAAAAGGAGCTTCATTGAGTATATAGACATTATTTTGATATTTTTTTTTCAGCTTGGGTGAGAAATGGGAGCAGATATGCTCTTCTAGGCGTGGACTGGAGGCGTTTACCCGATAGGAGCATCCAGGATTAGCTTCCACTTTGATTTTGCTCCTTTAAATTTGTTTACTGTTAACTGGTTTTTGTTTTCTCGATTCTGCTATTATTTTCCTGCAACCAACTTGTGTGGTTGGTGTAAACTTAGACTATCATCTATATTCATTTTATTCACATTTACTTTAATACATTGTTTGCCATATAGCAAATATCCTAGAAATTGTTTCATGCGGTAGTTTTTTATGGAAAACTGCAAAAAGTTACTAGTATTTATTTGGCGTATGGAAAATGCTAACCAATATGCTAACCAATGACAATAGTTAAAGAAACCAAATATTCTAAAGTTATCTTGGAATTTGTGTGTAGTTAATATTTTTAAAATATAAAATGTTCCATATATAGAGAAAATTGCTATCTAATAATTTCAAATATAACGTCCATCTCATGAAACAAGATTGGTTGCCCTTGAACTATAATTACTAAATTGTTTTTCATACTAAATCATTTGTAAAATAATTGTTGAAATTTCATTGTCATTTGTTGAACAATAAAATTAAGATTTATGTAAACCAGTATATAATGGCGATACCTGATGAAAAATAAAATATTAACTATATAAACGATTATTAAGATACAAGAGAAAATTGTGAAAAACTCTAGAAATGGTAAAATGAAGCTGATCTTCGTTAAATTATAAGTATTACAATTCAATTTATTATATAGGAAACTAAATGAGATTTTGCTAAGGACTTTCTCACTAACAAAGAAAATGTCTAGTTCCATTTGCTTGTCATATAGATTGGCAAGGTTTATGTATTCTGCCTTTGCACTAAACCTTGCCACTAAGATTTGTTTCTTTGACCACCATAAAACAAGATTTGTCCCAACCTACTTGGTCAATAACCAAACCTTGTCCATTTCCCATGAGAACTTAATTAGATCCAGGAAGAGAAACAAAGTAAGATAACCCAATTAAGGATAGAGGTTGATGCATAGGTGCAACTTGCAATGGTAAATCATGATGAAGGGTACCACTTAGATAGTTTTAGACAGATACCATAGGTATATGCATTCCGTTATCACCCTTCATATGAACCTTGATGAGTAAGTTTCTTATATGTTTGGTCTGTGATTGAAGTAGAGCTCCATTAGGCAAGTGAGAGAGAGAGAGAGAGAGAGAGAGAGAGAGAGAGAGAGAGAGAGAGAGAGAGAGAGAGAGAGAGAGAGAGAGAGAGAGAGAGAGAGAGAGAGAGAGAGAGAGAGAGAGAGAGTCCTAGAAAATAGTCAAGAGTACCTAGATGTGTGAGAGGAAATGGAGTGTTGAGCTTGGCAATTAGTTGTTGAATGTTAGTTAGAGAGCTCCTTGTAATGATTATATCACCACATAGACTAGACTACAACTATCATATGTACAACAACTTAAAGTTTCTTAACCCACTCCACCATTCTTTTTTACCCTTGAATTTCCAATTCTGCCCTTGCAAAAAACTTCAGTTTTTTAAAAATCGAAGTTTTTTTTTTGTCTTGGGCAAAATTGGAATATTGGAGGGTAAAAAAGAAAGGCGGGGTCGGTCGAGAAACTTTTTTTTTTATCATAAACAAAATTGGGTCAAATTTGCTGGCTGTAAACCCAAATAAGATAAGCGCAATTTTCAATCTATCAAACCAGACCCTAGATGCCTGTTCAAAACCATACAATGCCTTGTTAAGCTTGCAAACAAGACTTATTTAAGAAAATTACTCTTCCGGCCCTCCATGTTTCTTTTATACCCCCTAAACATGCAAACAAATTCGGTTTGTATTTACCGAAGTTTTTTTTAGTGCAAATTTTGTGAACATATGCCTTGACAGGAAAGGTGTTGTTTTGATGATTGATAAAAGAAGTCCAAAAATGATAAGGATGCAAAAAGCGGAAAAGAGGATCAAACTTTCAAGACTTGAGTAATAAACTTATTGAGTTGTAATCCATATATTTTAGGATCCTTATGTGAGTAGTAGAGTCTTGAAAATATATCACACACTTTTTATCTTTTAAAAGAAATTTTAGCCCAAACAAAACTTCTAGTAGACCTTTTGTTAAGTGTTTCTATTGTAATAAAAATGGTCATACTTCCTCTATTTGTAATTTGAGAAAGAACCAATATTTAAATAATAGATGGGAAGCAATCTCAAATGGAACTTTGCCTAAAGCTAATTTTCAAGGACCCAAAATGATTTGGGTACTAAAAGTCAAAACTTGATTTTGTGTTGTAGGTGTGCTTGAAGCCCAAGAACTCAAATTGGTAGATTTATATAGTTATTCAAAGCACATGACATAGGAGAAAAATGAGTTGTCCTTATTATCACCAAAAAGTGGCGATGCATCACAAGGCGATGTTATTGAAAGTTCCCCAAAAAGATATTGCAAATTCAAGAGAAGAAAAAATGGTTTACTCTTTTCACTATATTCCTTTTATTAATAATTTATTTTTCCTGAATATATGTCTTACCATGATTATTTCTTTCCCGCTTTTTGATAATGCCAAAAGTGGGAGAGTTTTTTTTGAACAAGCAAAGGGGGAGAGTTATGTGATTTGCATGTTTCAGGGGGAGTAATTTGTAAATGTTTGCATATAGAAAGGAGGAGAATAATATGCACTTATCTCTGACTTATATTTTATTATTGATTATTTTTATCCTAACTTTTTCATTGAGCAAATCCCACCATGAGATGTTTGTCATCATCAAAAAGGGGGAAAATGTGAATATATGCCTTGACAGGAAATGTGTTGTTTTGATGATTGACAAAAGAAGTTCAAAAGACAAGGATGCAAAAAGCGAAAAAGAGGATCAAACTTTCAAGACATGAGTCATAAACTTATTGAGTTGTAATCCATATATTTTAGGATCCTTATGTGAGTAGTAGAGAAAGCTCTCTTGAAAATATATCACACACTCACAATAATTTTTATTTAAATGTGATTTTTCATAAAAGTATTTTTGCATAAATTAAATTTGAAAATTGCATAACTTGTTTATGATTTTTAAAATATGTGCCAGCGTGATTTTTGTGTCCATGATATTTAAATTCTTTAAATTACTATATTCATCATTTGACATTAAAATTGGATAAATGATAAAGCTTGGCACGTGAATATGAAATTGCACATTTGTTATTAAGAGAATCAATTATTTATTTTTTTATTTTTTTTGGTGAATAGAGAATCAATTATTTATGGCATATGGGATTTGTTATTCAACGTTCAGTTTTTGTAATAAAGGATTAACGGCTAATTTGTCAATTTAATTATATTCACAACGGCTACATTTTGTTTACGACACCACAGTCCTCTGTTTACTATAAATAAATAGGTGTCTCGTCTTTTAGAACGCCTGAATTTTGCATCAAAATTATATTAAAAATAATATTCACCATTTTCACTAATTTTACATTTGTTAATATTATTTCTTGAAAGCTCTTTTGTACTACATAGTTTATCTTGTTGTACTTGTGCTTCAATTTGTTATATCTACATATTTGGTGTAATATTTCAATAATTGTAATCTCTATTTTATTCGGTGTGATCCCAAAGTTTTCAAGAGAGGTGATATCTCTTGGTATAGAGGCTCTTGCACAAGGGAGGTGATTGTTATGATTTTTGGGTCACAAATGTAATATTACATGTGTTAGGTCCATTATGTAATTAGCCAAAGTTACAGTGGTCTAATTAATAATAAGTCTATGACTAAAAACATAAATATCATGAAAGGTAATTATTGTGTAGATACCATAAGTCAATATTTAATTTTATGAGGGACCAAATTAAAATATTGAAAACTAAGAAATAACCCTAAGGTTATTTATAGGGGTTATGGTCCCAAATTGTAGACTAACGTGAAAAACATCGGCTCATAAGGTTTTCTCTTCATCCCTATCAGAGAAGATTCAAGGAGCCATAAGGGATTCTACAGTTGGAAGATCACGTACCCCGTGACCTTCAATCCATTACATATGGCAAACTCAGGTACGTTTCCGCTTATGATTATGGTTATATATTATTTCTTGATAATTAACATGATTGACTCTAAGGTTTAAAGAAAAACTTTGGTTTTAATAATGATATCTCATTGTTTGTGTTGAGAGTTATCGGGGTTTAAGATTATTAGTTTATCCTGTTATAAAAGCTTGGTTTAGTGAAATCTCAAGGTGTTTTCCTTGGGGATTGGAGTAGGCCCTTTGTTTTTGGCCGAACCAGGATAATTTCTTTATGTCATTTCTCCTTTCCCTTTCATCTCTTTTATTTTCCTTGCAAGTTATTTTCATTTTATTTACTTGTTTACGGCAACTTTATTTGTACTCTCTAATATTATTTAAACTTATTCACAAGCGCTTTATTTTATTTGATTAAAAAATTTTAAGTGCTTATTTTTAATTGGATTTTTGAGTAGACAACCCCCCCCCCCCCCTCCTCTTGTGTTGTTAGGAGTCACTTGACCAACAAATTTTAAACTAAAAAAATTTCGGTTTGTGTTTATCGAATTTTTTTGCGTATTTAGAGGGTATAAAAGAAACATGGGAGCTGAAAGAGTAAATTTCCTTATTTAAAGCTTCAAAGCTTGGAGTAGAGGTTATTGCATGTAAACTTCCTCCTCTTAAATGGTATTCAAGAAGGCCTTATTAACATCTAACAATAACAATTTCATTCTCCCCATCCTTATATGTAAGGATGAATTCAACTTAGGCTCCTCAACTATAAGAACCACATCATCCTTCATAGTTCATGTTTTCTAGCGCTATAACCAACTGTGCATCATCTTTTACATCAGCAGTTGTTGGTTGAGCTACGTACCAGCACTGTTATTACCGGTGATGTCTAATTTTTGCCGGGGTGCAGTCATTTACAACTCGAAATGTTATGTGAGCAAAATTCGGGCAACAGTTCCTAAACCACTTATAAATTAAAAACAAAACCGTCATGTTTCCCCATAATTTGGTCAAAATCACCCTGCGATAAATTCATATCATCATTATATATATAAAAGTTGTTAAGTCTCCAAGTAACTCTAATTTAACCCTCATGTAACTAAAAATGTTAAAAAATTTCCTCACCAATATTTGAACCCATGTCCTCTCATATTTACTTAGCTCAATTGCCACTAAACCATTTGAATTTATTTGATATATTTTGCATACACCAATATATAACTACGTCTTTATATTCCTAATTATAATTATAGTCATATATTTTTTACAGTATCCTCTATCAAGGGATATTGACATGATGCTATAATTATAGTCGTGATTCTTTTTTACAAATCCAATACATATTTTTTCAATCATTCTTAATATATAATTATAATTATTTATATTTTTCAAATCATTGTGATTATTTTTTTCCAACACGTAATTATAATGATTTTTTTTTTTCAAATCTGTCTTTTTGCTTTGTTCCATTTTATATTTTCGTTTTTAATTTTATTTTTCGAGATTTTTATATGAAACTATGCAAAAAATACTAATTTTTATATGAGAAAAAAATAATGACTGATTTGTTACAAATTACCTATAATTTGAAAAATAATCACGGCTATAAATAATCACACGTTCAATGATATATATATTTTTTCAAATCCGAGATATATTTTTTCTTAATAATAATGCCTGATTTTGTTTACCTGAAAATAAACTCCATTTCTTTTTTTATCACACGTTTAATCTATTTTTTCTAATCCAGTTATTTTTATTTGATCTACATGAATTAACTCCATTTCTTTATTCATCAAACATTCAAAAAAAAATTTTAACCCAATTATTTTTATTTGATCCACCTAATTTTTTTTTAATATTCAATATATATATTTTTCCTTAATAAGATCTATTATTAATAACATATAAAGATATGTATTTCTCCGGCTAACTCTAATTTACCTATTTTAATTTAAATAAATTGTTAAAAAAATACTTCATCGCGGTTCACTATACAAATATTTAACACCACTATTGTTTTTATTTTAGGGCACAGTCATGTTACCAAAAATATTTTCATCTGATTTTCGTGACAACGTACATCGTTATGCTATACTTATTGCTCCAAACGGAAATCAATTTGAAGTTTTAGTTGAAAAAATTAATGGCAAAATCAACTGTAATGTTCCATCATATTTTTGTCATGATCTTCCGGAATCAACTGATCGACTTCCTATCGTTTTCTCACAATTGCTCCAATTTTGCCTTAAAATTAAAAAAGACATTGAATGAATATGATTAAAAATTGGATTTTTGGTGAGTTTCTTAATATTGTTTTTGCAATTTTTGTGTTTATTATATATTTATATTTCCTAACTTCATTTTCTTATAGAATTCTACAAATATTATTTGAATGTTATATATTATATTTTAATATGTCTATAAAAAATAATAAAACTAAATTGAATGTTATATATAACATTCTAAAAGACCCGTGCATCGCACGGGTAGTAGTCTAGTCAAATTAAAGATTAAATAGTTAGATTTTTTTTTTTTGGGTTACAAAATAGTTAAATTTTTAAAATAATGATATTATATGGTTTCAATAGTGACATGTAAGAGAAAAGTCATTTTAAACTTTTTTTTGGGTCACCATGATATTGATATGAAGTTTCTATCGCCGTTAGTGATGACTAATTTTCGTCGGGGAACCTGTGGGGAATACAAGGTGGCTACTCCTTTCCCAAAGAAATTTGTTCCGTATGCATGAGTCAGAAATCGAACCCTTGATCACATGCTTAAAAGTTTAGAGGACCAAAATTCAATTTTTTCTAGAGGACTAAAGATAAAATTTTGTTTATTCCGAGAAACTAGAAACATATATTTATTTAACCCCTAAATATAATGATAGAAATATTGGTTACAAGTCCCGTGAGCTTAGCTCAGTTGGTAGAGACATAGCGTTGTAAACGCAAGAGTCAGGGTTCGATCCCTGGACACTCCATTTATCCACCTTTGAGGTGGAATTTCTAGCCACTAGGATACTTATAGGTCACGTGTTAACCTATGATTTATAGGTTTTTATATAAGGAAAATGTTAAATGTGCTCTCTTAAGCTTATTAATACAAAAAAATTAACATTGTCAAAAAAAATACAAAAATTTTAACATTAATTTTATATTTGATTATTTTTTTAGTATGATTTACAAGTATGCCAAAGACAAGTGACCCGAGTTAGCTTGACCCTTATACAAATAATTAAGCCGAATATTTAAATTGAGAAGAGGGAGTAGTGAATTTGTGATTAGAGGTTTGATCAAAATTGAATAAGTGATTAGAAAGCAATTATTGATGTGTATGACGTTAAAGGTCATGGGGTGTCACAATTCTATATACACGCAACATAATTTATTTAGAATAATTATCTGATAAGAGACTAAAATGGCCACTTCAAGAAAAAGGTTAACCTATCAATGCACTCCAAGCAATCATATATAATCACATAAAATAAAATAAAATATGCAAATAATACAAAATTCGTATGCATATCGTTATCTTATATCTCAAGTTATTCATAATTATAGCTTAATTAACGCGTGTAATACGCATTTTTTTGTCATTAATTCATGAATGTTATATATTTTTCATACACATCAACTGCTATATATAGGGGAGTCTGTGCAGTAGAATTTGCTTTAAGCAAAGTTCTTGCCTCTTACAAATTTAATAAGTTTAGAAACTGAGATTAAGAGGCAAAGCAATGTCATTAATTAGATGGCTTCTCCATTCAGCTTGCAATATTTTAGCGTACCCTAGAGAAGAGAAAATTGAAGGTTACCCAAATGGAGAGGTGAAGAGTGTGAAGGAGGTTAATGATGAAAACCCTTGTTCTTATGAGTTTCAAATGCCTCTTCACTATCCACGTTATAGTAAAGTTGATTATGAGAAGATGGAAGAGTGGAAGGTGGAATTACTTCTTAAGGAGTATGGATTAAGTTTCAAGGGTAGTCTTGATGAGAAGAGAGGTTTTGCAATGGGAGCATTCTTGTGGCCTGATCAATATTAATATTGAAGGAATGAGTTTCATGTTGTGTACTTGATAGTGATATTTAATTACGATGCATAGATATATTAGATTAATATTAAAGTGGGCTTATCAAAAAAAAAAAAGATTAATAGTAAAGTGAGGTGTTTGGATAGTTGTGGTGCTAGGAGCCGTTAAATTTAGATATAGAAGTTATTAAAACTATTTCACTCTCTGAATAGAACGTTTCTGCAACTGTAACGTCATATTATATGCCGTTGTAGATGATCTAAATTTGTAGAATGTGAGAGCATGTGTATACTATTATAGTAATATTGGTACCGTAGTAATACAATATTTATACATAAATGTTTGTGTGAACACAGAAATGAATTTCAATATATAATAATAATGTTGGAACAAGTGTTGAAGAAATGGAGGGAAGTTGAAAAAAGTTTCAATAAGTGCCACATTGTAGGGAACATTTACTTTAGTAGTGATTATATATGTGAGGGTGAACGTTTGGGGTGTGCTTCGGGGGTATCTAGTTTTGTAAAAAGGGACTTCGCACACAATGTTGACTATCACGCGCGCATTGCCATACGACTTGGATCAGGTTGGGCTTGGTGATATATTATTTTACCGAAAACTAATTAAATAATTTTAATTAATTAATGTGTGCTAGCCGTTTCAATTCATCTCGATCCACTTCCGTTTTTTCCGAACAAATATACTATAAGCTTATCCGCTAGCACGCGGGTGTAGCCTATGTATACCCGTTAGCTTGCAGATTAGTTCAAACTCTGAGCTGGACCAAACTTCACAAAAGTCTCTCATCTTTTGTTTCAAACTTCGCTTATAAATATAGACTTCCATTTCTCAGAATGCTCACTCAAGAATTCCGAAAATACATCCGAGTCTTCACTTTTCCAAGTAAACCAATCAATAATTCATTGTGCTCAAAAAAGCTATCGTTCCTTTCTGTTCAAATAAGCCAATAACAAACCATCCAAATTACAACAACACTTATGCGTCTCTTTATTTTAAAAAAAATTATGTTAACAACTATTACGATTAGAGTATAGTAATCAACTTCTCTTTACAACTTATCCCATTGATTTAAAAACCAGACCGAACCGGTAGTCTAAGTGGTTCAATCTAGTTACAGGACCGGTTTTGCATTTGACACAGCGAAACCGGCCGGGTCACTAGTTTAACCAGGAACCGGAGAAACCCAGCGTGAACCGGACCGAACGGTTTGAGCTTGAATAAATATTTCAAAAAATTTCTAATTGTGCCAGCAAGAGTTGAACACGGGTTCTTTGGATAAAACAAAAGCAGATTTACCACTTGGCCAATTGAGTTAATATCAGATTGATATATAATATATAATTAATAATACATATGAGCTTGCAATTGTTTTGTTTTAAAAATTGACGTAATCATAGTGATGACACCTATGTTATATTTTTTTTTTAATACCTAAGTTATCATATTTTATGACTACCTATTCATAAAAAAATATTGTTAATTTTGTTCATACTTATTGTGTATTTTATTTTGATGTATATTAAAAACTAAAAAGTATGATGTATTGTAATATAATATATATGTTACTCAACATAAAAATAATGATGGAATGAGAAGTTATTGTGTTTTATTTTGAGTATTTTTTTTATATATATATATATATATATATATATAAAATAATTACACTTGGATAGAAGGCAAACGGGCAACAAGCTCCACTAACCCTTTTTGAGTATATGAATTTTCATTAAGAAATATTGATATTAAATTTTAGGGTTAAATATGATTTTGGTCCCTATAGTTTCGCAGAATATCGGTTTTAGTCCCAGAAGATTTTTTTCACACTTTTTAGGACTTGAGGATTTTTATTCCATATTTTTAATCAAACTCTTGTATATCATCTATAGTTTTACATTTTTGAATGATTTTTTGTATTAATGTTTCTAATATTATAAGAACATCTACGATAAAAATTTAGAATTTTTAACATAAAATGTATTAATTTTGAATTTTTATATGCAAAAAACTAAGAAATTCATATTTAATTCATCTCTTGTTAAAAAATTTAAATTTTTGTAAGAGAGATTCATATAATGTACTAAACATGACCACATAAACTATTACTTACCCTTATTTCGGCAAGTAAATTATGAATTTTAAATATAAATTTTTTTTTTATAAATTTTGAGAATGAAATTATTTTAAGTGGCTTAGAGTTTAATAAGCCAATACTATTTATAAAGTGACGGTGCTAAATAGAAATTTCCAAATAAAAATATTAAATAGAAATTAGTGAATATTGGATAATTCTAGAGGAAAGGGAGCACGGTAGTAGTGGCCTTGCAGCAATCTAAAGCGAATAAAGGTAAAAAGGGGCATTTGTTATAGAAAAAATAATAAATAGACAACGTTTAGGGTGGTGGTGGCCAATTGGGATTGACTTTAGTGTTCATGGCGCCACATAAGCTTTATGTTAGTGACATGGAAAATATTTGGCGGATTGAACTACTTTTGATAACGGAAAATTTTATGGGACCATTCTTGACAATTTCGCAAAATGTAGAAACTAAAAATATATTTAACCCTTTTAAAAATAAGTTTTATGGCACGATTCCTCACAAATTACCATTGTGACACGAAATGCTCCATCGTGGCACGATGAGTGCCTGCGATATGAACAATTTTTATCCTTCTGCTCGTGGCACGATGCACCTCATCGTGGATGCTGATTTTCCTTGATTTTTGGCTCTTTTTGTGCAGTTTCTTCTAACTCTTGCTTTTCCTCCAAGTATATGCTAAAACCTTAGGTATTTTCCATGAATGGTAACCTAAAACTACAAAAATGCTATGAAATTAGTTCGAAAACTACCTAAAAAATCATAGGTACAATTGATGAAGCCTAAAATGACAAAATGGTAGTTAAAATTCTATAATTGGGGGTGTGCAAATAGCAGTTTAGGAGTAACTTATACTAATCCCGGGGGTGCAAGGGCACACCCTCATTTAGTTGTAGACCTACCCCCGCTATCCAAGGATTATTTTCCCTAGAAGTAAGATACACACTATTTCACTACCTCTCGTTCACCTTAATTTATCACTAACTTGAGCGTTTGAGTTTTTTCGAATACACCACCCTCGCAACAAATTTAAAGCATAGTCATCAACCACATTTCATCTCTCTTAGCCGCCGTTCGAGAGATTCACCTTGATCCACTAACACCCTCTATAGGAAAAAGGGCCTAAGCCACACACGACAAAAACTTTTGTCCATTTAGCCCTTTAGCTACGATCATTAATAAGTTTCACATCACTTACAAAACGAATAATTTATTTATTAATGGGCATAAGAAGATTTTATTTTATTTTTTGACTAAAAGAAGATTTTATTTTAAACATGTACATTTCTCAATCCCGTTTGGTTGCGGCAGTTTATAAAGTTTAATTCAGGATCATATACTTTAATTTTAGAAATGTTACCATAAGAAGAAGCAATTGAGAATTTGAGACATGATCTATTTCTAATTTGTGTCGGTTAATTATAAGGAAAATTAAAGTGTCCCTACTACCCATCACACCCTCAACAACAACAACAACAACCCTAGTTCATCTCCCTTCTCCTCCGTGTGTGACCGACAAAATAGTTAATTTTTCCAATCGTGTAAATTAATTTGTCCACGTCTATATACTTCAACTTGTGTGCATTTTAAAACCAATATCACAAATGTCCCTATTAGGTATATTTCTCTTGTCGTATTGCATGTATATAATTGAGACTGTATCTTGTATTATTAGCTTCCAATTTTTTTGATTTTTTAAATTGAGTACCGGTGCTTGTAGCTGGATTTCTCTGGTGCTTTATTTGTGTTGTTTGTATATTGGGAAACCATAATTTAAGTTTTTGTACCTTTGGTATCTAAGGACCCAGACCCCATAAATAGTTAGATTCGTGGGACATTGGTCAATGGATTATGATTATATATGTGTGAAAGCTATTCTACAAGATCTAAGCGATGTTTTTGTTAAAAGAGTAACGTCTAAGCGATTTATTCCTTTTTTCTTTCATTGCTAATAATAAAAGTGGCTTTGTAATGTGCACAAATCCTAGATCAATCGTTAAAAATACCGAAATTGTTAGTGTCGGACGATATTATTTGATTCGAACTCCGGTCATTCCACTTTGTATATGTGAGTTTCATTGGCCGTCATTTCGTCTATCAACAAAAAAAATGGCTTTATAACTTTGACATGATTCTTTAGCGGATATGGAATCCAGGGTTAATTATGTTAAGGCCTGATTGTTATGCTTCTCTTAAAAATGATTTTTATAGTGCATTATTTTTTTATTAAAATCTTTTTAATAAAGATTTTTTTTATAAAAGATTCAAATAAAAAATTGGTTTAATTAACTTGTTTTGAAATGTTGTTTTAAATATTTCATTATCTTGGAACAATTTTTTTTATCATAATGTTTCAAAAAAAACTATTTAAAATGGTTTTTTCTAAAAATTATTTTTGAGAGATATCTTTTAAAAAAAATTGTTTTTTATTAAGTTAAAATTTATGTTCTTCCGGTGTAATTTGCTAATCAGATTTGTACTTGGATGGTGATGTGAGCTCCAAGTACTAGGAGGGATTGATATCTTCAACAATGTTATCACTTCAACGCTCAAGTTAATATTTTGGTTAAGGTGGGAGAAAATGTTAAATTAGATAAAATGTGTGTACCTTGAGAGTGAGAACACTCATGCATATATATTGGGATATTAGAAGAATATCTGTTTGGTAGGGTCTTCCATGAGAATGGAATGAGTCACAAGTATACAAGAATTATTTATCCAATACTTAGTAACATGTATTAGAATACATTTCACTGTGTCTTTTTTTTTTGGTATAGAAAAGAGGGCCTAAGCCCAACGAAAAAACGAAACTAGAGATTTAGTCTAACATTTCTAGGCATACAAGCCCCAGATACATTATCAAAAAGCAAAGTACGGAGTTCGCTAGAAGGAGACTCCACTATAGAACAACTAAAAGAATCTATTGAAAGACTATAATTAGCAAGTCAATCAGCACTTCTGTTTCCCTCCCGCCATGTGTGACGAACTTGGACTTGCCAGCCCAAAGCCAAAAGATTGTGAATACGCCTAACCAAAGTGGGAATCACCCCTCCAATAGTGTAGTTTCCCGTAATCATGTCAATCAAGAGTTTTGAGTCACTCTCAACAATGAGATACGAAATATGATTTCTCCAAGCCATATCCAAGCCTAAGTATAGACCCCACATTTCTGCGTAAAAAGAATCACAAGATCCAATCTTCTTGGTATAACCTTTAATCCACCTCTCATCTGAATTGCGAAAAAGGCCTCCACACCCTGAAATGCCATTATTTCCCTTGCAAGCACCATCACTATTAAGCTTGATCCATCCATCAGGAGGTTTCCTCCAACCAATATAAATTGTCTCTTTTTGTTGAGGGGTTTGAAGATGTTGATATATACACTCATCAATGTCCATAGAGTATTTTTGAATGACGCGAATCGGATCGTGAGGCCGTTGAAAATTGTCCTAAAAAATTGTTTTATTTCTCCACGTCCAAAGGAGCCAACATGTTGTCATGAAGGTAGTTTGCCATCCATCCTTGTAAGCTCCAATTCCCTTCTTGTTGAGGTTGTCGAAAATCCATTTCCTACAATCAAAAGAGAAAAAATTAGTAATATAATTAGATGGAACAAGCCGAATCCAAACCCGGGCTGCATGCACACAATCGCGCAACACGTGGAGGGTAGTTTCATCTTCCCTCATACAACTAGCGCATGTAGGAGAAATTCCCACTCCCCACTTGCTTTTGCGAACGTTAGTGAGAATACGCTCATGGGCAGCTAACCACATAAAAGTTTGGATACGGCGAGGTCCTTTCCAACCCCATAAAGTTTTCCAATCTCCCTCAGCCACATGCGGCATAGCAATAGCATGATTCAAAGTGTAAGCACTTTTAACTGTAAACTGGTGTGTGTTGGTTCCTAACCACCCTAAGATATCAGGGCCGTCAACGTCAGTAGGAGTTGGAAGGGCAATCACTTGAGTCACAATATCATTTGAAAGGTTCTCACTAAGAAATCTCACATCCCAATCTCCATCCTGGTTCAAAACATCTCTAACAAAAAGAGTAGTGTCAATTTGATCCCTTAGAGCTAAGGGGAGTAGCTCCACATTATGCGGAACTCATTTATCCAACCAAAAGTTTGTATTTCTACCGTTACCAATTTGTCTCACCACATGACGCTGAAAGTTATGCCACACTTTCGAAAGAGCTTTCCAAAGCGAAGAGTCATAAGGTTGCGAACTGCAAGATGAACCAACATCATTATTCCTCCCATATTTACTAAGCAGCACTTTGCACCAAAGATCATCTTGCTTGTGGATAAGATTCCAAAGGATTTTCATGAGAAATGCTTCATTCATAATATGAGGTTTCTTTATTCCTAGTCCACCATGAATCTTTTGTTGACAACACATATCCCAACCAATAAGGTGGGCTTAACGCCCTTGCTCGGTGTCTCCCCACACAAAACTTCGTTGGATTTTCTCGATTTCATCACAAATAGATTTTGGAATGCTCACATATTGCATATGGTAATACAGAATAGTGTTGAGCACAAAGTTAGAGAGAGTCACTCTGCCAGCCAAACTTAGACATTGTTGCTTCCAACCACTTAATCTATTACTTCTACTACCTACATTTCACTGTGTTTTATTGGGCCTTAGTAGTATTGGATTTTAGCCGGTCTGATACAATTATCCCCCAAGTCCTTGCTATTAATATAGTAGGCTTAAATGCAGTGTTGGTCTCCATATTTTTAATTTTTTGAAGTTTTGGTCCTCCTATTTTAAAATCCAACTTTTCAATCCTCCTATTTCAATTTTTTTTACTTTAAGTCACCTGCTCTAATTGGGAGCCAATTTTAATGATGTGACAAAGTCAATTATAATGTGACAAATAACACGTGAATTAAGCAATTACACATATCATTATTATTGAATTCAATTTCAATAATGAATATATTACAAAACATTTAATGTATTTTTTCTTTTGACTAAAATATTTAATGTACTATATAATAATAGGTTTATTGAGGTAAATAATGTTTTAATGAATGTAAATATTTTGTAATATTTTTTAAAAAAAATTAAATGATAATGACATATGTACTTTGATTTATATACATGTCATTTTCCACATCACAATTGATTTGACCACATCATCAAAATTGGCTCTAAATTGAAGTGGGTGGATTAAAAGTAAAAAATATTTGAAATAGGGGACCAAAATATTGGATTTTAAAATAGAGGTATCAAAACTTTAAAAAAATAAAAATAGGAGTACCAAAATATTAGATTTTAAAATAGGAGATCAAAACTTTAAAAAATTAATAATAGGGGAACCAAAACTACATTTAACCTTTTGTATGGCTAGTGCTCGTTGACGTGTGTGTACCTTTAGCAGAAATGAAAAGACGTTCGTTTAAGGAAAAATTGTCATGTGTCTCACTCGCTAGTAGGTGTACAGCCACAAACCTAGCTTTACTTGAGTTTGGTGTTGTTTCCTAAACGTTTCTAAGTCGTTGGATAAAATTTCGATCTCTCCCTTCATTTGAGGCGTTCATTTCATTTCCAAAATGGCTTATATAAGCGGCAATTGTCTGTTTGAAGACTTTTTACTTTCCCTCTTTGTTCGCCTCCCTTTGTCTTCTTAGAGATTTCAAGTTATTTTTTGTTGTTTTTTGTTCTGATGCTGCCGTCGAAGGGGTTGTTAGGTAGGCGGTTCCCTATATTGCCTAAAATCTGTTTTGTTGGAAGCTTCCCACGAGCTATATTCATCAAGACCTGATTCGGCCTGATATTGCTCGAAAAGACTAGGTTCGTAGATACTCCATGTTGACGGTAGTAGTCGTTCGTCATGCTAATGGGTTCACTAGTTGTTTTGATGATTCTTGTCTTCGTGGTGTCTAGCCCCAATATTTATTGACCAAGATCTGGCTTTCGATTGTTGTTATGGGTTAATTTGGATTATGAACAAGACTTGATTCGTTAGAGGTTGATAGAGCATTGTGTTGGTTGCTAGATGCTTTTCGCCTTATTAAAAAAATATGAACTTTAAAGTTTTTGGCGCTTAAAAATTTATATTTGATTCATCTTTTGTTAAAAAATTACTTCTTACATCCCTTATTACAAAAATGTAAATATAAATTTAATTATTTAAAAAAAATATTGTTATTTAAGAATTGTTTTTAAAAAAATTCAATTACTTAAAAAAAATGTCAGTTTGAAATTTTTTTCTATTTTTTTAAAAAAATGTCAATTTAAAATTATTTATGATTTTTTAAAAAGAATGTAATTTTTTTTATTTCAATTATTGAAATAAAAAAATTAAATTTCAATTTTCTGATTTTTTTTAAAAAATGACAATTTAATTTTTAAGAAATTAAATTGACTATCCTTATTTTAAATAATTGAATTTAAAAAAAACTAAATTGACATTTTTTAAAAAAATCAAAAAAAAATTTAAAATTGACTGTCAATTTATTTTATTTAAAAAAAATGTCAATTTAATGTTTTGATCGATTAAATAAATTGACATTTTTTTCAATTCAATTATTTTTTAAAAAATCTCAATTTAATTCAATTTTCTGATTTTTTTTAAAAAAATTCAATTATTTAAAAAAAAGGAAAGTAAATTTAATTTCTTAAAAAAAATCAGAAAATTGATTTTTTTTTTATTTCAATAATTGAATTAAAAAAAATGAAAAAATTGACATTCTTTTTTAAAAATAAAAAATAAATTTGAAATTGACATTTTTTTTAAGTAATTGAATTTTAAAAAATATCAGATTTTTTTTAAATAACAATCTTTTTTTTATTAAATAATTGAATTTAAATTGACATTTTTAAAAAAAATCAAAAATTTGAAACCAGAAAAATTTAATTTAATTTATTTACTTTTTAATTTTTTTTTTTAAAATAATTGTCAATTTAATTTTTTTTAAATACAATTATTATGTGGCAATAATTAATTTAATCAAAAATAAAATAAAAGCCACCTAGACATGCCACATAAGCAAAAATGAATATTCCATGTCCTAGTTGTCAATACAGGGGGGTAATTGAAGGAATCTTCATAATGCATGGATGTTATCCAAATTTTTTTTTGCAGGCGGATAAACCAAAACTAGCACATTTTGCAGGGGGTAAAACCCTATTTACCCCTTAAAATATTATGAACATAAATAAATACAAAAACTCATTCAAAAATGTGAAGAGTAGACATGAGTTTCTTAAACGCAAGGACTAAATTTGTGACGTCAAATATTTTGGGAGACTAAAACTTGCTGAATTTTTTATAGGGACTAAAATTAAAATTTGATATATTTATATAAATCTACTTCTTCATTGCAAGATGCACCAATAAAAAAAATTAAGTTTATATCAAACTGTTTTATTTCTCTTATACCCTTCATTTAAAGTGTTGTGAGGGGATATATTAGGTATTTGTTTCGGAAAGTGTGGGTGTATTGGAGAGTTTTAAGTCAGATGATAACTTTTAGAATATTCTTAAGTCCACAACCCTTGTCGAAGCATACAGGGAGAGTTTGAAGTAGTATTATTTAATGCAGAATTCGACTTTTGACTTTTTGTTGACTTAGTCGAATCTAATATATTCACACCATCACTTGATGCTTTTCTTTATGATTATTCTTGATGCAATCAAACTGATTAGATAGTGTCTTCAATCTCTCTTGCTTTCCCAGCATTGGACTTGTGAATACTCTCCATTAGAGAGTTCTTCATCAACCTCTTCATCAGCATATTTATTGCCACATATTTTAAAAGATGCCACATCATGCCTTGTAAGAACAAAAATATGTGTTATGACCAAAATGTTGTGGCGAGTGTGAGTGTTAAGTCTCACATTGCTTAGAATAGTGGAGGTTGAAGACTTTATAAGTAAGATGACTCATAAATCTAACACCTTAAGGTTTTGAGTTAGAGTGTGGTGTCCAACTCACTTGTAGAGTTGTTCTTGAGTCCAATGTGAATGATTCCCCTGGCTTCCCCCAAGGTGACGACCCAACAGTGGTATCAGAGCTGATGGTCTTTCGAAGGGTTCGACCGGCTCCTTGTATCGAAAGTCTTCCTGACAAATGTGGTCAGGCGGCGTGTCCCGTGTGTAGTGTGACAACGGCGGTACAAGTGTAGTGTAGCTGAAAAAGATTCCGCTTGAGGGGGAGCATATCCTGGTATGGATGGACTCACACTTGAGGGGGGGATTGTTGTTGCAAGTGTGAGTGTTAAGTCCCACATTGCTTAGAATAGTGGAGGTTGAAGATTTTATAAACCTAACACCTTAAGGTTTTGGGTAAGAGTGTGGTGTCCAACTCACTTGTAGAGTTGTTCTTGAACCCAATGTAGATGATCCTCCTGGCTACCCCCTCGTGACCCAACACAAAACTGCAATAAATATCAAAATAGAGAGGCAAAAATGTTCGATTTTAAAATAGGGAAACTAATTTTGCATGATTGGTAAAATTGGCAGACAAAAAGTGCAATATCAACATGGTAGATGATTAAGGGGATAGTTGAATGTGCATCAACCAATAGTTCATCAGGCGAGTATAAACGAAACTAAATATAATTCGAATTTTTCTCATGCCTACTAAGGTCTGTTATGATTGCCAGATTGATTGTAGACTTGGTAAAAAAAAACAGTAGGACTCATTAAGCATTGTAATTATGCTACATGTTTATAATGCCACTAGCCTTATAGGGCGAGGACTGCAGACACCATTTTGAAAGGGTATTGGGAAATACAAATAATGTTAACATATCATGCAAAGAAGAGTCTGAGGCGAACATGGGAGTCATGATCATCCATGAATGGAAAGTTTTAAGCGCTACCTATTTAAATAGCGGAATAAGATAAAAGATATTTTCGACATGATATTTTTTATGGTCATATTTCCTAGAAGACGATTTTGATGGTAGTATTTTGAGCACTACCTGCAAGCCAAATATTTCCTAGAAGACGATTTTGATAGTCATATTTTTTTAGTGTTAATGGTCTAACTAATACAGCCAATTATAGAGGAGATGCCCATTTAGTTCTAAGAGTTTCCAACATAATATGCCTATAAGGTTGGTTACCTTAATAGTACAATGTATTTATATTAATTGATCCCAAGTAATGCATTCAAGTGTCTCGTCCATACTAAATTGTAATGGCTTTGGTTGCAATTAATCTATAATCCACTTTTGTTTTCCTGTAATCATATCCTTGATTAGTAAATCATCTTAAGATTATGAATAATTTATTCTAGGAAATGAAACAACCATGCGTGTGTTGTTCATGTATCCCCCACCCTACATCAAGTTTTGGGGACAAGCTAAGTAAGGGACTGTTGTTGACCCACTTCATTGATTAAATTTTCATAGGTTCAAACACATCATTATTCACTCAAGATTTTTCAGAATTGACAATATCAGAATCTGGCCCACTCCTCTTTAAGTATGTAACTTTTTTTTATTTGGTGAATTATTTGTTCATTTTTTAATATTAAAAAATGACTTTAAGGTACAGTTAAATATGCTTCACTAGACAGTAACATACACAAGGAAAGCACAAAATATACAGTTAAATGTGTTTCATATTTTTGTTTCTTCTTTTTACCTTTACAAACACCAAATATTAATAGGATCTCACCAAAAATATGAATATATGCTTGGGATTATCATTTTCTTAGTGATTGGTGTTTTGTGCTAGTCATTGACAAAATTATAGAATTATCTGGTGTATTATGTTAATCTTTAGACATAATATGGCATGATATGCATGATTATTTTCTTTCTATTAATGGTTATTGGGACAAATTCCCTCTGATGTCTATTAGTCAATTTGATTTTTTAATGTTTTTAATTTAAATAAAAATATCTGATTTTGAATTTCAACTGAAACAATTATTAATTAGACTTTATTTATTTCTAAACCAATCTCTGAGTTAAGCAACTTCTTCCCTCAAGAACTAAAAGTTCAAGACAAAATATATTTTCTATTGAGTAATTAAGCCAACAACATCATTCAGAATTTAGATGGATTTATAATTCTACGACAGTTAGTGTAGGGGAAATAGAGAAAATATTTCTCTCTAAATTTAACAATTTCCTACATCTACAACACAAGTGTCGAATCCAGATCCTATTATGTTGATCCTCTTTTGTTGTCTGTCATGCACTAATTACGATCATTGAATTTCTGTTGATGCTTCTCTCTCCAGACCACTTTATTTTTCTTTAAAATCTCAGCCATTAGATTAAGATAGAAGAGATGACATAACACATTAAGTAGAAAAAGATCAAACTCATATCGGTTGTAGGAAATCCATATCCGAACTTAAATATGTATATATGCTCTTGCCTATTAGGAAACTTTAGTGTGTACTTTGTATATAACATAGTATTATAATTTATATCAGAGGGCCATGCAATGTAATTTCGTTTTCAACAAAATATTTTACGGGGCCACATTTAAGACACCCCATCTACCTTCTTCTGCATGCCGCTATCTTGTCTAAATTCTCCCTCTAAGCTTGAAGGCTTTCTCTCATTAAATAGTAACAAGAAAAGTAGTTGCATCGGGAAAAACAGAATGACATAGTTGAAGTGAGCAACCCTGCAAATTAAGTCTAATTAAATGTAATTCAACAATTTAAGACACCTTTTGTCTCTAATGATCTTTAGTTGATTATTGTTAGGTTTAATTTTCTACTAATTACATCCTTGATTTTCCTCATTTGCATAATTAGATCTCCCAAAAGTGACAGTTCAGATTAAAACCGTGTCTGATGTATGATATGCATCGAGCCTAGCGCTATTAGGCTTGGGGCGCAGATAGAAATGGTGGATGACCAGATCATAAATTTGATAGCGGCCCATCGGATTATGGATAGACTCTGATATCATCTTAGAATTGTGAGTTGGGTCTAACTCAAACCTACAAAATCGGCTTGTAAGATGACAATTGTCTCTACTTTATAAACATATATTCAGATCATCTCTCAACAAATGTGAGACTTCTTTACATGTATGAGTTCGGATATGGATTTCCTACAACCGTTAAATCTCAGCCATTAAATTCACATCGGTTGCAGAAAAAGATCCAAATTCACATCAGTCGTAGGAAATCTTAGCCATTAAATTAATCGATGTCTATGAATCAATGTCATCAGTGTCATGTCTAATGTATGTGTTCACTATATCGATGGTTCATCATAGTTGTCGACTATGGAGGGACCCATTAAATTTCATTATTTATAGACTATCAATAAGTGTACTGCCATACTCTTCTTCCATATGCACCTTTCACAGAGTAGTCCATCACTCTCATTCACATCTTACACTTATACATACAAGCATCATTTTGCTTTTCTGCTTAACATTTAAGTTACCTACCTTTTTTTCATGGCTTTTCCTTTGATATTTCTCTTTGCTATTTTATTCTTTATGGTTCCTCCAAACAATGCCTATTGGCCACCTTCACCTGGCTACTGGCCAAGTTCAAAAGTAAGGTCTATGAATTTTTACAGAGGTTTTAAAAACCTATGGGGACCTTCACACCAAAGCATGGATCAACATGGATTAACAATTTGGCTTGATAGAACCTCAGGTAATGTGCTTGAAAAAATTACAATGTCAATGTAATTTTACTGAAATTCTAAAATGTACTTTTCTTTCTTCAAAATTACACTGTGATTTCGTCAGACTCACTATAGAAGGAACTAGACTCTTACATAACGCGACATTTTCATTTTTGATTAATAGGAAGTGGATTTAAGTCGTATCGTCCATTTCGATCCGGCTACTTTGGTGCTTCAATTAAGCTTCATCCTGGTTACACTGCAGGAGTTATTACATCTTTTTATGTAAGATTATAAGATATTTGGTCTTGATAAAAAAAAAATGAAATTGATTAATGGATGGTTAAATTTTTTTTTTTAATTTAAAATGAGTATGTAATAAATTTTACTAATTAATTAGTTGATTAATTGCAGCTTTCTAATGATCAAGCACATCCAGGATTTCATGATGAAGTAGACATTGAATTTCTAGGGACAACATTTGGAAAGCCTTATACTTTGCAGACCAATGTTTATATTAGAGGGAGTGGAGATGGCAAAATTATAGGCAGAGAAATGAAATTTCATTTATGGTTTGATCCTACCAAAAACTTTCATCACTATGCTATACTTTGGAATCCTAAGGAATTAATGTAAGTCATTATTCATTTTCACTTTATATTAATATACATTTTTGCCAAAAAAAAAATATGTTTGTGTTTTAATTGGTTAAATTTTATTTTAGTGCTAGTTAAAAAAAAGTAGAGCAAAAAGGGTATACCTGACCTTTCTTTTTCTGCTGAAACATTATAAGATAGAAGAAATGATGTATAAAAATCAATAATGTAACTTGGGTCTTTGTCTTGGCATTGATTTGTTTTGTCCTTAAAGACAGAGGTAATACTACAGTGTAGGTATGAGTGATTGATATTTTGGAAGATAATGAAAGGGAAAGAAACAATAATTTCATTTTCTCCATAACTAAAATGGTGAGAAATGAGAATGACCGATAAAGACCGAGTCTAGTAGAAAGTGTTCGACTTTTACATTATAGGGGATTAATGTTCGAATCTCAACAGCAGAGAGACATTTATTTAATACAATATCTCTACCAATTAAACTATGTTCACGGAACAATCTGATCTAAACTTTATATATCTTATAAAAACAAACTATCTTCATTGATATATAGCTCTGAAGAATACCAAATGTATAAACACCCTAGAAGTGAAAATTTTATAACTCTCAAGTCCTAACAAAGAAAAGTAACATAAAAATTTAGTAAAAATAAAAATAGAAAGCAAATGTAACATTAATAGTGATCTACATGTGCTTTTTATGGCCCTAACCACATCCCTATTATAAAATTAGTTTCACCATAACATTTATACAATGTCATCCACATGAAAATGATTTTTAATAACTTTTATTTTTTGGTAATGTATTTGATTTAATTTAACTGACATTATTATTAAAAAAATGTAACAGATTCCTAGTGGATGATGTGCCCATAAGGAGATACCCAAGGAAGAGTGATGCAACATTTCCACTAAGACCAATGTGGGTTTATGGTTCAATTTGGGATGCTTCATCATGGGCAACAGAAGATGGAAAATACAAAGCTGATTACAAATACCAACCTTTTGTTGCAAAGTACACAAACTTTAAGGCTAGTGGTTGCTCAGCCTATGCATCGCGTTGGTGCCATCCAGCCTCGGCCTCACCGTATCGGTCTGGCGGCTTGACTCGACAACAACATTGGGCTATGAGTTGGGTTCAAAGACATCACATGGTTTATAACTATTGTCAAGATCCTAAAAGAGACCATAGACTAACACCTGAGTGTTGGGGTTAAAAATTGAAACTCTAGAAAAATTGTTAATAAAATTGGGGAAGATTTAGGTCCCCAAACAATTTGCTAGTGTGATTTGATGTGTTGTTATCTTTGAAATTTCTTTTAATTTTTGAAAAAATATATTTTCTGTTTTTATTAAAATTATGTCCATTTTAAATTGTTAATAATGAGATAAAAGACTCATGTAGGAAACAATTGTAATAGAGAGAATATGAATGACTAGTTAGAAATAATGCATTTTCAGAAACAATGAAAATATTGGTTTAGTATTTTCAAAATTTCTGAAAATGTTAGATTTGTTTACAAAAATTGTAAAAGAAAATTGGGTTGAAAATATTGAATCAATATTTTTCTTATGTTTATTATTTAAAATGAAAAAATATATGAGAAATAAAGGGACCCACTTTTTCATGGGGGTCATTCATTGCTTAACATTGACACAACAAAGTGAAATTATGTGGATTTTTATGTTATGTTTCTCTTTTGGCTTAGAAATAGAGGGAAAAATAAAAATGAAAATGTAAGAGAAAAAAATAGACAAGTCTTAAGTAAAAAATAATAATAATAGACAAGTCTTGTATGGTAAGATTTGGACAAAAGAAGAAAAAAAAAAGATGAAAAATAATTAAATAATGTGCAATTGAAACAATTAGATGGTGTGTATTTTTTCAGAGTGTGTCTAAAGAAAAATTATTTGGGTTGTGATTATCAAAAAAAATTTTGTCATAAAAACATTACTAATGTCCAATGAAAAGCACAAAGGGAAATCAATATGTTGGATTTAGTAAAAAAAAAAATTTAAAAATGGAATTGTTTAGTCAAGAAAAAAAATGGAATTGGAAAGAGATGTCAAGGTGAATGGTGATATATTTCTTAGTGAGAATAGTGTTAGTATCTATCTTAGTATGGTCATTTTCATGATGAATGTTACTGTGGTCATGACTTATGCCAGAAAGCTCATGATGATGGTAAAGCTATTTGCAGTGCTTATAAAAAGGACAATACCGGGGTACCCGAATTAATGCTGCTCAAAATGCAATAGAATCAAATCTTACTCAAAATTATCTTCATGATGTTACACAAATATTTGACTAGTATGTGACCCGAGCCACCGATCCGACCGATTGATCAAAATCACATACGGTTTGTGCGGGTTTGAATGGTTTATCGGGTTTCGTCCACACCTAGTAGTAAATGTATCAAACAAACATATCCAACGAAAATGTGAGAAAAGATTTAAAGATCTTATGTAGACTTTTAAGAAAGACCGCCCTCTTCATGTACATGAATGAATATTCGGAAAGTTGATTGGGTCTAACTTTCAATGGTATCAAAATTTATAAGATGAGTATTAATCTCACGTATAAACTTATGCATTTTTTCAATTTAGATTTATAAAACTAACGTTTCTTATTTAAGTCATATATAATTCGATGGGAAACTCTTAAAAAAATAAAAATGTTATAGCATTGTTTTATAAGCATCATATTGGGGTTAAATTCCTCATAGATTGTACATTTCTTAACCATATCATATGGTGTTGGGGTTAAATCCCTCATAGTTCGTACATATGACAAAACATTTATATAAAGAAATTCACTGATATATGGGAAACTGTGGAGAATGATTACGATGTTTATTCGTTATCAGAAAATCCCACAGCAGCACAGATGAATATTCATAAAGAAAGAAAAATCAATAGGGCAAAGGCAAAGACTTGTTTGTTTGCAAGTGTCTCACAAATCGTCTTTATTAAAATCATGACTCTCAAAACACCAAAAGAAATTTGGGATTACCTAAAAGAAGAATATAAAAGAGATGAAAGGATTCGAAGCATGCAAGTAATGAACTTAATGAGAGGGTTCGAGTTACAAAGAATGAAGGAGGATGAAACAATCAAGACATATGCTGATAAATTATTGGGTATTGCTAATAAGGTACGATTACTAGGCACTCAATTTTCTGATTCTAGAACTGTTGAAACAATCCTTGTAACGGTACCTGAAAGATATGAAGCTTCTATAGCCACCTTGGAGAACACAAAAGATTTGAGTAAAATCACTCTGCCAGAAGTGTTACATTTATTACAGACACAAGAACAAAGAAGACTTATGACAGAAGAAAGAACTATAGAAGGTTTATATCTAGCCAAAGATGTTGGAAAGAAATACCAACACAAACCATGTCCTTATTGCAAAAAGGATACTCACTCACCAAAGAATTGTTGGTGGAAGCCTGATGCAAATGTGGAAAGTGTGGTAAATTAGGTCATATGAACAAAGTATGCACATCACAACAACAACAACAACAAGGAGATGTTAACATTGCTCATGAGCAATATGAAGAAGACCAAGAACTACTACTTGCAATATCAGATTTTACAACCAACAAACTGTCAAAAGAATGGCTCATTGACAGTGGTTGCACAAACCATATGACTTATGATCGAGATCTTTTCAAAGAGCTCAATAAAATTTCTATTTCCAAAGTCAGAATTGGGAATGGAGAACAAATTGCAGTAGAAGGCATTGGAACAATTTCAATTAAAACTCATGTAGGTATGAAACAAATTTCCAATGTTTTATATGTTCCAGGAATTAATCAAAATCTTTTAAGTGTTGCTCAGTTGTTGGAGGTAGATTATAAAGTGATATTTGAACATAAAAGTTTTGTGATTAAAGATCAAAACAATAAGGAGAGTTTTCTCCATAAAACACATCCCACCAAATTCCGCAAATACAAAAAACCATATTAGTGGTATCAGAGCCAACGTTCATAAGGACCTGTGAAGATGGATTTTTCAAAGGTTGCTCCTCCAATCTTTGATGGAGTAGACTATGATCTTTGGGCGGTGAGAATGGAGGCATTCTTAGATGCTCTAGATCTATGGGAAACTGTGGAGAATGATTACGATGTTTATTCGTTACCAGAAAATCTCACAGCAGCACAAATGAAAATTCATAAAGAAAGAAAAACCAATAGGGCAAAGGCAAAGACTTGTTTGTTTGCAAGTGTCTCACAATCCGTCTTTATTAAAATCATGACTCTCAAAACAGATGTATGCTATCTTTTCTTTTTTAAACAGATGTATGCTATCTTTTTTTTTTAGATACTTAATTTTAGCAAAAAAATAAAATTATTCAGCCTATGGTCTACCATCCATACTAAAGTTTAATTGAATGGGTCCTACAACTCATTGATCATAACTATTTTTTTTATAATCAATGTTAGTTGTGGTATTACAATGTTATGTTAGTTTTTTCTCCTTATTAGGACTTAAACTCTAGACCTCCAGCTCTTTAACCCTTAGTTCAACTAGCTTAAGTTGAGCTACCAATTACACCCCTTATAGATCATAACTAGTGAAATAGTTTATCTTGAGAATGTTTCGGCGGATTTAATATTAAGTGAGAGAACTCACTTTTAGCTGTCATATTGATGCAACAACGATTTTATATAACGAATATTCTTGGATATCAAGTTTCAGAAGGTTTTCTCCATCTAGAAATAACAAGATTTATTGAATTTGAAGAACGAAAGTTCAAGCATAAAATCATTAATTACTTATTTTTGTTTACAAGTTATAAAATTCTTCTTTCATTGCTGGACATTCAAACTTTCTAATCTCGTCAATACTTATGAGTGTAGTAAGTGTCAATGTAGAGTTGATTCTGCATTTAAAATTGATTTTACTTAAGTTAAAAGTTGTAATTTTGGAATTAATTTTTATACTCAAATTTTGTGTTTAGCGTTCAGTTTTACATAAATTTATTTAACATAAATTGTTTTATTATCTTCAACTCAATTTTGGTCAGAATCAATCCAAAATCAATTTTTCTCACCGCATAACCAAACATACCCAGAGTGTTCTCATTGCAAAATCAATTTGTGTTTCTATAAGTAAATATTTCAACATCCCGCGTTTCAACATAATCCCTTTAAATGGTAGTATCATTTTCACTTCATTTTAAACACACTTCAATCCTCTATGTATTAGATTTATAGATCACATTAGTGTGTTCATATTATCAACTTCTGTTGATTCAAAAAGAAAATCTCTCAAACTATCTTTGAGTTTTTATAAGCTTAGATCCAAAGTCAGGGGCGTCTCCAACTTTTTGGAGACCCCGTGTATTATTAAAAAATAGACCCTAATAAAAAAATGCAAAAAAACATAAAAGAATTATCATTGATTTAAATTATAAATAACATTGATAACATTAAAAAATAATAATTTTTTCACTAATATAATTTTTTTTTGATAAATAGGACAATCTCTATTACACGCTTATCCACTTGATAAATAAAAGTATAAAACTACAGTATAACAATTAGCTATAAAACGTCTAAAATATTTTATTCACAATAGAAAAATCTCTTTTAAGATATTTTGTAACTAATAAATCCCTCATTTTAGAATAAAGAGAATATCAAACATCTGAACTCCACAATCTCTCACTTGGAAGCATACAATCCCTAATTTTATACATCTCATTTACTAATACTATTATCATATAATTTTTTTAGAGGCCCTTAGTTTTATGAGGCCTTAGGCTATAGCACATGTTGCACATGTACTATAGACGCCTCTGTCCAAAGTTCCAAACAACCGATTCATTATTTGTAATCTTGTTCAAGTCAATATGTAACGATTGATTGAGTGGTGACATGAAAATTCAAGTGTGATTGGTGCGATAAGACTATTGAGGATTGATAATACAAGATTGTTATGTGTAATCTTTTTTGAAAACTTGTTATGTGTAATCTTGCTCAAGTCAATCTATAACAATTGAATGAGTGGTGCCTTGAAAAGTCAAGTGTAACTGAAGTTATTAGCCTGTTGAGGCTTGATAATACATGGTTGTATTGACCGAGGAAAATATAAAAGAAAATAAAGTTTTATTGAGATCAGATGTACCTCAAAAATAAATAAAAAACAGTGGTAGGTGGTAACAGTAAATAACTAAAGAGTGTGAAAGATGTAGTTAATGTCAACATCAAATCAAATAAGTAAATACAACTATTATATTTATATTTATGTAGTTGAAGATTATCAACAACCGACCTTAGCTCAGTTGGTAGAGCGGAGGACTGTAGTCGGCTTTAAAGAGCAGCAGATGATCCTTAGGTCACTGGTTCGAATCCGGTAGGTCGGAATCTTTTTTTCCATTTTTTATTGATTCATATCCAAACAGAAAATGACACATCTAACCCTGAGTTTGATCTGAAATTACAATATTATTCTTCTTTCGTCAACCTTCTCATACTTCTCTCTCTACCTGGTTCTGTCAATCGAACTGAATCAACTATTCTCATCGATTTTTTACTTCAACAATGGTAGTATAGTAATAATTCTTTTAATCAACGATTTTCTTATCCTTTTTCCGCTATCAATTTTTGCTGAATAACCGAAATTGAATTTGTTTTAGGTATGCTTGGTATGTTTGGTTCCCCTGTTTCTGGTCCCAATTGTTAATTTCCTGCCTCTTCTCTTTGATTTTCTTATGGTATTTTACTCAAAACCACTAATTATTATTTTGATTTTACTTAATTATGCATTTGTGATTTTAATTTTAATTTTTCTTATTCTGTTTTTAGGGAAAAATCTATGCGGTTTTTGGTTGGGAATACAGGAAACCAGAGAGAGTTCCTCCAGCATGTCCAATTAAGCCTTCAACCAAAACTATTAGTAAAGTAAGTCAATTCCTAATTTCATTTTTTTTATTAGATGTTTGTTTGATAATTGTGGATGAATTGTTAATTTTAAAATATGGCTTATATTTATGTGAGCATGAAGGATAAGCTAAAATATTTGATTTGATCCGAGGCTTTCTTTGATTAAGTTAATGTTATTAGATGAAGACTTAATGCTTATGAATGAATGAATGAATGTTTCTATGCACTTCGAGGTTCTATAAGTTAGTTGATATTTTGTGTCGATAGCATTAACTTAAATATTAGAAGATATCTGTGCTAGAAATTTTGAACAATTTTAGTGACTGTTGTCGAGAATCCTTTCAATAGTGTTTGAGCAAAATAATGTTTTGCATTCTGCTACCAATTCCACACTCCTTTGTTTATTTTGAACTAATTAACATAGTATGCGTTGATGTTACTTGTCATTGCCGAGACCGGGTTCCAATTTTTTTCTTCAAAAGGTTATAAATTTATAAAAACATTCTTGGTGTCTTGTTCTGAAAGGTGTCATCGGTAATGTGATAATGTAAACTTTAAATGTTTGATGTCTTTAACTTTTTGTACTAGTCTCTAGTCCATGTTTAAATGGTGACTCAGATTCAAAGAATTTCAACATTGTAACTACAATTAAGAAAAGAGAATTTCAACACTGTGACTAAAAATTAAGAAACGGGGAAAACCCAATCCTAATAAATTACTTAATTTTCTGTAAGATTTCATGACCTAGCACCTTTGTGGTGAAGATAGTTGTTTCATTATTTTCAGCGTTACCTTCTTGTGCAGTATTTTAACTGATAGTATTAAAGAGAGAATAGGGGTAGCGTCTATTGTAGAAATGACAGTTGAATTTTAACTTAGTTGTGTTGGGCATGTGTGGAGGAGATTTGTAGATTCCGTTGTAATGAGAGTAGATAAGATGGAGGGCTATCCAATTGCTAGAGGTAGTGTAAGGAAGACCAAAACAAACTAAATTGAATGGGATCATGAAATCTATAGGAAGCCAATGGTAACTATAGGAAAGATATGAATGGCAATCTTCACACCCCAAATTGTAAACTGCAAACTATAAATGGTGTTGAAATTTCAGGGTGTCTGTTTCATAGTGAGCATGGTCTATTGAACTTTGAACATCCAACCAAGAAGATGAAAGCAATGCCTAGGATTGACAGTGAGGGTGTTATGTGTGGAGCCAACTTCAATGTTGATTCTCAGTCAAGGAATCAAATGATGCCACGTGTTGGAAGTGAAGCTAATTGGTCTACTTGGGGATAAATAAACATGACAAATTTCATTTCATAATACTAATAATCTAAGTTTCTTTTGTTTTTTTGTTTGCCAAGAGAGCAGCTTAAATATAATCGGAGTAGCTTCTTTGCCTTTAGCCCTTTTGGGACTCTTGTTTGGTTTCAATGTTCTGTACATATTTGTGTGTTGAGCATGACTCATAATGTCCAATATGAATAACAGTTAGTTTTTAGTGTTGAAATATGAATTATACTGTTTTTTGCTTCCATTAAGCATTATTATCTATGAAGCACAAACTTAAATACCAAAAATAATACGGATACTAACACGATATTAATAATATTTTAAAAAAATAACAATTTAATGTAACTATTATGTGTTGGTGTCGTGTTCTGTTGAACACCGATGCATGTTTGGCACTAAAACATGCATAGTTTAAAGATGGAGGACCAAAACAAACTATAGGAAGCCAATGGTAACTATAGATATGATTTATGATAAAATATTATCGCATTATTTGATCAATGTAGTCAACCCTACTTAATAGGATTACCTTGTCTGCTGCTGTTTTATAACTGATAGCGCTGTAAGTTTTGTTTGGTTATGAAGTATAGTTGGTGAAATGTATAAGAAAAAATTGGCATTAGAAGCGAGGACATTTCCCCTATGCTTTACTTTTATTGTTAGTTTGTTATATCACACATCATAATTAGGTGGTTGGTCACCTCAGGAATAATTCTAGCGTTGTTCAAATGTCCATTGTCGATAACGGCATTTTGTTTGCTTGTCATGTGTTTGAGTTACCAATAGTCACATACATTCCCAATTGAGAATAAATTCGTTTGTTGTCTTTTATTTTAACTTTCTTAAAGATGGATTCCATCTACATTCCCAATTGAGAAGAAATTTGTTCGTTGTCTTTTATTTTATCTTTTTTAATGATGGATTCCGTATAAAGGATTAATTCTTTAAACAATCAGATAATGATCCTCCGGGGTTGTCCTTGTTGAATTTTGCTTCTCCACAAATGCATGGATTATGTTTTGGGAGTTTGCATAATGCATCTGGTGAATAATATTTGTGTTGGTGAATGTGTGTGCTTGCAAACAATTGTGTTGATGTTTTAATGTGTGAAGCTTCCACAAATGTAAATATTAACTGAAGTACAAATCTCAATGTTATATCAGGATGAGGCAAATGCTGGACCACCTCCGACAGAACCTGCTAAACCTGGAAGTGTAGATTTAAAGGAGGATTAATCTGGGGTAGCTTCTCTACAACAAGGTTTGATAGAAAAAGAAAATATAATCACATCTGATGGTTCCTACATGTAACTTATATTATAAGTAATGTTGTTGTCATTCTCATCATCATATTACTTGAGATCATTTCCATTGATCGTTTATAAAGGAAAAACAACATCCATTAGCCAAATTATTGCTACTTGACTGACATTGACCTTTTTCTCAACAAGAACAAAACATGAAGAATCCAACATAAAAATTGAAACCAAGAGTTACTAAGGTTCATGACAAACACTTTAAATGAACATAGAAATCATAGTTAAACACATGCCCTAAAAAAGGAAATATACTTGAAAGAATCAAATCTATCAATGGGTGGTTGTGTTGTCTCTTGTCTTTATTAAATCCGTCTTATTTTCACTTTCAGTATGTTTCCTTTCTTTCTCCAGGGTATCTATATGTGTTATTTCGCAAATTGAAACCTTCGGGATGATAGTGGGTTGCCGTTGGGTTAAGTTTCTCTTAGGTATGGGGTTTGGGCCAAATAGAGATTGGTTACAATTTGTTTATGTGGCAAATCTGTTAGAGAGAAAAGATAATTATATTATTCTGTAGAAAGGGGAGAGGCTGTTGAGGTATTATTCTGTTAGAAACCTTATGGTTTGGATAGAGAGAGAAATGTCTCATATATGAAGAAAGAGATTTTGCTCTGTCATTAGAGAGGTTTAGCGGCTCAACTTGTTGCTCGTCTACCTTTCGTTCATGTGTAATATAGTTTTCTGCTTCTCTTGAGGTCAAGTTCCTATCAATTTTCAACTTGGCTATATTAGGGTAGTAGTTGTAAAGATTAAGAATGGAAAAAACAGATTTTTGGTTTGACTGATTATCACCAAAGTGCAGTTCACAACGACGAGGTGATCATTGGGAGTTCTACATGGAGTGATTTACTTGGTGTTGATAAGAGGGTGGAACCATACCAACAATCAGGTTTTCACAAAGGCTAAGAAATTTGGTTGGAGATGGGGGGGATGGATACATATTCCGGGAGGATTTGTGGTTAGTGTGACTCTAAGGGAATGTTTTAACTGTCTATTGTGGATGGTAAAGGAGAGTGGCTTTGGAGGAGGGAGCTCTATTTCAATGAGAAAACATATGTTAGTGGAGTGCATAGTAGTAGTGTGAGTGCATAGTAGTAGTGTTAAATTATTCAGAACATAATTCTGAAGTAGATGGTAAGTGGTTGTGGTCTGTGGAGTGATGGAAGGGGAGTAATGTTTTGGCAAAAGATGGATGGAGAGTTTTAATGGGCGGATTGGTTCAAGTAATGTCTGCCTTAAACAATAATATTTTGAGTAATATCATTTGACCTCAAATTATATGTGTATATGGAGATTGATTCAAGAAAACTTGATCAAAACCGGAGTAAATGATTTGGAGGTGGAAAGTTGTGGGAAAGTGTGATAAACTAGAGAATTACTCAATCACTTATTTATTTCTTGAGTGTCTGTTTTACTCTATTGAGTGTTATGAGATGTTTAAATGGATTGGTGTATATACTGTGACAAGCAGCAAAACTAAAGAATACTTTGGTCGGTAAACAGAGGTTCATTACAGCCTTTGTGTGCGAGTGATTTGGAAATCAAGGAATAGAGCGTTTTCAAGCAGAAGGCCAAAGACAATGAGATTAACTTGTTGGTAGAGGATGTAATATATTTGTCATGGAAATGGTTGAAAGTATAAGTAAAAGCATTTGATTTTGAAATATCTCTGGTAATGGTTGACAGTAAAAACATGGTTGTCAAGATCTATAGTTAACTCCCAGGATCGTACGATCTTCCATGCGTCAGTTTATACGGGTTATAAAGCCTTAACCCGTTTTGCACCGCACCCGAACCGGTTCTATGTTTTGACCTGAATCAAATTCCACTGCTCTGGCCCAATTTTGAACCGTTTAAACCTAGAATATTGATCGCTTTGCATCGTAAACAAAGAAACTTCAATTCAGCAACCGCATAACCTATTTCATCGAGCCTTGCATCCCTAATCCCGAATTCATCAACCTTCTAAGCTATTTCCTCAACTATCTAAGCTATTTCATTAATGGTTGCTAATCATTCAATTGTATTTCCTAGTTCAATCTCTTCTATAAATTCTATGCTCCTCTATGAACTATTCTCATCACCTCAACCTTTCAGAACTGCAATTGTTCATAATATTTTCAATTTTTTTTGCTTCCTTTCAAATTTTCAACATGTCTTCATCCATTCCAGTTGATGCCTCCTCATCTGCACCCCCAGTGTTGCAAAAATTTCAAAAGGAACCAGAAATGATACTGCTTGGAAACATGGAGTTTTTGTTGATGGAGGAACAAGAAAAATCAAATGTAACTACTGTGGATAAGTAATTATTAGAGGAGTTTATAGGCTAAAGCATCATTTGGGACATACAAAGATGAATGTTTGTGCTTGTGAATCTGTCCCGGATGATGTCAAAGTACAAACGTGGGAGCTTTGTAAGGATTTGCAAGTCAAATTAACCAAGAAATCTGAAGATGGTGATACTGAAATGTTAAAAGGAAAAAGGCCAGTAGAGGAAGGTGACAAGGCTACACCTGCCAATCTTTTCAAGAAGAGGGGAGTCGGTACTCAAGCTACCAACAACAACATCTTTAAAAGAATTTGAGAGAAGAAGCTTGTTTAGAAATTGCATCATACTTCTACAACAATGCCATAGCCTTTAATGTGGCAAAAAGTGATGAAGTTCAGAGAATGTTGGAGATGGTTGCTAGAACATAACACAACCAGTGTTTCAGCACTTCTTCAAAAAAAAAAAAAAATGGTGCTTCAGCAATTTATTAACAGAACATAACACTAAATGAAACATAACAGAAACAGAACTGAAACAAGTTTTGAAACATGAACAAAGTAGTGAAAATAGAAACAAAATGTTACCTTTTCTGAACTGAGTTGAAGTTGGTTTGATTTTTTTCTTTAGCTTGGTCCATGGCCTCATAGATAAGTCCCATTGCTGGGTCTTCATCTGAATTCACTAATCGGAGCACTTTGATTAATGGGTCTGCACCTTTCAAACAAATGATCACATCTTTCCAAAATTCTTTATCCATAACCACTTCTTCAATTTGTTTCCCATCAACTGTTTTTGCAAACTTACTTATTATCCATTCATTTGATGTGAACATTCTTATCAATGCGCTTTTGTTCTCCGCAAGACTCCTCAATGTTAATTACGATGTTGCAAATCGAGTAACAGCCGGTCTCACCAAATCCTTTCCTTTGGTGAAATGTTGCAACTAAGAAATGAGTGAAGCTTTTGAATAAATATATAGTGTAACTTTCTTACCCCTTGAGATTGTTTCACGATGGACAGTAGTCTTTTTCTCAAAATCCTCTAGCATGAGATCAATACAGTGTGCTGCACACGGTGTCCAGTAGAGCTTCTTTCTTTTGTCCATTAACATAGCACCAACAACTTTGTAGTTTGCAGCGTTGTCGGTCACAATCTGCACAACATTTTCTTCTCCAACTTGTTCCACTACTTGATCAATCATCTCAAATATCTTATCAGCGGTTTTTGTTATATGTGAAGCATTAATGGACTTTAGGAAAACTGTACCTTTAGGGTTATTCACTAAGAAGTTTAAAATTGTTCTCCTTTTGTCGGTCCACCCGTCACTCATGATAGTACATCTTGTCTTCTTACAAACAAGTTTGTGTTCCTCAATGACCTTTGTTGTCTCCTTCATCTTTTGCTTCAAGTATTTGGTTCTGAGTTCATGATAAGAAGGCAACTTAAAGTCAAGACCGTGTCTAGCAACCATCTCCAACATTCTCTGAAATTCATCACTTTTTGCCACATTAAAGCTATGACATTGTTGTAGAAGAATGATGCAATTTCCAAACAAGCTTCTTCTCTCAAATTCTTTTTAAAGATGCTGTTGATGTTAGCTTGAGTATTGACTCCCCTCTTCTTGAAAAGATTGGCAGGTGTAGCCTTGTCTCCTTCCTCTATTGGCCTGTTTCCTTCATTTCAGTATCATCATCTTCAGGTTTCTTGGTTAATTTGACTTGCAAATCCTTACAAAGCTTCCACATTTGTACTTTGACATCATCCGGGACAGATTCACAAGCATAAACATTCATCTTTGTATGACCAAAATGATGGTTTAGCCTATAAAATCCTCCAATAATTACTTTTCCATAATAGTTACATTTGATTTTTTTTGTTCCTCCATCAACAGAAACTCCATGTTTTCAAGCAATATCATTTCTGGTTCTTTTTGAATTTTTCACAACACTCGGGGGTGTAAGAGGAGGCATGAACTGGAATGGATGAAGACATGTTGAAAATTTGAAAGGAAGCAAGAAAAATTGAAAATATTATGAACAATTGCAGTTCTGAAAGGTTGAATTGATGAGAATAGTTCATAGAGGAGCAAAGAATTTATAGAAGAGATTGAACTAGGAAATACAAGTGAATGATTAGCAACCATTAATGAAATAGCTTAGAAGGGTGATGAATTAGGGATGCAAGGCTCGATGAAATAGGTTAGGCAGTTGCTGAATTGAAGTTTGTTTGTTTACGATGCAAAGCGATAAGTATTCTAGGTTTAAACAGTTCGAAATTGGGCTGGGGCGGTGGAATTTGATTTGGGTCAAAACATAGAACTGGGTCGGGTGCGGTGCAAAACAGGTTAAGGCTTTATAACTCGTATAAACTGACGCGTGGGATCTTACGATGCTATATTTTTTGGGATCTTACAATCCTACGATTTACGATCTTTAGTGGGATCTCGATCCTGACAACCACGAGTAAAAGTAAAAGCATTTGATTTTGAAATATCTCTGGTGTGTGAATCCCCTTTATTGCTTTGGGTTAGTGCTTTAGAATAGTGGTTATTCAAGCTGGAGCAAGTTGTATTGGTCAGTAATAAACTAAGGCTTAATAATATATAAAAAAAGAGAGCTGTTGAGTGAAAGGTTGTTGGTGAAGTTATGAGCAACATGATGTTAACTTTTTACATTTGCTGTACTGTTTTTTACATCTGTCTTTCTGTAATGTTTTACTGCAAGGTCAGATTTGATAAAAGAAGAGCATGCTCTGCCAAAGTCACTTAGAGAGAGCTGCTGAAATGTGGTGGTTTGATAGAAATGTTTGTGATGGAAGTGTTGCAAAATTGATATATCGAAGTTGGCTGCTACCTAAGCTAATATATAGTTTTAGGTGTCTTGCATGGCTTTCAACCACTCTTCTTTATGGTTATCCACCATAGCTTCTTCATAACACTCTGGTTCTCCCCCATCAGTGAGTAGCACAAATTCCGTTGCAGGATATTTGGTTTGCGGTTTAGGTATCCTAGATGACCTTCTTAATTGGGGAACTTGTTCTTCATCCTCAGAGTCTTCAATCATGTCTTCATTATGACGGTAGCTTCCATTACCATCTGTTACTTCTTCATTTGGACCATTATCAATTGGAGGCTCATTTTCTGCTTCTCCAATATCTTCTATTTCATCTCCCCCGTAATGCTCTAGAGGTGGAATTGGATCCAAGTTGACTGGATGTTCTCTAAATATAACAGGCTTAACTCCCTTCTAAATATCTTCAATATTCTGGTCTTCAAAGAAGACAACATCTCTGCTTCTAATAATCTTCTTCTCTACAGGATCCCATAACCGGTACCCGAATTTTTCATTTCCATATCCCAAGAAGATGCACTCTTTCGACTTTGAGTCGAGTTTTGATCTCTCATATTTTGGAACATGAACAAACGCTCTCTACAACCGGACACCTTCAGGTGATTGTAGGATACATATTTACCTGTCCAAAACCTATTTGGAACATCACCATTCAATGGAGCAAACGGGGATAAGTTGATTAAATCAACTGCAGTCATCAGAGTCTCACCCCAAAAACTCTTCGGTAACTTGGCATGAGATAACATTGTTCTCACTCTTTCAACAATAGTTCTGTTCATTCTCTCAGCCACTCCATTGTGCTGAGGCGTCTTCGGAACAGATCTTCCATGCCTGATTCCATTACTAATACAGTAACGTTTGAAATCTCCCATAAATTCTCCTCCATTGTCAGTACGAACACATTTTAACTTCTTGTCAGTTTCTCTCTCAACACTAGCATGAAACTGTTTGAATACAACAAACACCTGATCTTTTGTTTTGAGGGCATAAGCTCAAACTTTTCTGGAGTGATCATCAATAAAGGTGACAAAATACCTTGCACCTCCAAGCGTACTAGTGGTCATTGGACCATAAACATCTGAATGCAGCAAATCTAAAACATTTGGTTTTCTATGTGGGGCCTTATATTGAAATGAAGCTCTATGTTGCTTTCCAGCCAAGCAATGTGTGCAGGGCTTAAGCGACATTTCCAATCCTTTCACACCGGCCAAAATACCTCTTTTGGCTAGGATTTGAAGTCCCTTCTCACTCATACGTCCGAGCCGTTTATGCCATAGCTCGACTTAGGAGTCTTCTCCGAGGGCATTGACACATCCATTGTTGACTTTCACTTCTATCACATAAAGGGTGTTTACTTTCTTGCCTCGGGCTATTACCAAGGAACTTTTTGACAACTTTCATTTCTTATCTCCAAACACACTTGTATAACCTTCTTCGTCTAGAAGTCCTATTGATATTAGATTGAGACGCATGTCAGGAACATATCTCACATCTTTCAACGTTAAACGACAACCGATGTTTGTTTCTAGGCAAACATCTCCTTTGCCCACAATCTTAGATTTATCATTATTCCCCATCTTCACAAAACCAAAATCACCGCTTGTATAGGATGAAAGGAATCACAAACAAATATTACTTCATTGCCTTGAAAAATGGTAGCGGCTATGTTTCTCGCATCACCATTTTCTTGTTGCTCCCTTTTGAGCTTTCTACATTCTCTCTTCATGTGACCTTTCTCGTGACAATAAAAACATTCAACGTCTTTTCTTGCCCACGACTTATCCCTGAAATTATCTCAAGAATCTCCCCTTGACTTGTCTCTAGTGTCGAAATTCTTGTGGATACTTCTTCCACGATACTCAGTGACAAGCGCCCAGACTCTGACGGGATTCCTTGTTCCTTCCGTCGAGCTTCTTCATTGAACATGCTATCTTTTACTATGTCCAATGATAGAACACCTTGTGGTGCTGAGTTACTCAATGAAACCACAAGCGTGTCCCAATTGTCTGGCAAGGAACTTAATAATAACAATGCTTGCAATTCATCTTCAAGCAACATCTTCATATTGGTGAGTTGATTTATCAATTTTTGAAAATCACTCAAGTGTTCAAAAACACTTCGAGTTTCTCTATACTTGAGGTTCACCAATCTCCGAATAGTAGAGGCTTTATTCTGGGCTGTCTTTCTCTCGTACAAAGCTTCTAATTTTGTCCATAATGTAAACGCAACTGTTTCTTGCGCAACATGATGAAAGACGCTTTGATCGATCCGTTGTCGGATTTGTCCAACAGTTTTCCTGTTCATCACATTCCAATCTACATCAGACTTACTGGTTGGCTTCGTCCCTTTATCTTGCAAAAGTTGATACAAATCTTTGCAATAAAGTATGTCTTCCATCTTGGGTTTCCAAATGGAGTAGTTTGAAGAGGTTAACTTTATCATCGTCGATGATTCGGTTGAAGTTGACTCGTCCATTGTTATAAAGAAAATATGCGGTGAGCCGAAGCTCTGATACCACTTGTTGGGAAAGATAACACAAAACACACCTAATACAAGGTCGGCAGATGATTGATTATCCCTGGATCAAACTTTTCCCACACTATAATAACTATAGTAATAACACTAATAACAATAACAATGGAACAACAAGAATTTCTTCTGTTTGAATGAATAATAGTACAAACTGATTGTTACAACTCTCACCAACAAATATGGTGGTTTACACACTCTTTTGGATTATCTCTCAAAAGGATTACTTCACACTCCGATGATGTAAAAGGAAACACAATGAAAGAATTTATAGTTAATGTTTTCACACTATGTGGTTCTGAGAATTTATCTCGTTTTCATTTAGTAACTAAAACTTCTCTCTACGATTAATTTCATTTACTAAAGTAATAATGATTTTCCTTCTTCCTCTCTCCAACTAATGAGGAAAACCAGATTTGTCGGTGAGAGTTGTAACAATAAGTTATTGATGGGTTTTCCTCATTAGTTGGAGAGAGGAAGAAGGAAAATCATTATTACTTTTAGTAAATGAAATTAATCGTAGAGAGAAGTTTTAGTTACTGAATGAAAACGAGATAAATTCTCAGAACCACATATTATGTGAAAACATTAACTATAAATTCTTTCATTGTGTTTCCTTTTACATCATCGGAGTGTGAAGTAATCCTTTTAAGAGATAAACCAAAAGAGAGTGTAAACCACCATTTTTGTTGGTGAGAATTGTAACAATCATTTTTGTATTTGGTACATTTGGGCCCTACCTCAATATGAAGGGGCCCAAATATGATAAGTATAAATAGGTCCCCTTTTATACAAGTCCCAAATATGTTAAGCCCCTTAAATAAAAAGTAGGCCCTAAGGCTTAAAATGAGCCCCAAATTCTCAATTTTTTGGCGAAAAAGTTCCGGAATTTTTTTCGAAAAAAAAGCACTGGAGTTATCTCGAAATATTTCTCGGAAACCTTTTGGGAAAAATCCTCGAAAATTTTTCGAGAAAAAAGCTCCGGAAAGTTTTCGGGAAAAAACATCGAAATTTTTTCGAGAAAAATTTCTGGAGTTATCTCGAGAAAAATGTTTCGGAAAGTTTTTAAGAAAAAATCATCAACATTTTTTCGAGAATAAAGTTCTAGATTTATCTTGAGGAAAAAAGCTCCGGAAAGTTTTCGGGAAAAAAAACCTCGAAATTTTGTCGAGAAATAAGTTTCAGAAAGTTTACGGGAAAAAATCCTCGAAATTTTTTCGAGAAAAATTTCTGGAGTTATCTCGAGAAAATATTTTTCGGAAAGTTTTCAGGTCGAGAAAAAAGTTTCGGAAAAAATCTTCTAATTTTTTTCGAGAAAAAAATTTTCTGGAAAAATCATCGAAATTTTTTTGAGTAAAAAGTTCAGGGTTATCTCGAGAGAAATGTTTCGGGAAAAAAATTTCGAATTTTTTTCGAGAAAAAAAAGTTTCGGAAAAAATCATCGAAATTTTTTCGAGAAAAAAGTTCTTGAGTTATCTCTAGAAAAAATGTTTCGGAAAGTTTTCGAAAAAAAATTCTCGAAATTTTTTCGAGAAAAAAGCTCTTGACTTATCTCGAGAAAAAAAAGTTCTTAAATTTTTTAATAACACACATATATATTTACTTTGTTTTTAAATTTGTGTGAGCGAATAATGAGCCCCATAAGGGGTCAAGATTCAGACTAAATAATATGGGGTTAGGCTTAAAAAAAATATAAGCAAATCTACTAAAGGGGGCCTAATATTTTGGGGCTGGGCCAAAAAATAGGGCCTTTCAATAGGGGCTTTTTTGACAGCTCTAGGTATATCTAGGGATGTCAATTTGCATCCGTCAGAGAGGATCCCCGCGGGGATTGCCCCGTTCGGAGATCCGAAAATGAAGATTTTTTTCCGTGGGGACAGAGATGGAGGCAAAAATTATCCCGCGGGCACTTCGGGGTGGAGATCGGGGATTAAGCATCCGTCCCCGCGAATTCCCCGAATCCGTCCATATATACTTAAATAATAATAATAATAATAATAATAATAATAATAATATATTATTATTATTATTATTATTATTATTATTATTATTATTATTATTATTATTATTATTATTATTATGTTGATTCTTTTTAAAAAAGAAAAAGTAACTGAGGAGTCGATGTCAATTATACTCTACTGATTGTTAAAACATTTTATCGTTCATTGTTTTTTGTATGATTATGTATATGTTGTTATGCATTGTTTTATGGTTATGAAATGTATTATGTGTTGTTTTGATCATTAAAAAAAGAAAGATGCAAAATATTTGTTTTTTTTTTTAATAAAAAAGGAAAAAATAGTCATAATTTTGTCCGAAAAATATAGAAACTTTGTAATATTCTATCTTTGTGGATCTCCGCGGGTACCGTGGGGATGGGGACAAATATTCCCCTGTGAGACAGGGATGAAGGCAAAAATTCGTCCGCGGATACTTCGGGGCGGGGAACGGGGAAGCTTCCTCTGCACATTTTCCGCCCCGTTGACATCCCTAGGTATATCATATGCTTACTCGACCATCATTGCTACCATCTCACCACCACCGCAAGTGTGCCCGTTGTGCCAATGCCTTCTCTAGGGAAGTCCATGTGCGGTTATTTCTCCAAGGTCACGGAGAAAGACAAGATTGTCAAATACGAGAGTAAGTGAACTCGTTGTTTATGTGAAATTAAATCATAAATTTACCTCGTTAAAATTAAGATATACATACATTCTTATATAATACAATAAATGTAGTCCTGACCTTTCACACATGCATCCAGACTCCATTTTTTTGGGGGCTGTATATGCATATGCAGCTATATATTGAGACCCCAAAAACTGAGAACATGCAGATGCAGCCATATATGTTTTCTTTTAATATGTCTTTGTTCAACAAATTTTGCCCTCCTCTCAACACAAAATTGAGAACATGCATATGCAGCCATAGTCTCACTGTCACAATCACATTTTCTCAGCACTTATATGGATATTTTTTATATTAGTGTTATAAGAATGACTATTTTTTGTTTAAAATTTATGAGATTTTTTTTAATTTTTTTGTACTTTTTTTATTAAGGGTTCATTATTCGGGTTGGAACTCCAAATAATTGGACTGACCTTAAATAAATGAATCGATGATTCAAAAATTCAACTCGATCATAAAGACATGAACAAAACAAAGCAAACTAATAAAGAAGACAAATGAAATGTGAAAACTTTTTTAAATGAGTTTATCCGAGTTCACAACGAGTCCATCCAAGTAAACGTGGTTTCATTTCCGAGTTTACTAAAATCCGAATTTACATATGAATCAACTCGAAATTGATACATAGACTTATAGAATCGTCCCGAGTTGCAACATTCCAGGAGTTAACTCACAGTATTAATCTTGAGCGAAAGACATTAACTTGATGCATCCACCTCCTTGCCCCACACTTTTGGAGTCTCTACTTGACTTTGCAGTTTTCAGTCTCATAGCCATGGTTTAGAGATGTGTGATAGACAGAAAGTAACAAAACATAGGGCGAGAGACACGGGAAAGTGAAGTGGGATCTACTGAAAGAGTATGATAGCTTTTGACTTTTTCTCTATGTATGCATGCAATAATACTCGATTAAAATACTCCCTCCGTCCCATTTTCATTGCCACATTTGAAAAAAAAATTCTCTCATAATACTTGATCCATTTCAATTTTTATGTTATTTTTCCATTTCTACCCCTCATAAATGCTTGCCTCTTCACTTTCTCACCACATTTTGCCTCTTCACTTTCTCACCATATAACAAGGGTAATTTGGTAAAATTAATATTATCTCATTCATTTATGCACTTTTCTTAATATGTGTGAAATAGTCAAATGTGGCAATGAAAATGGAACGGAGGGAGTACATTTTAGGAGAAAATGAAAAATATATATATGCTCATAAGATTCAAATTCAACTCCTAATTTATCAATGTTTTAAGAAATAATTTTGACTTGCACAAGTTTAGAATAGTCTCCCGTGAGTTTAACTCAGTTGGTAGGAATATTGTATTATATATGCAGGGGTCGAAGTTGGAACTCTGGACGGCCCACTTATTCACCTTAATGGTTGAATTTCTAACCATTATATTACTTGATAAAAACAAAATTTAGAATAATTTCATAACTCTAATCCATTTGTATCCCTGGAAATTTCAAAATTAAATCAAAAAAAAAAAAAGCCTGAGGAATTTAAATGGTATGTGTTTACGTGGAAAAGTGGTAAACAATCGCTAGTTTGAGTATTTTAAACTCACGAGACCAACTAGAAATCTCAGAACAATTTTGTGTTTAGTTATTTAAGAAAAGTTTTGTTTTTTAATCAAGAAGTGATGAACACTTTTGAGTTTTTAAAACTTGTGAAAAAGATGGAATAAACTGATCGTTGAATCGCCAAGTTTAATGCAAGAACATGGAACATAAACTTAATGATTTGCAGAAACAGTAAATTGCATTGAATCGTAAATAGCAAATACAATAAAATTGGTTCACAATACATACATAGTTCTCTTGAATTCCGTTCGTTCTAAATGCGAGTACTTGGAATTTTTGAGAAGCAGTTCGTATGAAAATATTGCGACCCTTGTTTCTTCAACGAAAAAATTATAAATACTCCTAGACTAAGGTAACTGCTTCTGATGATCTGAACGACTCAGAATGCTCCTTTGTTTCCCACGATCTCCGCTTCTTTCGCGCGCTACCTTCGAATTGGAATTTTGGGCTTGTGTGTTGGGCCAAATACCAAAAGCCCAATTACGCAGCTCTCTTCGCTTCGATGCCCTTCAAGTTCGAACCTCGGGACCTTTTTCTTCGATGGCCTTCAAGTTCGAAGCTGCAAACAACACTTAATCATGCATCATTTCGATGCATTCGAATATCAGCGTTAGTGACATTTTAATTAAGCAATTATTATTCTTAAATATTTTGGTATATATATATATTTTAATTAGACTACCGATTATAATAAAATAAACATATACCATATGACTATATTTGAGGGATATATTTGTGTAAATGGTATAACTATATTTGAGGGATATATTTGTGAAGACAGGTTTGAGAGATAGTAGGAAATAGATGGTAGGATCATATTCGTTTAACATGTAAAAGACAAGACTTGATTGGCTTAAAAAATTAAGAGACCAAATGGAACTTAACCTTCCCTTTAGAATGTCATTTTCTCGTTTCGACCAAAACAAAACGTCATTTTCTCCTTAATTATTATATTTCAATTTGGTGCATATAAATAATCAAAAATAGTGTCCACAAATCCTAGCTCAAATGGTGGAAATACCGAAATTGTTAGTGTAGGACGTCATGACTGGGGTTCGATCCCTGGTCACTCCACTTTGTGTGTGTGAGTTTCCAATGGCTTTGTCATTTCGTCTACCAACCAAAAAAAAAAAAATCAAAAATAGTTAGTTGACTACTTGACTTTTTTTTTTTTTTTTAATCAAACAAACTTACTGCATTCCATTCAAAACTAAATGTTCAATACATAAGAGAATATTCTCAAATCTATGGAAGTCAGACCACAAATTAGCCGCCCTAGCAAGAGTATGAACAAACTTAACCTCAAAGTTTATAAAAGATGACATAAGATTAAGGATATCATGAACAATTGACAGAAACTCAGAGTTGCCTCTACGCTTCATATGAATGGCCTCTATCAAAACTTTCGAATCACTTTCAAATTGAACTCAATCCAGTCCTATATATCTATCTTCTTCCATTGCTAAAAGTAAAGCTCATGTTTCTCCTTCTACAGAAGAAATATGGTGTTTGAGCTTCTTAGAAATCACTAGATTCTTGCTTCATTTTTTGTTCACATGTTATTTTTTCCAAGCGTTTCTAGTTTGTTCACGTGTACTCACACACATGAGTGTTTCTTATCCACATCATCTGATCAATGTGTACTTAATAACTCAAAATCTATACCCGATCACTATAACGAAGAGATCCCCGATATGAAGCATGTATCATTTTTTTTTTCAATTAGTAAGAATCAAACCACCAACAACGTAAATAATAGATACTTGAGTCGTTAACTATTTGATTTAGAATTTCATTTTTGATTGATGCCTATGAAAAAATATTTGTTAGGAGATAATAACTCCTAAATGGATTTTAGTTATTTCAACAATACATTTTACGTGTTTGTTTAATATACTGTGATATTTTCAAAGTCACTGTGTAATTTCGACAAACTCACTGGTTTTCTCCGGCTCAATTAAAAAAAAAAATGACAACCTACCGGTCAAACAAAATGTGGCAAAAGTTTTCTAATTATATTTGACGTTCAATATCACACCAAAAAGGTCAAGGCCAAGCAGATCATTCATTATTTTATATGAAAAAGTTATATATAATAATTAGTCTGCTCAATACTATTTATTTATGGTGAGAGCACAGTATCATGAATATTCAGTTGCATGTTGATATTTTATAATTTGAGTTTGAATAAGCATCCGCATTAAGCCATATCACATGCGGTATGCACCATGCAAGCTTTCTGAATAATTTAAAAATGTTTTAGTAATATCATAAAGAATTAAAGATTCTATGGAATCATAATGCGCATCGAAAATTCCCTCCTATGCTAGAGTAGTTGTATTTTTTTTTTATTGTTTCTTCTTCTAGTGAACGGTAATTAATTAGTGTATTCAACGGATCCTATAAAAGCACCACAATGTCTATTTAAGGTACGGTTTGAGCTTTTGTCAAAAAAAAAAAAAAAAAAGTACGGTTTGAGCTAGTTTTTCTTTCCTTTTTTTAGAAGTTAGAAGTTAGATCAAACAATAATTTTTAAAAGCTCTAGTAAGAAAAAAGAAACTTCTAAATTTTTTAGAAAAATTACAATATATTATCAAATTTATCTTTTAACCCTATTATAATAACAATTATTTTTAAAAAAAGTAAGATTTATCAAATAACTTTGATTTTAATTTTAAAGCTACTACTTTTAGCTTTATAGTTAAAATAGTTTGTACACCTAAGAAAAGCTAGGCCCAATGGTACCCAATTCCACTATAAAATTAATCTTTTTGTTAGTAGCACAATTTTTTTTTTTTTTTGTGCAAATTATTATCTGAGTGTGGGTTTGGTTTTGCGGTGATTGAAAATTTATTTTGGCAAAATTGTTTTTTATAGAATTAATTAATTATTTAATTGATTTTGCTTTCTTTTAAAAAGTTATGTCATAGATTTTTCAAATAGAAAATATACATATTTAAAGGTAGTAACAAAAATGTAATTTTTAAAAATATTATGGCATAACTTTCATGTTTGATTTTTTTTTTATTTTTTTCTGAAGAAGGCAAAAGAAATATATATTAGACATATAAGCACAAGGTGTGACTTAAAACTCAGAGTTATTACATGCAAATATTAATTGAATGCAAAGTTAAAAAGATGTGAAACCTAAACAAGCAATTGGATTTATCATTTAAGATTGTAAATCATAACAAAATTCTTTTTTCTGGTCTTCAACCACCACCAGATCCGAACTTTGATATTGTAGATTAACTTTTCACGAGAAGATTCCTTCTGTTCAAAATCTCTCTTGTTTCTTTCTTTTCATATAGTCCAGACTATAGCTAACCAAATTGGCTCAATATACATCTTAATATAGTTTTGAAATAGATGAGCTCCACAAAATTGATAAGCAAGAGAAATAGCGCTATTAGGAAGAACACAATACACACCCACCCATAAAAAAATATCACATCAAACCGATCCAAAAAAAATACAAGAATAAATTATTAAGATCCTCTTAAACTCCATACCCTGCAGAGTATAAAACCGAATCATTTCGAAGAAAACCACGAATAACTATATTGTACTCCGTCGGTAACCTATCACAAAAAGTCTCCAAGCAAAAGTGGAAATTTTCATTTTTAGTCCTTATTTTAATTTTAGTTTTTTTTTTTTCCTTCATATTTAGTCCCTATTTTAATATTATGATTTTTTTATAATATATAATTTCAAATATTAATGATTAAAGTTGTGCATTGACATGTATACCGTGATCTAAAACGACATTTAAAAAGTAACGAAGATATTGTTTAATTAGGCTAATAAAATATATTTGTTGCACACAGAGAGTCATACATTGCTTTAGCTGTAGATCTATCCATTATTTTAGTATACTCATCATGTGATATGGCAGACATCATGATGTTCTTCACCTTGTGGTGTATCTTGGGGTTGGTCAAAAGGCGAGTCTATGTGGATAGGAGAGACTCTGAATGATGTCTCGTTCAGGATCTCTTCTGGTGTAAGAATTTTAGGTGATGATTGTGGGGATACAACAGCTGAAGGTTGAGCTATTTCCTCCTCGGGAATATGCTTGGCTTCAGTGTTTCTTTTCTTTCTAAAGCTGGCCATATATCTCATAATTTCATCAAACTCTGAATTAGAAGAATCTGAATCAGATGAGGATGAGATAGAAACATGATGTGAGGCAGGTGGTGAGGGAAAGATAGTATTCAATGGTTGGACATTTTAAAATATTAATGGACAAGGTATAAGAGAGGTTGAGAGGGTAGATGATGCTCTAGACATATGAATACAATAATCAGAAGAATTGAGATTACCTGCATCTGATCTCTGTCTCTTGTTGCCCTTAGTGGTTGGAATGTCCTTGAATGATTGCTCTTGCACTTTCTCTTCAACAACTGGCTCTTCAACCACATCATCTTCTTCATAATCACTGACTACTTCCTCTTTGACCATCTTCATTTTCTGTTCAGAAGTTGGACCAATTCCTCTTCCAATATCTTTCATTGTAACCTTAACACCCCTTTCCTTCATGAGCCTCATGTATTCCAAAATAACTTCAGGAGGTTCATTATCAAAGATAAAAGCTTCTTCCCTAGGTCTGAACTTCTCTCTATTCTCCAATAGAGGTTGCTGAGAGTAAATGAGTTTATCTGCCCGCTTGAGACGCATATTAACCAGAATCTTGGCGTCTAATATATGTGCTTTAACTTCCTCAACATCATCAAATACACCAGCAGCTTTGAATCTATCAGGAATTGCAAGCTGCTAAAAAATGTAGCTGAGTAGTCTTGGATGAGAGATCATCTTGGAAGGGTTAGAATATCTTTGACCTTCACAAATGGTTTCACAAAGATGTTGAAATATGTATGCTGAGAGATTCATTTGTCTTCTAATAGATAAGAAATAGATAAAATGTCTATAATCCCAAGACAATTTATCAGTTCCTGTTTCACTTGGTAGCTTGTAATGACGTTTCGATATCTTCTGATTGAAATACGCAAGCTTCAGGACATATTCACTTTTGGCATTTGAAGGATTTCGTTCAGAGAGTCTGAAGGTTTCACCATTCAGAGTCTTAACGTTCAGACTGTGTTCTGAAATTCTGGCACGCGAGGGACCAATGTGGTGCACGATGTTGCAACACTGGTCCTCCTGGACACACAATAACAAATCGACAGAATTTAAATAACACAAGTTATTGTTAACCCAGTTCGGTGCAACTCACTTACTCTGGGGGATACCAATCCAGGAAGGAAATCCACTATGGTAAAGTAGTTCAAAGCTCTCCGCAAACGCCCCGTTTACAGCTTATCACCTAGCAACTACCCTATAGATTTCTACTTAAGAACGTCCTAAGTATGAGACCCCTCTCACTTCCCCTCAACCACACAACCTGTGGATTTTGTAATTCTGTTCTAAAACTTAATCACACTTGTCATACCCCATTTTTTGACCGATCGATTTTGTTCGGCGTTTAAAACCTTTTTTTCCCTCTTTGTCATTTCTGACGAAATTTCGGCAGAGAGGTATTTTAAAATACCTATTTTGTGTTCATTTATTATTTATATTTATATTATTATTATTATTATTAAAATAAAAAAAAAATATAAAAAGAAGAAGAAGCAGCGTGGGTGCATCTTCCCTTTCCCTTTTTTATTTTTTTTATTATTTATTTTTTTTGTTTTATTATTATTATTAATATTAATAATTATTTATTTATTTTTTTCTTTTTTTTCTTTTTTTATTAATTAAAAAAAAAATCAAAAAAAATTGGCAAAAGTCAACTTTTCTTCCATCATGTTAACAGGGAACAGTTTCTGCATATCAGTACATTTGCTTTTTCCTTTTGTCATTCAATTCAAATTTGTCCAGATATTTGCATAATCCAGTGAATAATCAAACCCAATTTTGGGTATATGAGCAGAATGATTTCAGTAAACAAGACACTCTAATTTTTGCTCAACTCAGAACCGAAAAACAACAAATCCAGAACCAAAAAAATCGAAACACAACCACAACCAAAATCCAGAACCAAAAACAGAAAAAACAACAACAAAAATCCAGAACAAAAAATATTACTTTTTTTTCTTTTCTTTTCCAAATCAAAACAAAAAAAAAACAATCTCATACCTTTTCTTCAAAAGAAACAAACCTTTCTTTCCAAAACTCCACAGAAAACGAAACACAAGAACAGATCCAGAACCAAAACGTAAAAAGGTTGGTTTTTTTTGTTTTCTTATTTTTCCGATCTAGGAAATTTGGTTAGGATTTTGGGATTTTTGTTTATGGATTTAAGTTTAGAAAGTGAAATATAAGGTTTTTGGTAAAAAAAAAAAAAATTGATTTTTAAAAAAAAAAAAAGGGTTTGGGCCGGCGTCTCGCCGGAAGGGGTGAAGATTCATCCCTGGTTCTTTAAAGATGAAGAACCCTAGCAGAGAGGGAGGAGGAAGAGAGAAGAGAGAGTTCGGTGAGAAGAGAGAGAAGAGAATGAGAAAAATGTGAATTTTTTAGGGTTTGGGGTATATATATCCCAACCTGATCCGGTGTGCGCGTGTCTATCACAGCACACCATGCACCCTTTCATCGCAGCCACTGATCTCCATCAGATGGCTTAGACCTCTCCATTTCAAGATTAGATCAGGGCCGTCTGATCCATCAGACGGCCATACTTGATTCTGGCTTTTTTTTGTTTGTTTTTATGCAGATGGGCCTTAAGGGCTTGGGCTTTACTGTTTTCGTGCTGTTCACACCCCTTTTTATTTTCGTTTTTCTATTCACGCCCCCCCCTCTGTTTTAATTTTTTTTAATTTTTTTTATTTTTAGCTTATGAAATAAGTGCTTTTGGCATAAGCTATTTTAGCTATTTTTTCTTAGCCTTGTAAAGCATGATGTCGAGGCTTATTTTCATCTTTTAGTTTCGTATTTATTTATTTATGTTATTTATCCATGCATATCATATTATTTCATTACATCCATTTATTTACCATTTTTACCTTTACTTTTGTAATATCGTTATTATCACAATATTGAGTGTTTATCACTTTATTAATTGCCATTTACTTTTGCTCTTGAATTTAGGATGTAAATAGGCCAAATGTAAACTCTAAATAAAAGTGCATAGCATACCCCCTCTCTTGCATCATTTCATATTTATTTTCTTGCAAAGATTTTAGAGTGTGATTAAGCCAATGTACTCATAAATGAAAAATTGCATCTCATGCATATTTATTTTTTATCGCATTCCGTCCATATGCGTAATATTAAATTCCGAGGGAAAAGACACCGTTTTGATCAAAATATCATCTCGGATTGTCTTCGCGATTAATTTGCTCTTTGTGACGTTAGTATTATTGTTCGCGCTACTTCTTTGTTAATTTGGAACCCAACGTTCCAATTAAAATAGTTAGTAATTTTATTCTCAAAAACGAGGTCAACACCTCTTCAAAAAATAATTAATCATTTTCTTCTCAAAAAATGAGGTCAAAACCTCTTTCAAAAATATCAAACAATTCATTCTCGAAGCATCAAAAATATTTTGTCATCATAACATTTTCAAACTTTGGACTTTAAACCAAACGTTTCTTTTTATCGCGAAAACTTTGGATTTTAACCCAAGAGTCTTTTACCGCAAACTTGGATTTTAAACCAAGTGCCTTGGACTTTAAACCAACGGCGTCTTTTATCGTGAAAACCCTGGATTTTAACCCAAGAGTTCTTTTTATCTCAAACTTGGATTTTAAACCGAGTGCCTTGGACTTTAAACCAATGGCTTCTTTTTTCGCTAAAACCTTGGATTTTAACCCAAGTGTTCCTTTTTCCCGCAAATATCCTTGGATTTTAAACCAAGTGCATTTTTTTCTTTCATACATTTTTAATCATGCATAAACCTTGGATTTTAAACCAAGTGTCTTTTATCACTCAAAATCTTTTCTTAACAATCCTTGGATTTTAAACCAAGTGTCCGCGTCTTATTTCTTAATCAAATTTCAATCAATTTAACCATATAGACTTTCTTCACAAATTAACATCAATCAAACTCACATTTTGCCACTTTTGGCTTTTTGGTCTTTAAAACCATTTTCAAAACCTTAAAATCAAACAAACAAATTTACTCGTCTTTTTACCCCGAACTACGGTGGTTTGATCCCTCGGGTACGTAGGTATGAGACTTGTCTCTCCAATCAATAAAATCAACAAAAACATTTTTCCTTTTCCATCACTTTAAACCTCTTTTTTATCATCACTTTAATTCCTACACTTATTCATTTTTTTACAAGCAATTAAAAATAAAGCGCAAAGTTAGAATAAAAACAAGAGGTTCCTATAGAGTACTATAGATACTTAGGGTGCTAGTACCTTCCCTTCGTATAATTAACCCCCGAACCTTGATCTCCAAAAATAGGGTTTTTTCGAACTTTTTCCCTTTCCCTCGGATAAATTAAAGATCGGTGGTGAAATATTAAATTGCGATTCGAAGTTAATTAATAACTCGATATCCAAAATTCACCGCGACAACACTATATGCTTAGAAGCTTAAGAGTGAACACCTTATTCTTAATCAAGTATCAATCGTGATACTCAAAAGAATAACTAGGATCTAAACCTAAATCCTAAGCCTAAAACTTCTCAATCGCTCTATAGCGTTTGTATCTTCAATGTGTTTCAGGTACTCTTCAACGAATGAAGCTTGCTTCTTTATATAGAGTCTTGAATCTCCTTGGCTTCATGAAGAATAGGATCGTTTGTTGCAAACTAATCTTTTGATTTAAATTCGTTTGCACAAAAAGATAATTTGTTACACAAACAATTAATATTTGTTTGTTTTATCTTTTTAAATCTTCCGCTTTAGATCAACGATCCTCTTTGACCAAACAAATAATATTGATTTGTTTTTATCCTTTAACAAACAAATAATATTGATTTGTTTTTATCTTTTACCAAACAAATAATATTGATTTGTTTTTATCTTTTGCCAAACAAATAATATTTGATTTGTTTTTATCCTTTTAAACTCCAGCTGTAGATCTTCAATCTTCAGCTAACAAACTTGTTCCTTGTTGAATAAGGAATCGCAAGTTTGTTTCTTCAATCCTTCAAACATATCTGCGCGCTAGATCAAGATAAGGATAAGGCGCTTAATCAGGCCGTGGTTCCCAATGTTACTGCATTGGTACTCACATTTGGCCTCAGGCTTATTTTACCAAAAATGAAGCCAATCTTCAAAACTCAACAATCTCCCCCTTTGGCAAATTTTTGGGCTAAAATAATCTAGCGCCTAGCCACTTGTTCTGGGAAGATAAACTCATCAGAGGCCTGCAGCGGATTCTTGTAGTCTTGGCCTCACATACACATGAGAGAAATAAACTCTCACAAATCAATCTCTTAGGAAGAAATAAACTTCCTCAGACTGAGAACATAAGTTCTCTCAGAGATTAATCAAGGAAAAATAAATTCCTTTAACAGTTGAGAAAAATAAATTCTCTAGTGAAGTTCAAAGTCACTTTGCAAGATGTGGTAACATTTGACTTCATATTCAGTATGCATCTTCATTTGAGAAAAATAAATTCTCACATGCATACACAACATCTTCAGATATATATATATATATATATATTCTACTCCCCCTGTATTGTTGCCCTCTCCATGCATATATATATATATATATATATATCTAACTCCCCCTAAATATAAGATCAGATACTTTAGGTATATAAACAACCACACATACATATACTACTCCTATTTTCCTTATCAGAGTAATATTGATCTTCATGTGGTTTGAGAGCTGATCAGAGCTTCTTTTCATATGTCATTTCCATAGACATATTATTTATGCTACTGCAGGTGGCAATGTGCAACACATTTTTGCCCACCTCAGACCAAAAAAGCTAGGATGTTACTCCCCCTTTTTAGCCATAAAATTTTGACAAATAAAGTCAAATATCTTGCATAGTAGAAAACCAGATAATAGCAGTAGATATATCAGAGTGCATATTACAGACCATAGCACAGACAGTGCATCAAATCCAGGGTGTAGCCCAAAAAATACATAAAAAAAAGTCTGTAAAAATCCAGGGAGTTTTCAAAAGTCTTCACTGTCAGTTTCCACCACTTCCTCGGTGTTATTCCCTTCTTCCTGATCAGTGTCTTCATCATTGCCAGCATTCAAATCAGCCTCAAGCTCATCCTCAGCTTGGCTTTCCTCAAGTTCTAGTGCCTTAATCACAACATCTAGCTTGGACCTGTTCTCCTTTAACTGGGCAATCATCTGCTTCCTAGTCATCTTCCCTGTCTCAGCAGTAGTCATGGATGTCCCAACATCAGCTACCACATTCAACCCATCCAGCATTTTTGCACTGATGATGAGAGGAGAGTTCCTCTTGCATGCAATGTCATCTCTAATGACCTCAGGGTGTTGGGTCAATATAATTCCACATATTAAACTAGGAAAATGTATTGGCCACTTGGCAGCAAAGGTCTTGGCTTCCTTCATAATCTTTTCAAAGATATAGGTTCCAAAATCATATGATAGTTTGTTACCAATGATATAAATAAACCTAGCCAAACCTGTAGCCACATCTGAAGTGTGGGAAGTGGGTACCCAGTTTGCAGCTCCAATTCTGTTGAGGATGACATACTTGGGTGTCAATTTTGTTGCAGACAACTTCACTTTCCTAGGCCAAATCTTCACTTGATTTCCAGTGATGGCCTTGCACACTTCATTATCAGACACCTCTAACTCTGGTTGAGGTTCTTCACTTCTGCCAAGGTACTTGTTGATCACAGTGCGGGAGAAATTCACACACTTGCCTCGGACATACACCTTTTGATATTCCCTGCTTATAGGGTCATCACAATCTTCAGGAATGTTTGCCAAAAATTCCTTAACCAGCTTTTCAAAGCAGTCTCCAAACTCAGTCACAGTCCTCCTCAGTCCAGCCTTCTTAATCAGGTTCATCACATCCCTGTTCTTCAAGGCTTCCTTGCTCAACTCTCTCTCAAGCCCTAATCTTCTGTTGTAGACATAAGGCCATCTTTGCACCCCAGTAACAGAGTGAAAAGATATGTTATCCATTGGTGCTTCACCAATATTTTGAGAAATCTTCTTGCCCTTGAACTTCTTTCTTCTAGAGGCTGCAAGTGTAAGCACATTCTGTCTCGCCTTAGGACTTGCTTCTTCTTCTGAGTCACCAATGTCAGTGACATTGTGCTCCACATCATACTCAGAATCAGACTCAGATGGGGGAGCCTTTCTCTTGAGTGTAGGATTCTTTGGAGGTGTACTCTTAGGCCTGGTTGGTAGATAACTTGCTGGTTTCTTCACAATCTTCTTCACAGGAGTCTCTGCTGTGCTTGTAGTCACCACAGCCCTAGCCTCCTTGTCCTTCTTGCAATACTTTGAGGAGCAGTCTTCTCGGATGGTGGATTTGCAACATAGGTTTCCACATCCACAAGGTTAGGGTTGTCACCTTCATCCTTGTCTCCAGCATCTTCTTTTTCCTTGGGTTCTTCACTCTTTTCAGACTGAGTGTCACCCTTGGAGTCTTCATCAGCAGTTAATTGCTTATCACCAGACGCAGTGGTGTTCTCTGGTGAATTTGGAACAGTGTCCTGTACCTTTTCTTCTTCCGGAACCAATGTGCCAACATTCGGTTCCACATTAGACCCAGTTGCTTGATTGTTCAGATCTTCAAGCACTTGGTCAACAACCTTCTTAGGTTCAGCATTCTCACTTACTTTTGGTGAGTCTTCAGAGTCTTTAGGGTTTGACTCTGTATTGACTTGGTCAGACCCTTCTTTCTCATGGGTTGACCTTTCTGCTTCTTCTTCAACCTGTTCAGTCTCATCAACTTCCATCTTCTCTGAAGTTTCAACATCAGGTCGTGCATGTTCTTCTCCAAGTGGATCGATGTACAAACTGGTCATTGTGTGAGCAGTTCTTGATCCAGAGGTCTTCAACTTCGATTTCTTCTTCTCTTTCTTCGATCTTTTGACCGAACCAGAAGACTTTCCTTCTTTCTTCGATGATCTCTTCTTCTTCTTGGATTTCTTTACCTTCTCTTCCGATGGATGAACAGTGTTGAGTGGATGATGCTCAACATCCATCATGACAGAGTTTTGCTCGTTAGTATCGGTTTGGAGCAAATCTGGGTTTTCTGATGGCGAAGGTGAATTGGATGCTTGGCTTTTGCTCGGTGTAGCTTCAGTGGAGTTGGTCGTGGTGATGATGTTGGTATGAAGGTTTCGGGTTGGAGAGATGAAGTGGATGCGAAAGGGTTTTGCGAAGGTGAGAGGTTTCTGGAAAAATTTGATGAATGGGAGATGAAGGGTTTACCCGTGAGACAGTCAAGATCCAAAGGAGAAAACCTCCATGGCTCAAAACATGGATGAGTGGAAGCAGAAGCTACATCAACAAGTTGCTGATCTTAGCAAGAAATTTGAAGATGAACTGAGCTTAAATGAAGATCTGAGCAACAATCAAAATCCTTCCACATCAGGGGCTAATCAAACTTCTAGTATTGTTTCTACAGCTACTACTCTTTGCCTCATTAGTGATGATAATGAAAACATTCAGTGGGCAACAGTAAATGGCTTGTTAGATCAATATGAGGAGTTTAGGATGGAGGAAAATGAGAGCATTGAGAAAATGAACATAAGGTTTCAAGCTTGAAGAGCACAACAACAAACTCAGCAACAAAGAGCTTGTAAGCAAGTTGCTGAGAAGTTTGCCTCTGGATTGGAATGAAATTCCACATTCTATAGAGGAAACTGATGACATCAATTCAATGAGTCCTGAATCATTGATTGATTTACTCAGAGTCCATGAATTGGCTCTGAAGGATATGCAAGAATTGAAACGTGAAGAAGCAGAAGCAGCAAGGAAAGGAAAGCAAGCATTGGAGCATGAAGATCTTGTTGAAGAACCTGATGAAGAGTATCGTGAAAGGTTTTCAAGAAAAATTCAAAGATGGTACATCTTCAAGAAGAATGGAGGAAGACTAGCTAAAGGAATGACAACATGGGATGTACTAGACAACTTCTCTGAAGATGAGTCTGAAAGAGCACCAAGAGCTGAAGGATCAAGTTCTGAAGATGGCTCAGACTCTGAAGACTCAGGCTCTGATGAAAAGTCAGAACCTGAGAGCAAAGAAAGCATCCAGAGAACAATAAATCAGGTATATTCTAGTCTTTCCAAAGCTAAATTGATCAAGCATCTTAATAAGACCTTACTTAAACTCTCTAATAGTCAGCAGAAGTATAAAAAGCTTAAAGCAGACTATGAGAATTTAAGTAAGCAAGCAAATCACTCTGAAGGTCTTGAACAAAAAGATTTTATCAAAACCAAAGACCTTGAAAATGATTTTGCCATATGTTACAAACCCCTTGAGCACTCTCTAGCTCTCAAAGAGTACTGTAACATCAATGCTGATCAAAATAAAATTGTTTCCATGCTTTGCAACCTTAAGACCAACAATACTAATGGGATTGGATACTCTAGTAGTAAAACATTATAGGAACCAAGCTCATCAGTTATTGATGGAAGCTTCTCACTTCCAAATCTTTACACTACATTTGTATCTGATAGCACTCAGATGAAACAAATGGAGGATGAAGATTTGGCAACTAACAGTCTAGGACCCTCATGCAAGTGGGTACCAAGAGACAAAATTGTTTACTTGATTGCAGGTGAAACTGAGACTCCGAACCTTCCAATCACATGGATGCATGTGACTGTGAATGGAAAAAGAGCAATCGTGCGTAGAAGGCACATTCTTGAAGAGTCAGATGGAGAAAAAGATGAAGAGGAATACATAAGGAGCAGGAGGGAGCATGAAGAACTTGAAGCTTGCTTTGAAGATGACAACAACTTAGTGTGGTGGAGTGATTGTTCAGGCTATGACTCTGACTACACCTAATCAAGAAAGCTTAAATACAAGGTAAGTATGCTTAACTCCTGAATGACATTTCAGAGGAATAACTCTAAAAAGGTTTGAAAATGTCTTCTTAGGATATACAATGTTCAGTACTAAAAACCTTGAAAAATCCTGTCTGAACATATTTTCTTGTGTCCTGAAAGACTTGTTTTTCAGCCTATGAAGTTCTTCAGGTTTCAGCATCTGAAGAATCTCAGACTCTGAGAAACGTTCCAACCTCTGACAGTTAAGCCTCTGAATACAAAATGAATTAGAAACGTTTAAGTATTTTTACTAAAACGATTTGGCGCTATTTAGACAACACGTACACGCATTCTGATTGGTTGAAACAGTTAATGATGGTTTGCCCTATCTTTGTTAATTTAAAAAATGTTGTGATTTGATTTGTCTTACTGTTTTAATCAAAATCACTGAACACTTGCACTCTTTGCACTTCCACAACCTACACTCTAGTTTTCTAAATCTTTGAAAAACCTTCTTTATCGTTGTTTTTAGAAAACCCAAAACCCTAACTTCTGTAATGGCAATCTCTACCTCGTCAGTATCAACTTCAAAATTCTCCTTTCCAAATGACCTACCTATCAACGTCGTCAATTGTTCAGAACTTTTCAGCAAAGAAAAATCGCTGGAAATGAAGGGAAAATCATTCAACTTGGTTATGGAACAACCGGTTGATTTTGAAAGTCTTAGATTAAACCAGCACGACATTGAAAAATTCTTCAATGATCAAAATGGAGGATTTAGATACATGAGAGTACTAAATGGTCTAATCTATCCTACCCTGGTTAAAGATTTTTGGCTTTGGAGCAAGGTTTTTACTGTTAAAGACTACATTGAAGAACTGACTAGCTTGAGGAATGCCAAACCTGAAAACAAGAACAAAACTTCTGGTGAATTAGGGTTAAGAGAAATCAAGGAAGATGAGGTCAGATCAGTCGTTTGCGGTTTTGAAGTAGTACTAACTCAGTCAAATCTGGCGAGGATGTTATACATTCCAAATGAGGGAAAATTTCATACCTACAACGCTACTGAGGCTAAAAGCACTGGCTATCTAGAAGATATGACAATGAGTTGTTATGAGGAAGGGAAGAGTTGTGAGAGCAACAGGAGTGGTGATCTAAAGTCAACTCAGAAGCTCCAAGAATTCTCAATGAGATTTTCTATCAATGTGGTGTAATTGATGTGATCAAAGCGGCTGGTCAAGATCATCTGCTAAGATAATTAAGAGCCTCTGCCATATCAGTGAGTACTTTGTCCAACATGCTTCTTCTGTCTGGGCAGACACTGTCACATTCTAAGCCTCTAGAACATCTGTCTAACCTAGGACCTTCATGGGTAACTACATTCAACATTAACATACCTCTTACTGCAAAAGGTATTGTTAATCAGTAGATTAAGTTATTGGAGAGTCTAGGTGAACCCCTTGAAATTGAACCAGAAGAGGTAAAAGGGAAAAGAAAAAGATTGGTAAGAAGATGAAGATAATGAGCCTCTGAAGATCAAGAAAAGAAAAATTTCTAAGCAGCTGAAGATAAAGAAGAATGTCGAAAGCTCTACCATTGCCACTTCAGGTACTTTAACTGATCCTAAAGGTCCTGTTGCATTAACTCAAGATATTCAACATCCCACAAATTCAAACCACCCATCAGAATCACCTCTAGAAGAACAACACTTAACTAGTGAACTTCCCCCACAAACAAATTCTCCATCAAACCAAATTATCTTTGAAATCCCTCATCCAGAAATATCTGAGACAGTTCAACTAGAACATGATCATCCACAACCTGAACCATACATCTCACCTGAACATGTTTCTTCACAGATTACACCTCAACCATTCCCTGAACAAATAGAATCTCAACTTGAAAATGAATCAAATTAGACCTCAATCTTACAAACCAACAATCAGGTTGATAAAATGATCAATGAATTAACTCATGTGCAGTTAATTTCATCTAATCAATCTGATCATGTCCAACATCTACAACAAACACAATCCTTTCCCTCAAACCCTGAACCTCCTCAAACCATTTCCATAATTCCTAAGGTCCTGGGTGAATGCAACAGCCTGATTAGACGGTTACATGGCCTTCCTGAGCTAAGACATTCTGACATATCTTCATCTGAGCATATGGCTCAATGGGAAAGCCTAACTGAGGATTTGGTAAAGAAGCTGCACAGTCTCCAAGAGGCTTGTATTGAAGAACAGAGGAGAAGTGATAGGGGAAAGAACACAATGGCTGAAGAGGTCATTCAGTTTCAAACGGACACAGAGAGGAATCAACCTGGATCTTCTTCTGTAAGAACAAGTGATAAGCAAAATCTAATGGAAGAGATAGCATCACTTGAGGAAAGACTGAATGAGCCTATTGTGGATAATTTAGGAGCACATCAAGTGCACATTAGAAATCCACTGTATGAGGCTGAAATTGACGACCTTAGGGCAGAAATGAAAAGGCAAAGAGAGCTGATGGAGATAGTTAATGCTAAACAGAAGGAAATCACAAAAATTCTAGCTTCGCTTTGTAACCAACCACAATCAACTTCCTAGGATCCCCTCTTTCTTGCTTAAAATAAGTATCTTGATTAATATTTTGTTAGGCACATAGTTAGATTAAGTTCATATTTGTATGTTCTTTGATTTCCTTATGCTACTCTGAAATATTTATTCATGTTTTGTTAATCCTAGTGTCTTTATCTTAAAAATAAGTATTGTTGCACAAATAATTGGTTAATCTTAAGGATTGGAACTGAAAAGTAAGAGAATATACACAATAAAAACATCAATCTACAACAAGCAAAAGAAATAATTTTATTAAAAATGAGTATTTGTTACATAAACTTCTAAAGACAATCAACTGGTATCCTTAGATGGTGGAATTGGGTGACCCAGCTAGGATGGCACCTCTCTTGGGGAATATGAGTCAACTGACTCTTCCTTAGGAGAAGATTTTAGATCATCTAAGATTTGATCATCAGCTTGGTCTTCTTCAGGAAAATTTGTTCTCAAATACTCTAACCAGTCAGAATCTCATTCTTCAGACTCTGTATGAGAATCTGCTTGTTCAGACTCTGAAGTAGGCGGAATCTCAGACTTTGGCTTTGTTCTTCTTGATGTTTCTTCTTTGTGTTTTCTCCTATCTTGACTAACTCTCACTGAAACTACTTTCTTCTTCTCTGAGCGTTTCATTTTTTCTCTCAAGAGATCTATCAATAACCTAAGATTATTCTGTGTGAGTAAAATGACTAGGTATCTCTCTCCTTTTATAAGCAAAATTCAATGGCCGAGTATTAAATGTGTTCAACCACTCCTGATTTGACGGCATTGAAAGTTGAATTTCTATTAATTGCTTATATTACCTTTTTGATAATGACAAAAGGGGGAGAAAGAATATTGGTAAATCAATTGTTGGAAGAAGCGAAATTACTTGGCTTTTTAGGGCCTTGTAGTGCTTCAGAGAGAGAACGTAGGAGAGTGGTCAAAATAGTAGCATGAGGTACATGCTGTGTTATGACAATCTGATCTTTGAGGATTTCAAAATATTGTACTAAAAGAGCTCTGAACTGTTTTCAAATTTTTGTTCAGACTCTGAGCTATTTTCTTTGAAAAGATTTTTTAAAAAAACTCTGAACTGTTTGAAAATATTTTAAACTCTGAAGCTGTTAATGATAACCATCAGAACCAAGTGTGTATGTAGAAGTCTTTAAGCGTCTCTGATCCTATTTTGTCATTCAATTTAAATATTGCTTCATCTTGCATCTGCATTAAGGGCTTAATTTTCAAGGAGAATGCATTTATTAATTGAAGTTTATTATTCATAGTTAGTTCTTGAGTAAGGGTTTCAACTTTACTCAAAGATTATCATACTATGGAAAGAAGAAGCTTGCAAACCTTGTTCTTTACATAGTGAAATATGAATAATTTAAGTCATATAATAAAGTATTTCTGAAACTGATTAAAATTAACTATGGATACAAAATAGGGGGAGCTTACAAACCTAACCCTATGGGTTATCAGACTTAGGGGGAGCTTGCAAAACTCAGAAGCCTAATGTCAACATAGCTGATTTTTATCAACAACAATTGTATTTAATACTTGTGTTTGTCATCATCAAAAAGGGGGAGATTGTTGGAACAAAATATGTGTTAATACTCACCCTTAAGTTTTGATGATAACAAAGTATTAAATGGACAATTGATGGTACGAATGTTTAAATTAAGTGCAGGAGAATTCAACGTTTAATCAAGAGCACACTTAATTTAAACTCTGATGAAACCATTGGAAGTCTGAATATTTAGACTCTGAAAGAGTTCAGATGCTACAACGTGGTCAGAAGCTATACAAAGTTCAGAAGCTCAAAGTAGATCAGAACGTCTGAAGCTGTTCAGGGACTCAGAGGAGTTCAGAAGCTCAAGGATGTTCAGAGGCCTACAAGAGTTCAGAGGCTGTCTGCTAGTCATAAGTCATTCAGAGGATGAAGACGTTCAAAAGCTGAATTACGAAGGACTATCAGAGGTCAACCATTCAAAGACCAATCAGACTCCAAGTTATCAAAGGTTCATCAGAAGCAAAGGAATTCTCAGTCATCAAAGGGCTACATCAACTACAACTTATCAAGCCTGATGACTTGTTCTAAGGTCAACTAAATTGCAACGGTCACAAAGGATGTGATCCCTCTCTCTAGGAGCTAGTTGTACCTTATAACTGTACCATTGGACAGACAGCAAAGGTGAAGCTTCTCCGCAAAGGAAGACGTGGCTTTACTCAACGGATCTTCAATGTCTACAGCTGTCCAAGTTGCAACGGGAATTTCTCCAACGTCTCAATGTCTTTCTCAACTCATATAAATATGCCAAAGAAAGAATTGATGACTAGCGCTCACCATTAGATAAAATCTCTCAGAAGAAAGTGAGAATTTGAATTGTAATAGATAATATCTCTCAAATGAAGTGAGCATAGAAACTAGCTTAGAGCCTCTGAAGTTATTATGTATGTAATAAGTCTTAAGCTCTTAAGTTAGTAGTAAGTCTTCTGCTTAGTGTAGAAGCAAGAAAGTCTTCTGCTTAGTGTAGAAGCACGTAAGTCTCAATCTTAGTGATTAGAGCAGTGAAGTCTTGAGCCTCAGTGCTTGAGCAAGGAAGCCTCTGATCTTGTGTAATCAGAGCAAGGAAGTCTCTTTGTCTTGTGTGACTTAGAGCAGGAAGTCTCAAGCTTGTGTGCTTGAGCAAGGAAGTCTTTGATCTTGTGTGATCAAAGCAAGGAAGTCTCTATGTCTTGTGTGACTAAGAGCAGGAAGTCTTGAGCTTGTGTGCTTGAGCAACTATTGTAATCCTAGTGATTATAGTGAAACTCTCTTGGAAACAAGGGGACTGGAGTACTCTCAATTTGTGAGGGGAACCAGTATAAATTGTTGTGTGTTCTTCTCTCTCTCACTCTCTCATTTACTCCTTCATCATTCATAACGCCATAAGTTAATTGTGTGAATAATCCGCTGTGCTTTAAAGACTCTGAAAAGATTTTAAATATCTTGGAAAGTTTTAAAAATATCCAAAACACAATTCAACCCCCCTTCTTGTGTTTTTCTCCACGCACCTTCATTTGCGTGCAACAATAAATGGAGGGAAAGTAGATTTGTTGCACACATCACCAACTGTAATTGCTACAGGTCTTCACAAAGGCAAATTCCAAGTTTGCCCCTAAGCCTTTCAAATTGTGTTGCATACAATGCCTTGGTAAATATATCTGCAATTTGACCTTCAGTAGTCACATGTTCCAAGGTCACAATATTTTCTTCCACCATATCCCTAATGAAGTGATGTCTTATATCAATGTGATTTGTCCTACTATGCTGAATAAGATTCTTGGAAATATTTATAGCACTTAAGTTGTCACAGTACAACGTTATAACATCTTGCCCCACATTGTACTCACTTAGCATCTGCTTCATCCATAGGATCTGAGAGCAACTACTACCAGCTGCGATATACTCTGCCTCAGCTGTGGATAGTGATACACTATTTTGTTTCTTGCTGAACCAGGAGATTAAGTTATTCCCCAAAAAGAAACATCCACCTGAGGTACTCTTCCTATCATCTGCACTTCCTGCCCAATCCGCATCACAATACCCAATCAACTTTGAGTCTTCATCATGGGAGTACATGATCCCATAGTTGGATGTTCCACTCACATACTTGAGAATTCTCTTGACTTGTGTGAGGTGGCTCATCTTTGGTGCAACTTGATATCTAGCACATACTCCAACTGCAAAGGCAATGTCTGGCCTACTAGCAGTGAGATATAGAAGGCTTCCTATCATGCTTCTATACTGACTTTGATCTACATCAACACCTTTCTCATCAGACTTGTTCTTGTAAACCCACTTAGTGCCAATGATATTTACACCTTTGGGTCTAGGAACTAAGTCCCATACTTCATTCCTCTTGAACTCATTCAGCTCCTCTTGCATTGCATTGGTCCAAAATTCATCTGTGGGAGCTTCTTTCACATTCTTTGGTTCAATTTTGGATACAAAACATGAGTTGGCCACTAGCTCATTAGATCTCCATGTAGTGATGCCTTGATCTGGTTTTCCAATGATGAGTTCTTTGGGATGATTCTTCTGAACTCTGATAGATGGACCTTTCTTGGATGGTTGACCTTCTGTTTCTGAGTCAATTCCTTCTTGAGTCTCTTGATCTTCAGTGATGTCGATCAGGGGCCCTGATGTGTCAACATTTGGGACCGCATCTGGTACCTTTACTCCAGGAGAGTCATCAATAACAACAATTATGGATTCCATCATGGTTCTGGTCCTGTTGTTAAAGACTCTATATGCCTTGCTATTAGTTGAGTAGCCAAGAAAGATACCTTCATCACTCTTGGGGTCCATCTTTCTTCTCTGTTCTCTATCAACTAGTATGTAACATTTACTTCCAAAGACATGAAAGTATTTGACTGTTGGCTTTCTTCCTTTCCAGAGTTCATAGAGAGTGGTAGTGGTACCTTTTCTGAGTGTGACACGATTGTGAACATTGCATGCCGTGTTCATGGCTTCTGCCTAGAGGTTTTGAGGGAGATCCTTGGCATGTAACATCACACGTGCTGATTTCTTGCAAGGTTCTATTCTTCCTTTCTACCACACCATTTTGTTGAGGTGTGATTGGTGCTGAGAATTCATGACTTATTCCTTCAGAGGAACAGAACTCAGAGAACTTGGAATTTTCAAACTCCTTTCCATGATCACTTCTGATTTTGACAATTCCAAATCCCTTTTCTCTTTGCATCTTGAGACACAGCTCCTTGAACACTTCAAATGTATCTGACTTCTCTCTAATGAAGTTTATCCAAGTGTACCTAGAGAAATCATCCACTACCACAAAGGCATACCTCTTGCCTCCAAGACTTTCAACTTGCATTGGTCCCATCAAGTCCATATGGAGTAGTTCAAGTACCTTGGTTGTGGTCTGATGTTCCAACCTTGGGTGCGACATTTTGGTTTGCTTCCCTATTTGACACTCTCCACATATGTTCCATTCTTCAATACTGAGCTTGGGTATTCCTTGGGTATTCAGCTATAATCCTTTTCATTCCTTTGAGATGCAAGTGCCCAAGCTTTTGGTGCCACAACCTTACTTCATCCTCCTTGCTAAGTAGATTAGTGATAGATGAGTGTGTTGTTTCCTGAGGAATCCATAGGTAGCAATTATCCTTGGATTTTGCTCCCTTCATGATCACTGTATTTTTGTCATTAGTGATCAAACATTCACTATTGGTGAAGTTCACCTTCAGCCCTTGGTCACATAACTGACTTATGCTTATCAAGTTAGCAGTCAGTCCTTTTACCAATAGTACATCATTGAGTTTTGGTAATCCTTTGTTGACTAGATTTCCAATCCCCTTGATTTCTCCTTTTGCTCCATCTCCAAAGGTCACAAAACTGGTGGTGTATGGATTTATTTCGTTGAAGTATTTCTTTTCACTAGTCATGTGTCTAGAACATCCACTATCAAAGTATCAATCTTCTTTTGAGGAGACTTTGAAGGATGTGTGAGCAATAAGGGCTTTGACTTCAACATTGGATTTGGTCTTCCAAAACTTCTTATTTTCAGCCTTTTTCGGAGGTGGGCTGACTTGTCTTCCTTTGTATGGATACCCATGAAGCTTATAGCACTGGGCCTTTATGTGTCCATACTTTCCACAGTAGTAACATCTCCATGATTCATACCTTGGAGGTCGCTGATGTGGTCCATGATGTTGGCACTGTCTGGACCTTCTCTGGTGTGGTGTCGGATGTGGAAACATTTGACCCTGCTTTCTGGTTCCATTCCAAAGGTTGGCTGGAGCAAATTTCTTGGCATGTCCAGAGGCTTGTTTCTTTGGGGAATGATAGCCCAATCCTTTGCCTTGCTTGGTCCGTTTATTTGCTTCCAGTATCCCATCTAACCTGTCGGTGCCATTGTTTAGCAATCTGAGTTGTTTGTCCATGCTTTCAAACTGGGATTTTAGCATGCTTGCTTCATTCTCAAGATTAGCTATGGTAGACAGGTGCACTTGCTCTTCTTTTTCAAGTTGGGCAATGGTCTTCCTTTGCTCCTCATTTGTCTTGCAAAGTTCTCCACTTTTGATGCACAACTCCTTGTAGGTTGCAGCAAGTTTATTGTAGGAAACATCATCATCAGAATCTGAGTCAGACTCGCATCTTCCAGTCATGGCATTTACTGACTTGGTTGCTTCATTGTTACTTTCAGATTCTTCATCAGACCATGATATAACATTTAGGCCTTTCTTCTGTTTTTTCAGATAGGTCGGACATTCTGCCTTGATATGTCCATAGCCTTCACATTCATGGCATTGAACTCCTCTGCCTTGAATGTTTCTATCTTTAGTTCTTGGTTTCCTTGACATATTTCCCTGTTTGCTGATGTCGGGCTAGATGTGCTTCACATTGGTCCTTGGCCTTGTCCTCCTTAGTATTTTGTTGAATTGTTTTCCCAGTAATACTAAGGCCTCTGAGATGTCTTCATCAGCTTCTTTGTTCTTCTCTGACTCTTCATCGGTATTAGAAACAAAAGCAATGCTCTTGTTTTTCTTTTCAGTTCTGTCCTTCATAGAGAGTTCAAAGGTTTGAAGGGAACCTACTAGTTCATTCAGCTTCATTCTTTCTATTTCTCTGAATTCCTCGATGGCAGTGACTTTCATGTCAAACCTGGGTGGTAAGGATCTGAGGAGTTTCCTTACCAATTTTTCTTCAGGTATTTTCTCACCTAAAGAATCAAAGGTGTTTGCATAGTCAAGTATGATCATGTGAAAGTCATGCACTGTTTCTTCTTCTTTCATCTTCAGACCTTCAAACTGGGTGGTTAGAATTTGGAGTCTACACATCTTCACTTTGCTTGTTCCTTCATGGGTTGTGATGAGGATTTCCCAAGCTTCTTTGGCTGTTGTGCATTATTTGATCAGCCTGAACATGTTCTTGTCAACTCCATTGAATAAAGCATTCAATGTTTTTGAGTTCCGCAGTGCTAGTGCATCTTCAGCAGTAGTCCATTCTTCTTCTGGTTTCAATTCTTCATTATCGGCTCCATCAGTATCTTTGACCTTGGGATGTTCCCATCCTTTAAGGACTGCTTTCCAAGTCCTACTATCAAGTGATTTCAAGAACGCAATCATCCTTGATTTCCAATAGTCAAAGTTAGAGCCATCCAGAAGCTGTGGTCTGTTCATGAGTCCTCCTTCTCTGTCCATCTTGCCAGAAAGTATCTTCCCTGGAGCTCACCCAATCACCTAGGGTGCCTGCTCTGATACCAATTGAAATTCTGGCACGTGAGGGACCAATGTGGTGCAAGATGTTGCAACACTGGTCCTCCTGGACACACAATAACAAATCGACAGAATTTAAATTACACAAGTTATTGTTAACCCAGTTCGGTGCAACTCACCTACTCTGGGGGATACCAATCCAGGAAGGAAATCCACTATGGTAAAGTAGTTCAAAGCTCTCCGCAAACGCCCCGTTTACAGCTTATCACCTAGCAACTACCCGTATAGATTTCTACTTAAGAACGTCCTAAGTATGAGACCCATCTCACTTCCCCTCAACCACACAACCTGTGGATTTTGTAATTCTGTTCTAAAACTTAATCACACTCTATGCTTAAAAGCTTAAGAGTGAACACCTTATTCTTAATCAAGTATCAATCGTGATACTCAAAAGAATAACTAGGATCTAAACCTAAATCCTAAGCCTAAAACTTCTCAATCGCTCTATAGCGTTTGTATCTTCAATGTGTTTCAGGTACTCTTCAATGAATGAAGATTGCTTCTTTATATAGAGTCTTGAATCTCCTTGGCTTCATGAAGAATAGGATCGTTTGTTGCAAACTAATCTTTTGATTTAAATTCGTTTGCACAAAAAGATAATTTGTTACACAAACAATTAATATTTGTTTGTTTTATCTTTTTAAATCTTCCGCTTTAGATCAAACAAATAATATTGATTTGTTTTTATCTTTTATCAAACAAATAATATTGATTTGTTTTTATCTTTTGCCAAACAAATAATATTTGATTTGTTTTTATCCTTTTAAACTCCAGCTGTAGATCTTCAATCTTCAGCTAACAAACTTGTTCCTTGTTGAATAAGGAATCGCAAGTTTGTTTCTTCAATCCTTCAAACATATCCGCGCGCTAGATCAAGATAAGGATAAGACGCGTTATCAGGCCGTGGTTCCCAATGTTACTGCATTGGTACCCACATTTGGCCTCAGGCTTATTTTACCAAAAATGAAGTCAATCTTCAAAACTCAACATGTTCTTCAGAAGCTCAAAATGATGATCTTAGTGTTTAAATTTTTACTTCGTTCTTGCACACTAGATCAATAATTAGTAATTCCAATTGTCCATTTAATACTTCGTTATCATCAAAACTTATAGTGTTTTATAAATAAAACTCATTTTGTTCCAACAATATTAAGCCACACTCTACCAAAAAAAAATCTTAATATTATTAAAAAAATATGGTCAAAATAAAATAAATGAATAATACTCCCTCCGGTCCAATGTATAAGGAACAATTTGGAAAAAACACACAGACTAAGAAACCTTATTTTTTTAATTAAAAATTCTAAATCTTTTTGTCTATTCCAAAAATAACATTGGTGTATTAATTTATACTTCTCTCTTGTAATTATCTACATACACCACTATGCTTAATTCCAATATGATTTTTGCTATTCACAAGGATATTTAATTAGGATAGAAATGGAAATATTTAATTAATAAACCATAAATTTATAAGTTGTTTCTTATATAAAGGACCAATTTTTGTCCAAATTGTTCCTTATACATTGGACCGGAGGGAGTATTATTTAGTCAAATTATCTCTTATAAAATGGGATGGAGTATTATTTCATGTTCTTCTGATTTTTTGTTTTGTTGCTTATATATAAGATCGGATGGAGTATTAAGCCACGTGGGTTTTGAAATAAATATTTAAATAAGAAATGAAAAAGGAGAAAGAGATAAGCAGAAGAGATGGTGTTAGTGGTGTTTTAAGTGCATGCTCTTAAATTAATTATGTGTTCGCTGCCGCTGCCGCTGCCGGTTGCCAGTTTGGTTATGTCCCACCTGAGTTATCCGCGATAGCAACTGGTGGTAGGGAGTGTAATCATTTCGGCTTGCATCTGTTTTTAGCTAAAAATAGTATGTTTCAATCAATAAAATTATATCCATTTTATTTGGTACTGTTTTTGGTGTTTTTTAAAAATACAACCAAATGAAATTAATTGGTTCGGTTGATCCGTTTAAAATGTTTCATTCAAACTAGAAAAATGTTAAACAGTGTCTCTGGGACACTTGTTAAACTTATTAATAAGGAAAATCTATAGTGAAAGTTGTGCATTCAATACCTTAAAATTGTGAAAAATTATCTTTCCAATGTAAATAAATAAGCTGTGCATTAAATACTTTTTATTCCCTTTTATAGTATGCTTAAAAAATGCCCTTGAACACTGTTTAACATGACCCTTAAAATTAAATAAATCGTTACAACATACCCAAAATTAAATAAATGCATACACTTGATGTCAGCAACTGCGATCGGGAGAGGACTGAAACCACTTGATGTCAGAACTGACCTCGAACCAGATTAAACTGGTGGTGAAAACCAAAAAAATAAAAAATAAATGCATACACCATATTCAAAATGACTATAATTCACCATCAAATACAAAATAAATTCAGTGTTTCCTATTGGGCTATCAATTGCCATTTGCTTCAAATTACACATATTAGTTAATGAAAACCAAGAACCGAACTAAACTAGATTGATTTTTATCGATTTGGTTTGATTTTTGAACTGGACCAACATCGATTGGTTTTTTATGTAGGAATTAGTTTGGATCTTCGGTTTAATCGATTTTTCCTTGATCCACTTACACCTCTGTCATTATCGATTGAATTGATTGAAGTGTTTGATAAAGTAGTGGTTCAACTATTTTACATTTACCATTAATTTTACCAAACACTTCAATTAACTTATCGTAAACTACCGGCCATCATTGATAAAAAAAAAAAACACCGGCTATCGGTCATCCACTATTTTTATCAACAAAACTAAATGTCTCTATCAACATAATTTATGACACATGTCACATATTAGTGTTAATCGGTCCCTCATTGGTACTCCCTCCGTTCCACAATATATGTCACTTTAGGCAAATTACACAAATTAAAAAATGTAACTAATATTGTATAGAAAAGAGAAATTTTGTGTTCGTTTACCGAATTGTCATTCATTAATAATATAGGAAAAATAAATTCAAGAATTGAAAGAAGAGAGAGTAATAAATAGTTAAGGGTATAATAGGAAGAATAACATTAAATGCTTCATTGGTAATGTAAAATGACATATAATTTAGTACAAATATTTTTTCAAAGTGACATATAATTTAGAACGGAGGAGTATCAATTAAATATGCTTTCGTTGGGTTATCATGAGATGAGACCAAGGAAGGAATCCACGTTTTTGCTATGTTTTTGATAGACGGTATATATTCCAACTGGATCCACATCAAACATACAGAGATTCATTTATAAGTTAGTACGTGTCCCCCAAAATGAATTATTTGTGCTTGGTTTTCTTTTCTAAGCCTTCAATAATTACTCCCTCCTTTGCCACAAGGACACATTTGAAAGAAGAAAATATTTAAAAGAATGGTCTGAAAATAGACCCATGCTTGGTAGATTTTCTTTTCTTTTTTTTTTTGTATTCTTAGGTAGACAGACTAATCCTTGGATTGTATTATTAGGTAGACTTTTTTATTATTAATTAAGGGTCTTTTAAGGGCTTAAATAGTGCCCAAAAATACTATTTAGCATTTTTCTTAATCAAATGTCTGTAGATTTTTTGGTTTGTTCTTTTGCTGTGTAAATATTCTTTTTATTTAATTTTGGGTTGTGGGTATATCTCTTTTTCATTTAATTTTTTTTTCATCATCAATATAATTTGGTCGAAAACTAGTTCTGACATTATATGATTTCAACCCACTTCTGTTTACCGTTGCAGGAGATCAAACTGTAATTTTTTCTATCAAATTCAGCGTCAATCACTGCTAGATCAATTTCTTAATGAGTGAAATGTCAAATACTCTCTTGAAATTTTAAAATTCGTCATATACACCGCTGAAATTTAAAAATAGGCAGATATCCATCTGAAATTGTAAAACGTCAATCAAATTGCTCTCTACTCCGTTTTGTCTATTTTGAGTCTTCAAAAGCACATTGTTTAAGCTTTCAACCAGGTGAATAACAAGGAACCAACATAACAAAACTATCATCACTAGAATCATCCTCGTCATCATTATACTTGCTTTCAAAATCAGAACCAAGAGGTCCTAATAACCCAATAGATCAATCTGAGTCTTCAGATTCACGACCAGACAAGAAACATTCATCACCAACATCATACTTTTTATCAATTATTGTCTCATCTATCTTTTCCTCTATTTTCATCATTAAAATAGACAGAGTAAACGGAGCAGGGAACAATTTGATTGACATTTTACAATTTTAAGAGGTATTTGCCTATTTCCAAATTTCAGAGGGATATTTGACGAATTTTGAAATTTCAATGGGGTAAATTGATATAAATTGATGAAAATGGAGCAGCTTCAAATAATAAAGATGCGAACTGCAACTCCTATTGTGAAATGTAGGATTTTGTTGATAGTAACTTAATTTTTTTGTTTTTTAATCATGTAAGAGAAAAAAGAATATGCACTGATAGTGTAAAATAATTTTACACTATAATTAATATCAATCATGTTTTCCGCCACGTCATCCCACTTTTTTATATGTCTTGTTTATTAGATGATCGTGTAAAACTATTTTACACCGTCGGTGCATCTCCATTAAACTCATTATGTAATTATATATAGATAGTTATTAGTAATTTTGAGGAGTTATTAGTAGTAACATGATATTTATCTATTAGTAGTCTTTCCTCCTTTTTATGAAGACATATTCCTTCCTGAATTCAAATACTTGTTAGTATTAATTTATTACTTTCTATTAGACCGTACTTAAATTTGTTCAACAATTTATATTGTTTTGACAAATTTATAATTTATATTATCAGTGGCTAGAATTTCAATTTTTTAAGATAAAATAGTGGCAGTACTAGGATTCGAATTCCAATCCCTACATTTTACATGCAATGTTTCAACTGCTCAAGGGACAATTAATGTATCTTTCTAATACACCCCCTTCTAATTTATTTTCACCACATGTACACTTTTTTCTTCACCAATTTTATCCAACTAAATTTTTCTTTTGAGATTTTTAACGATGCAGTCGTTTATATTTTTGTTTTTTTGGGTTTCAAACCTAATCCGTTAAGTTTGCTTCTCTTCTCTTAACTTTTAACATATCCTTTGAAGTTTTATATAAATAATTATGAGTAGTTCGAATTTCAACATAGTCAGAATGTCTTTTTCATCTAATTGAAAATCCAATTATTTTGGTGTCTCACAAATTTTTTGCAATCCAATTTAATCCCCTAATAAAAAATAATACCTTATCAATATCTCACATTTTTTCTATAAAGAATAATTAGTCTCTAATTCATCGTAATAGAGAGACTAATTTATTTTCGATTAAAATTCTTAGTGACTAGTTTAGATGTTATTTTTTTAAAATTAAAAAAACAAAGACTAAATAGAGTACTCACATGTCGAGTTAAATTAGGATGCTTATGCTACAAGCATCTATACATGGAAAAGTGTGAATTGACAAAAAAAAAAATTGGATACAGAATTGACAACATTTTAAAACAAACAAAATGCATGCAATAATTTTTGTCTGTATTGAATGTTGTTGTAGAAGAAAATAAAGAATAAAACACAAAGTAAAAGAAGCCAATAATAGCTGCAAAATTAGGTGGATCGAGAGAGACAGAACACAGGTATGGAATCCATGTGTGAATATACTGCTAATGTTTTACCTAAATTTAATTTTGTAGGGTACAGTGGAAAAGAACTTCTAATGAATCCTTATTTAATATTTTCTGCCACTCACGTGAGAGACATCTTTACTGAAAATGACACACTATTTTTGTATTAGTTAATTTTAATTATTTTATTTTGTCTCCAATAATTTCATTAATTAATTGTTTTAGTTTCCTTGATACAGTACATTTTGATCCGTTGCGGGTAGATTCCTGATTGTAGATACTAGATATGAGATATCACATGCTCTTAGCTTTTAGATACGAGATGATGATGATGCTACATTGCTACCCTCTTGCTTCTAATGTTTTTTGTGGTACATAACTTTCTAATTAAATGAGTTTAAGAACGTTTTATTTGAGAGTAAACCATGACGGAGAGAGGTAAATGTAATTATATTTGTAAGTGTTTTTTGAGCTCTAAGGTCTTTCCTGCTTTAGGGCACTATCTCCTCGTCCTAAATATTATATACCAAAAAAAAAAAACCGGACGGAATATGTTTGCAGTCCGAATATAATAAAGAGATTCTTATTGTCACATAAATGTAGTTCAGTTAGTAGATAACACGAGATTCTTTTTGCTCTTTTAAAAAAAAAGGTAGATAATAAGAGATATTATTAGAAAAATTGGAGTCCTAACTTTGAATTTTTTTCATTTCTATAAATTTATAGAAATTAGTATATTTATTAGGCTATTGGTAAAAAAATGAAGAGTTGGATACCAATAATGAATTTGTGTGCGATATATGATTTAGACTCCTTAATCAAGTAGTCTAAATTAGGAACACACCCTCGAATCTTCATAGACCGTGGTTTGATTTCTGAACACAAGCCCCGCGCATGAGGTAGTAGCCAAAATAATGAAATTCATTGATTCCTCAGTAGTCCATGTGCCCCGTGCGTGGGACAAAACTTGAAACCATCTTAGACACAAATTAAAACTCGAGATTTTAAGGCACACACAACAATTCTCACTCCGCCTTTAAATCGACGGTGATGTCAACTTGTCATCAACCACCTTGATGCTCTATCCAACTTTGAACTATTCTTCAACACAAATGATCAAGTCTAAGTATAGATTGAACATTGACCTAGGAACCAACCTCCACTTGAAACAAACAACCCTTGCTAGTCTCACAAGCATCACAGTTCAATTCTTCTCCTTGCATCTAACTACATTATGTAGTCCTATAAGATTCACTTTCACCTCTTCAACCCTCGTAATGTATTCCGCCCTCTTGAAGATATTGCCTCCAACTACCTTATGAATTTTAGGTAGCTATGCAATTTTCACCACATCCATTTTAGCCACCGGAGTGAACAAACCCGTCTTCCTGAAGATCCACTTGTCTTCAACTATCCTTGCATTTTGGGATAGTCCCACAAGTAGCATCATACCTTCTTCAACTCGTGGAATACCTTCAGTACTCTTGAAGAACTTGCAGCCAACTAGCTTTGAATTTTAAGGTAGTCCCACAAGCTCCAAAATTCAACTCTCATTGCTTCAAACTACCACTTGTAGTCTACAAGTTACCAAGCCTGATTATACTTGCTCTCGGCTAGAGTATAACACATAAAGTCTTCATAGTCGTATCGCTATTGTGCAACAATATTTGATATAGGAAGGTTGGCCGCGACGGATTGAAGAGGAAGTGGCGCGTAGACGGAATAATGCATATTTAATTTTACTATATATTAGATTGATTTATTACTTTTATATTTTAGTTAGATTTATTATTTTTATATTTTAACTAGATTTATTATTTTTATGTTTTAGCTGGATTTATTATATTTTTATTTTTCCTACTATTTAAGGTACACTATTGTAGCCTTAAGAGGCAACTTTTTCATTCAATAAAAATATAGAGAATTTTATCAAGTTTGGTGGATTCCAAATTATTCTTTCTGGTGGATTCTAGAAATCTGGTGGATTCCAGAAACCCTTTTATCAGGTTTGTCGCCTGCAAACCTGTGTTTTATTATAGGATTAGCGCTTGCTATTCCTTCCCGCTTCCGTACTGCGTCAGTTGGTATCAGAGCAGGTTTCCCTGTTCTGTTAATATTGTGATCAGTCATGGGAGATAAACTAGCAACCAGGGCAGACCTTGCAGCCATAAAAACTTTGACTGCACAGATTGCGATGTTATCAAATCGTTTAAAGAGCAACAACTGAAATTCTGGCATGCAGTTTTAAGATGCTCTATATCATGTTGTATCATCTTCTACCGCATCAGACTAACAGAATATGAAAAATAAACAATAAAGGGCAGGAAAGTAAATAACACAGTGAATTTGTTAACCCAGTTCGGAGCAACCTCTCCTACTCTGGGGGATACTAATCCAGGAATGAATCCACTAATATAGTTCTAGTTCAAAGACTCCAAAACGCCTCGCTTCTATCTTATCGCTTAGACACTACCTCATGCAATTCTACCTAGGAACTCCTAGATATGAGACACCCCGTCTCACTTCCGTACCACCTTACTAACCCGCAAGGATTTTTTAATAACACTGTGAACAAATTAGAAGACACACTTCCATGACAAATACGTAGTCAAGACTCTTGACTAAGAACACAACTTGGAGTTTCTTACAAGCTTCCTCCAATGACAATACTCACTCATTACCTACAGGTTTCTGAGTGATTACACAGTGACCATCTCACAATCTGAGTGGTTCACTTTACACCAACTCTCTAGAGAGTGGCTACACGAACACGAAACCGTTAAAGACTACATCTTTGATATTCTAATTTGATTCAAGTTTCGGTTAATGAAATAGGGTTTAGCAACACCCTCTATATAGCACAACCTCGTGGGCTTTTCACAATGCTTCAGCTCCAAGTAATCTTCTAGAGGAAAAATATATATTTTTACTAAATCTTCTTTGCATCAAAATATTCCTCCCATAAATATATTTGTTGAAAATATATTTTAAATTAAATTTTCTAATCTTCTTGAAGCATAAAGATTTATTTGAAATAAATCTTTTATATTCTCTGCAACAATCTTCACAAGATATATTTTAAAATCAAATCTTCTTGATTCCTTAAATCGAATCTTTTATTTTCTTAAATGTCAAAACATTCTATGAAAATATATTTTGCTGCAACCGCCTTATAAAATCATGAATAAAACGTGCGCCTTGATGCACAAGAAAGGCGAGAATAATATTTAGGCGAATCTCCAAAGATATGGCACGCAAATAAAGCGTACACATCCGACATGACAGATCTTGTACTCGCATGCTACGACATCTGGTCCAACATCTGGCTTCAGGCTTATTTTACCAAAATGAAGCCAACATACAAAAAACCCAACAATCTTCCCCTTTGACAAATTTTGGCTAAAATAATTCTTGACTAAGCCATATGATATGGAGATATATAATCCATACTTCCTTTCAGTTCATCATAAGCACACATCTTAGAAAGAAAGTAAAAATTTCGTCAACGCTACTTCAAAAGGGATCTTCAACTGAAAGTAACGCACCGGGTAAAGAAATAAACTTTACCAAAAATATCAGAGGCATGCAATAGCGGAATTTGAAAGCACCCAGCCTCATAGAACAGAAATAGAGAGAAATAAACTCTCACAATAGAAGCACATAAGGAGAAATAAACTCCTATATCAGAGAAAAATAAATTCTCATAAGAGCACTTGGGAAAAATAAATTCTCACACAATCAAGATGTTTCAACATCTGGTATGACATCATACATCAGGAACATAGCACCATACATCATGCACACAACTAGCATAAACTACTACTCCCCCTGAATAGTAGATCATAAAAATTTCACACAATCATAAGAAGAATTTTACTCCCCCTGAATAAAATCGCCATATGCAAAACAATCATTACATGTACAACCAAAACTAATACTCCCTTCATAGCATATCAGAAAACAATTACTCCCCCTAAATATGCGTACCACAAGAATAGTATCGTAGCAGCAAACATATCATACACACATAATAATTTACTTCCCCTGAGTACATGCATTATATCACAAACTATAGCAGTACCTTCTTCATCTCCTTCTTCCATGTCCATATTGCCAGAAAGTATCTTCCCTGAAGCTCACTCAGATACAGAACAAAGTGCTTGCTATGATACCAATTGAAATTCTGGCATGCAGTGGTAATATGCTCTATATCATGTTGTAGCATCTTCTACCGCATCAGACTAACAGAATATGAAAAATAAACAATAAAGGGTAGGAAAGTAAATAACACAGTGAATTTGTTAACCCAGTTCGGAGCAACCACTCCTACTCTGGGGGATACCAATCCAGGAATGACACTAATATAGTTCTAGTTCAAAGACTCAAAAATGCCTCATTTCTATCTTATCGCATAGACACTACCTCATGCAATTCTACCTAGGAACTCCTAGATATGAGACGCCCCGTCTCACTTCCATACCACCTTACTAACCTGCAAGAATTTTTTAACAACACTGTGAACAAATTAGAAGACATACTTCCATGACAAATACGTAGCCAAGATTCTTGACTAAGCACACAACTTGGAGTTTCTTACAAGCTTCCTCCAATGACAATACTCACTCATTACCTACAGGTTTCTGAGTGATTACACAGTGACCATCTCACAATCTGAGTGGTTCACTTTACACCAACTCTCCTAGAGAGTGGCTACACAAACACGAAACCCTAAAAGACTACATCTTTGATATTCTAATTTGATTTAAGTTTCGGTTAATGAAATAGGGTTTAGCAACACCCTTTATATAGCACAACCTCGTGGGCTTTTCACAATGCTTCATCTCCAAGTAATCTTCTAGAGGAAAAATATATATTTTTACTAAGTCTTCTTTGCATCAAAATATTCCTCCCATAAATATATTTGTTGAAAATATATTTTAAAATTAAATCTTCTAATCTTCTTGAAGCACAAAGATTTATTTGAAATAAATCTTCTTTTTTCTCTGCAACAATTTTCACAAGATATCTTTTAAAATCAAATCTTCTTGATTCCTTAAATCAAATCTTTTGTTTTCATAAATGTCAAAACATTCTATGAAAATATATTTTGCTGCAATCGCCTTATAAAATCATGAATAAAACGTGCGCCTTGATGCACAAGAAAGGCGAGAATAATATTTAGGAGAATCTCCAAAGATATGGCACGCAAATAAAGCGTACACATCCGACATGACAGATCTTGTACTCGCATGCTACGGCATCTGGTCCAACATCTGGCTTCAGGCTTATTTTACCAAAATGAAGCCAACATACAAAAAACCCAACAACAACTTTCGACGACATCATCGTGGTAAAGGACACGTTGTTTCTAAACTTGCAACGGCTAAGTTTGAAGCAAAGGAATATGAGGATGATTCGGAGAAAGGTGATGCAGATGAAGGTGACAAATCCAAAGATGAGAAGAAAGAGGTCGATGAAGTCGAGCAAGTTCACGATGTTACTAGAGATTCCCAACAAGATGAATTCGTGGTGCAATCTGCTATGATTTCAGCTATGATTTCAAACGTCATCAATCTCAAGGTGCAATCTGCTCCTTTAATTTGCGTCCAAACAGAGGCGAAACACAAAGAGGAAGTAATGACAACAAATTTAATGAAGGATGAACAAGGAAAAACAGTAGCGGAGAAAAACTCCATCACATAATCATGTGCGATGGAATTGGTCCTAGATCCTTGAAGATTCTGACCGATATCTCGCCGTTCTAAAAATCAATAGATCGGAAAAGGCACGCAAAAGAAACTGAGATGCAGAGCGTGGAAGAAATTGCTATGCATGAGCTTACGAATTCCCCAGACCGTGGTGGAACTGCGATGGCACTGCTACAGCAAGCTTCGCCGCTTAAGCCGCCGGATAAAGGCAAAGTTGAGATTTCAGCTACAATACTCGATCCTTATAGGTTTCTTATTATACTTCGTCTTGCTACCCTTGAGGCTCTTTACCAATATAAGAACTCGGGGTCGAGTTCTTTAGAGGTGGAAGAGACTGATGTAGGAAGGCTGGCCACGCCAGATTGATGAGGAAGTAGCGCGTAAACGGAATAATGCATATTTAATTTTACTATATTTTAGATTGATTTATTATTTTTATATTTTAGTTAGATTTGTATTTTAGCTAGATTTATTAGTTTTATGTTTTAGCTAGATTTATTATATTTTTATTTTTCCTACTATTTAAGGTAAACTATTGTAGCCTTAAGAGACAACTTTTTCATTCAATAAAAATGAAATCCTGGCGTGCAGTGGTAAGATGCCCTATATCATGTTGTAGCATCTTCTACCGCATCAGACTAACAGAATATGAAAAATAAACAATAAAGGGCAGGAAAGTAAATAACACAGTATGTTGTTAACCCAGTTCGGAGCAACCTCTCCTACTCTGGGGGATACCAATCCAGAAATGAATTCACTACTATAGTTCTAGTTCAAAGACTCCAAAACGCCCCATTTCTATCGTATTGCCTAGACACTACCTCATGTAATCCTACCTAGGAACTCCTAGATATGAGACGCCCCGTCTCACTTCCTTCAAACAACACAAACAGCGTTGTTTACAAAAAAACAATCAAATGGTGGAGACACACTTCAAGACACAACAACTCCTTGCTTAAAAGCTTTGGAGAAGTAACACAATCAACACCTCCATACCTAAAGGCTTAGGAGATATTTACAATTTACAACTCAACTAAACTAACCAACTCTGTACGTAGATATTCAATGACGGTAACAAAGAGGTGTACATGAAACCCTAAAGCACAATTCTTACAAAGACACAAAACCCTAAAAGACTACATCTTTGATATATTTGTTTAAGCTTCGGTTTTGGTAAATAAAATAGGTTTAGAAACTTTCTTTATATAGGCTTCACAATGCTTCAGCTCCAAGAAATCTTCTAGAGGAAAAATATATATTTTTACTAAATCTTCTTTGCATCAAAATATTCCTCCCATAAATATATTTGTTAAAAATATATTTTAAAATTAAATCTTCTAACCTTCTTGAAGCACAAAGATTTATTTGAAATAAATCTTGTATATTCTCTGCAACAATCTTCACAAGATATATTTTAAAATCAAATCTTCTTGATTCCTTAATATTTTATAATAGTCTTGAGAACCAAGTAACCTAATACAGTCGCCTTCTGAAGATTAATAAACCACGTGCATATTCTTTTATTCTGAAACAAATCTTACAAAGATTTGATATAAAAATTCAGCGCATATCAGTAACAATAATGTTGTACTCCAAATGCTGCCACATCTGACCCTACATCTGACTAGATCTTGTTTTGCAAAATGTAGCCAATTAAAAACCCAACAAAAAATATAGAGAATTTTATCAAGTTTGGTGGATCCCAAATTATATTTTCTGGTGGATTCCGGAAATCTGCTGGATTCCAGAAACCCTTTTATCAGGTTTGTCGCTTGCAAACATGTGTTTTATTATAGGATTAACGCTTGTTATTCCTTCCCGCTTCCATACTGTTTCAATATTCCTCCCTTCCCTATCGTTCACTAGATAGCTAGAAGCACATGTTGGTTCTCTTCTTCTAGTACTACTAGAGAAAGACTCCACCTTAAACCGAGTTTCCTCCACCGCAGTTTCATACAAGAAACCCTTATATGACTCAGCTTTCAAACGCATAAATCAACTATGCCTTTCATTTTGTAACCTGCAACACTTATCACCCTACTTTGAAACAAATTTTAGGTCATTGTTAGTTTCCAACATTTCTAGTTTAGTTCCACCGTCCAAGAGTATATACCTTACAAACAAATGACAACCCACAATCTCATAGCTCAACCATACCATGCGAGACAACACTAGCAACCGATGCATGACCAATTATAGTAGAATCATCTAACTTGCATGACTTAGCTTCCAAACGCGTACATCCACTATGCCTTTCATTTTGTAACCTGCAACACTTATCACACTACTTTGAAACAAACTTTAGGCCATTGTTAGTTTCCAACATTTCTAGTTTAGTTCCACCATCCAAGAATATATACCTTACAAACAAATGGCAACCCACAATCTCATAGCTCAACCATACCATGCGAGACAACACTAGCAACCGATGCTTAAAAAATGGTATCATTAACACTAACAAAAAATGGTATCATTAACATTAAACGTATTATATTTCCTATTTCAAAAACTGTTGTGAGATAATAATATATAATCAGAATTGTGACAAAGAAACAAACCCTATACTTAGTCGATTATGAATTAATATAAAATAAATCCAAAAATAAGTTCAAATCATCTATTTAATTACACTACTTAAACTTAACCTAAATACTAGCTTATCCACTGCACATGAACACAAATCTATATTGATTTGTAACCAGAAGAATATGGCAGTTTGACATAAAAACTATAATTCCTCAAATTCTTTTCCTGGCACTTATGCTGCTCATAATAATACCATTCTTCCATATCATAGCTTTAATCAATCCATGGAGTACAAGATTAGTTAAGCTATATAATACATGGTACATTTCATTAATAATATGCATCATTTATTCTAGGAATTCATTGTTTCAAATTCATCATAACTAATATTTTACAAAGATAATTTCACCTTAAGAGACTTATTTAGCTTAGATTAGGAACAAACTAACTTAGATTACTTAAACCACTTAAGTTAGGTATTTTCAAAATGAGAGTTTTTAAGGGTAATATGTTACAAAATTTAGACACCCTTAAAACTCTAGTCCATACTAGGTAGTCATGCTTCTTAGAGATGGCCGTTTGGGCGGAATTCTCCTTCCTCCCAATGAAGATAAGGATCATCTTCCGGATCTCTTCTTCAGACATATCGTTCATTCTAATACCATCTTCAACCACTTCGTCGGGAATGACAACCGGCACTTCATCTTGAGGAACCAAGGGTTCTTGAAGTGCTTCTACATTAAGAGGATTGACTCCTAATTGTGAAAATGGATTGTTACCAAACATATGATGTAGCATTAAGTATAACATTTCAAGTGGTAGAGTTTGTTTTAATGTCTCGCGAACTAACTGCACACCGTATCCGGTAGCCATACTAACTAGTCCATTGAAGATTAAGGAGCTATTTATTCTATCAACCTTCCATGGATCATGATCTTCCTCCTCGATGAAATCAATGCATCGGATCCCCGAATGGGCCAAGTAACCGACTGGATTCATCTATAGATACTCGACAGATAAAAGAAAACAACAAGATCCAAAACCAAACAAAATAGGGTGAATTACTAATAAACAAATTAATGTCACTGTAGCATAAGGAAAAGAATATAAAAATATATATTATTGTGGAATATATTTGAATTATAATTAACACCATTTTATAGAAGAGATTCATATAACCACACATTTAGTAAATAAAGACATAGTCATTTTCACTCAAATAAAACATAGCATATTACTAATGAGTAAATAGTACCATTTTGATTGGATTTGTTTTCATTGTGTGATTATTATTGGACCTTCTTTTAACTCATACATGAAACTCTTTCCTATCTACTTTCCTCTTTGATTCTCTTCTCCTTTTCCTCATCTTCCAAAACACTACTCCATTGAGTTTACATCCTAATGAGCATAAGGTCGTTTCGGCTACTATAACATGACTGTTTGAACTTTTAGGTAGTCAAACCCCCCCAATCATTCTAGTCCGATCGCACTACCTTATTTCTAGATAGTCTAGTTTTGTCAAGCTCACCGTGTCGGGTTTTACGAGTACCTTCAGTCCGGAAGCAATCCCCGACTATTGATAGACGTTCGAAACACAAGTGCCCTCGATAGGTCCTCAAAGTAACCAAACCATAACTATCTTCATTCCCATCTACACCTTGGTGTATTAGGACCTATTTTAGCTCCTCACCTGTCCTCATTGTTTCTATAGGAATTTAATCTCTCTTTAATATACTTACTGATTCCCTTTTTTATTTAAGGTGTTATTGATTTCTTTTCAGACAAAATTTCCAAACTTTACAAATAGAAATTCAGTTCACCTTTTGTTAAGTACATAAGTAATAATTTAGATCATAACATAAATATATACATCTCATCAATTAAAAGTAAGTACTATTTGATTAATTTAAATCCAAAATTTGTAAGTAATCATCTTGAAAAAGAAAAGGCGATTACAAAAAGATAATTCGAATGGAAACTGTAGTAAGTTAGTTCATTTAGTTATATGATAAACATACCGATTTCTACTAAATCAAAAATTTCATGTAACATAGCTCTTTTCATGGAAATCATTTATACATATGTTAACACTTATTATTATTATTTTTTTTGGTTATCACCATCAGTTTAATCTGGTTCGGGGGTCAGTTCTGACATCAAGTGGTTCCAGCCCCCTCCCAATCGCGGTTGCGGGGATCGAACCGTGGTCCTCCCTACCAAATTCAGCGCCAATCACCACTGAACCAACTAACGATTGGTGACACTTATTATTCGATTTCTATGATTAATTAAAGTAGAGTTATTACTAGATATATAAATAATAAAGTTTGAGAATAGTGTTTATTGAAAGCTTTTCCCTTTTTTTTATTTATAATTAAGACTTACAGAGTTACAGTTGTTATCCCATATTTTGGTCGAGTTAAAATATGTAATAAATGCTCATGAAATATTTAAATATTAATTAAACGTTTAAATTTGTAATAATGGGAGAAGAATAATATCTTCGATAACAATAAAATCTTGTATATCTTCCATTTAATAAAAGGGTTTAGAGGTAATGTATTTAAGGATAAGAATACTATGACTGAAATTCTGGCTTAGCAATGGGGTACAAGATGTTCCTACCTTTGCAACTACAATGTGCACAACGAAGTAAATAATATGCAGAATAATAAGCAACTGGAAATTAAATGAACGCAGGAGTTTGTTAACCCAGTTCGGCGTATAACACGACCTACTCTGGGGGATACCAATCCAGGAGTGAATCCACTATGATAAACCTAGTTAGAAGTCTCCAGTAAACGACCCGTTTACACTTCGTCACCTAGATTCTACCCGTGCTTCCTTCAACCTAGGACCACCTAGATTAGAGACACCTATCTCTCCTCCTCTTAACCACACAACCAGTGTGATTGATCTAACCTTGAGAACAATGAAGTCACACTTCAAACAATAACCTATCTCCGTGCTTAAAAGCTTAGGAGTAGACTAAAACCCTTACAACACAGAGCACAGTCCTAAACAAGTATCAAGAAGATACAAGATAGGCTCACAAAAATTACACAAGACAAAGCTAAAAACCCTAGACACAAATATATATTTCTTTACAAGAGTTTTCATAAGCTTCAAACGTCTTTGGTCTTCAATATATATAGCTCGTGGAAAATTAGTAGTTCCTGGATTTTTGGTCTTCAGATTATTATTAAAGATATAGCATATCTGATACCAGCTTGTGAATTAAGCAAATCCAACAAAATCCTAAAATATAGGAATATATTTTAGGTGTGATACACTATCGGATATATACACAAATAAGGCGAGTTCCATGTCTTGAGGAACAAACAACGCGCTAACATATGATAAACGGATAGGCTTGAAGGAAAGCGCGCGCAGATAGCCTTGTAACAAACTCTTCGTTAATTTGTACTTCCGAATGTTGTTCCAAACGTAGACACATCTGACTTAATGTTGTTTTTGTAAAATACTACCAATTTCAAAAACCTAACAAACTCCCCCTTTGGCAAATTTTGACTAAAACCAATATTAGGCAGATTGTCACAAGATGTGGATAAAACACATTAATAAGACTATACCATCTACACTTCAAAAGGAGTTAACCATATAACAAACATCAGAGCTTGGCACAGCGGAATAAGTTCTTTCAAACACAACGTCATCACACATACTATAACTTCTTCAAAGTGGATTCATAAAGTTGATCAGGCATAAATATTCTCATAGTAAAGTCTTCAACAATACATAGATATGTCACATCAGAAGACAAACAAAAACATCAGTCAAATAGAGAAAAATAAATTCTCCATTCAGACTCTCTGGATGGTATCCAGAGTGAGGCAACATTACCAGCAACATCTCATATACTCCCCCTCAAATCATACATATTATATTTCCTTTTTCTCCCCCTCACAGTATGCATATATAACTCACACACACAGATGCAACTTCAACCAAACATAACTAACACTTCTACCACATGCATAACACATAACACACAACAATAGTCATCAAAATTATCAAAACTTACTCCCCCTTTTTAGTCATGAAATTTGGCAAAGATAAGCAGGAGAGAATCATCAGAGTAGTAGAGTGTAGATATTACAGGCCAAAAGCACACATAGGTGCATCAGAAATCCAGGGCATAGCCCATAAAACAAAAAAAACTTTGGAACAAAACATCAGCTAGTAACACAGCAGCAGTATCACAATCAGAAACCAAGACTTTCGTCAGAGTCTTGTACAACAGCATCCATACTTGGGGCTTGTGAGGTATGAGCAGCAGTGCTCTTTTCTTCAAGCATCAGGGCTTCAATAACCTTATCCACCTTCAGCTTTTTGTCACCCAGGACTTTACTGACGTCCTGCAAATCTGCAATCATTTGCTTTCTTGACATGGGCACACCAGATGAGGTGGCAGATGGGACAGCGATGTCCACCTCATGTGGTCCTTCGAGCAGCCTACAGTCAAAGGGCCCTCTCTTTTACAGAGGACATCAGAGCTCCTAATGATATTTGGATGTTGATCAAGCATAATTCCACAGAGAACAGTAGGAAAAGCTATTGGTAACCTAGTAGCAGTAGACTTTGCATGCAGCAATGTTTGCTCAAAAATATAGGAACCAAAGTTAAAAGGGGTTTTAGTGCCCACAGCATAAATGATCTTACCTAATCCAGTAGCCACAGAGTAGTTATGAGAGGTAGGGACCCAATTAGCAGAAGCAATTTTGTTCAGTAATGCATACTTGACAGTGAGATTGGTTGTAGAAAGCTTTACCTTCCTTGGCCACTGTAGAACTCTATTCCCTGTGATAGTTCTACAAACCTCATTCTCAGTTACCTCCAGATCAGGAACATCATCGTCACTTCTTTCCAGAAATTGGTTGATGATGGAAGGGGAAAAATCAATACACAAACCTCGAACAAATACCTTTTGATATTCAGCACTGAAGGAATCATCACAATCTAGTCCTATGTTGACAAAAAATTCCTTGACCAAAAGCTCATAACACTTACCAAGATCACAAACAGTCTTTTCCAGCCCAGCAAACCGGATGAGATCCATCAGTTCAGCACAATCCAGCATGTCTTTGTGTAAACTCCTTTCTAAGGCCAACCTTCTATTATACACATAGTTCCACTGAGAGACATTCCTGATGTTGTGAAATGAAATGTTGTCAAGAGGAGCATCTAGATCAGAATCCTGAATTCTTCCTCTCCTTGCCTTCTTTTTGGATGTGCCAGCAGATGGGGCAACAATCTCTTCCACCTCATAGTCAGATTCACTAACACTAACCTCCTTTCTTTTCTGAATCAGCTTTTTCTTTTCAGTAGGACGAGAGCCTTTGCTCCTGGTTCTTGGAGGATCAAGAAAAACAGGTGTACGACCAGATCTCAGCCTAGTTCTTCCAGCAACACCTTGATCAGGGGTAGAATGCACAATCTTCTCATTGGTGATAATCAAGTCTTCTTCAACATCAACAGCTTGAACTTCTTCAACTCTAGCACCAGAGCCAACTTTTTCCACAGTGACAGTTGTGTTGTTGGGTAACACACCAGATGGCCCTGCCAAGGTTTCAACATCTTCAGCCACATGAGCCCTTGGTGGAGATTTTTCTAATTCTTCATCAGCAGTGTCCAAGATTACATTTTCTTGGTTCACATCATCAGCTACAATACCTGGCTTTACACAATCATTCACAGGGGGTGTTTCTTCTTCCTTGTCTGAGTTAGGGTTTTCGGAAGCAGACACAATAGTAGATTGGGGATTCTTCAAAGTTTCTTCATTCAAATTAGAAATAGCATTAACATCAGCGACAACCGGAGACTCACCAGACTTATCAACATTAGAGGAATCATCGGGATTGAATGGGTTTGGTGTGAGGTACAGATCTGTCATTGAAAATGAGTGATTTGTCTCATGTTTCTTCCCTGATTTCTTCTTCTTAATTTTCTTTTCTTTAATCAACCCAGAAGAATGCGAGGACTTCTTCTTTTTGTGTTTCATGGACTTTGGTTGACTAGAAGAAGCAGAGGATTTGCTTCGTTTAGAAGATTTGATCTTTTTCACTGTACTCGCTTCATCATTTTGTTGTTGATCAATCAGGGCAGAATCGTTACATGCAATAGTCTCTGGAGTCATAGAATGATCAGAATCACGTTCATCTGGAGCAATTTCAGTGTTTGCAGACATGATTGAAACAGGAATGTGAAAATCTTGGAGAGAAGTTAGAAAGTGTAACAATTCAGGAACAATGTATCTGTATAATGAGTGAAGATACTGAGTAATAACAAAGCAGCAGAAGTGGAATGGTTTAGCGTGTGGAATGTGAAAAGATAGTGGAGTCTTTAATCTTCCTTTTTCTTGATCAGCGTGCACAAAATATGAAGAGTTTAGCTTCTTTGCACGCGCACAATACACTGATTGCTACAAATTTTCAAACAGACAAATTCCCAACTTGCCCCTAAGTTTTTCAAACTAATTAAGATCTAGCGCCTTCGTAAAAATATCAGCCAGTTGTTCACCTGTGATAACATGTTCCAACATCACTATTTTATCTTCTACTAATTCTCTGATAAAATGGTGTCTGATATCAATATGCTTGGTTCTGCTGTGCTGAATTGGATTTTTAGAAATATTAATGGCACTCATATTGTCACAAAACAGAGTCATAGTTTCATGATGAATACCATATTCACTGAGCATTTGTTTCATCCAGACTAACTGAGAGCAACTACTACCGGCTGCAATATACTCAGCTTCAGCTGTAGATAGAGAAACACAATTTTGTTTCTTACTAAACCAGGATATTAAGTTATTTCCTAAGAAGAAACATCCTCCGGATGTACTTTTTCTGTCATCTGCACTCCCAGCCCAATCAGCATCACAATAGCCAATTAACATTGCATTATCACCATGTGTATACAGCATTCCATAATCACTAGTGCCACTCACATATTTCAAAATTCTTTTAACTTGAGTGAGATGACTTACCTTAGGTTCAGCCTGGTATCTTGCACATACTCCAACTGCAAATGTGATATCTGGTCTACTTGCAGTGAGATAAAGCAGGCTTCCAATCATGCTCCTATAGAGACTTTGATCAACCTTTACTCCCTTCTCATCTTTAGATAGTTTCAAATGCGTAGGAGCAGGAGTTCTCTTGTGGCTTGCACTTTCCATACCAAACTTCTTCACAATGTTCTTAGCATACTTGCTTTGAGAGATGAAAATAGTGTCTTCCATCTATTTCACTTGTAGTCCAAGAAAGAATGTCAGCTCACCAACCATACTCATTTCAAACTCAGATTGCATTTGTTGTACAAAATGTTGCACCATTCTGTCAGACATTCCTCCAAATACGATATCATCTACATAAATCTGAGCGATCAACAGCTCCTTTTCTTCTGCTTTAACAAACAAGGTTTTATCATTACCTCCCTTCCTGTAACCTTGTTTTATTAAGTATTCTGTAAGTCTCTCATACCAAGCTCTAGGTGCTTGCTTGAGCCCGTACAATGCCTTCTTTAACTTGTACACATGATCAGGATGATTTGGATCAACAAATCCTTTTGGCTGCTCAACATATACATCTACATTCAAGTATCCATTGAGAAAAGCGCTTTTCACATCCATTTGGTAAAGCTTGAATTTTAAGAAGCATGCCACACCAAGGAGCAGCCTTATAGATTCTAAGCGAGCTACCGGTGCAAATGTCTCTTCAAAGTCAACACCTTCTATCTGAGTATAACCCTGAGCCACCAGCCTGGCTTTATTTCTTGTAACCACTCCTTGTGAATCAGATTTATTTTTATACACCCATTTGGTACCAATGATATTAGTGTCAGTAGGTCTTGGTACTAGATCCCATACTTCACATCTCTTAAATTGATTCAATTCCTCTTGCATTGCTTCAATCCAAAATTCATCAGTCAGTGCTTCTTTAACATTCTTTGGCTCAATCTTAGATACAAAGCATGCATTTGACACAACATCCTGTGATCTTCTAGTAGTAATGCCTTGATCAGGATTACCAATTATCAGATCTGTGGGGTGATTCTTTTGAACTCTTACTGAAGGACCTTTGTTCACTGGAGCATTATACAAATCAGTCTCTCTACCTGACTTTTCAACTTTATCTATGTGGATTTCTTCTTCCAGAACATCAGATGGGGCAGGAGTAGAGTCAGCATGAGGATCAGCATCTGTTTCTCTGACAGAGTAGGTGTCTTCAATCACGACATTAATAGATTCCATCACCGTGCTAGTTCTTGAGTTAAATACTCTAAAAGCTCTACTGTTTGTAGAATATCCTAGAAAAATTCCTTCTTCACTTTTAGGATCCAATTTTCTTCTAGGTTCTCTATCTGCAAGAATGTAACATTTACTTCCAAAGATGTGAAAGTATTTTACAGTAGGCTTCCTCCCTTTCCATAGCTCATATAGAGTGTTTGACGTTCCAGTTCTCAATGTGACTCTGTTGTGAATATAGCACGCAGTACTCATAGCTTCAGCCCAAAAATGATAAGGTAGTTTCTTAGCATGCAGCATTACTCTGGCACATTCCTGCAAAGTCCTGTTTTTCCTTTCCACAACACCATTCTGTTGGGGTGTAATGGGGGATGAGAACTCATGCCCAATACCTTCTGAAGCACAGAAATCAGCAAAACTAGAATTTTCGAACTCCCTTCCGTGATCACTTCTGATTCTTATAATACCTTCATCTTTTTCTCTTTGTAGTTGTACACAGAAGTCTTTGAACACAAAGAAGGTATCAGATTTTTCTCTAAGGAAGCTAATCCACGTATATCTTGAGTAATCGTCCACTACAACAAAGGCATATTTCTTTCCTCCTAGACTTTCCACTTGCATAGGACCCATCAAGTCCATGTGTAGTAGTTCAAGAACTCTGGATGTGGTTAAATGGGGCACTGTAGGGTGCGACATCTTAATTTGCTTTCCAACCTGACACTCTCCACATATCTTCCCTTCTTCTATCTTTAATTTGGGCATTCCTCTAACAGCTTCTTCAGTGATAATCTTCTTCATGCTCTTAAGATTGAGATGACCAAGTTTCCTGTGCCATACATTAACCTCATCTTCTTTAGTTATCAGACAAGAAGATAAGTTAGTTTCATCTGGAGCTACCCACAAATAACAGTTATCCTTTGACCTTACTCCTTTCATTATCACTTCACCTTCTTCGTTAGTTACTAGACATTCACCTTTGGTAAAGTTAACCTTCATTCCTTGATCACAGAGTTGGCTTATGCTGATTAGATTGGCTATTAATTCTTTCACGAGAAGAACATCATCAAGATCAGGTTGTCCAACATTTGCTAGTCTTCCAATACCTTTAATCTCACCTTTAGCACCATCACCGAATGTAACATAACTAGTGGAGTAAGACTTAAGATCCACCAGAAACTTTTCTATTTCAGTCATATGTTTGGAGCAACCACTGTCAAAGTACCAGTCTTCTCTAGAAGTAGCTCTAAGAGATGTATGAGCAATTAGACCAGCAACATTACCTTTAGGCTTCCATTCTTTTGCTTGGTTAATCTCTTCTTTCTCAGGTACTTCCCTCTGACTTCTCTTCGGAAATCCATATAATCTATAACAAAATGGTCTTATATGTCCTCTTCTTCCACAATAATGACAAATCCAGGGTTGTGGTCTCATATTTCTGAATCCTAGATGGGGTTGCAAATGGGGCAGCCTTGGTTTTGGCATTGGAAATTTTTTGTTTCTCCCAGAAGGCAAAAACCTCAGCTCGGGATCATACTCCTTGGGTTTGTTCAGATCCTCATATTCATACCCAATACCTTTTACCCAGTTTCCTTCTTCCTGCGATTTAATTAGTTTTTCTAGAACGACAGTGCTATTGTTCATAGAAGCTTCTTTTTTAAGCTTTTCAAGTGTGGAATTCAGTTGCGTTACCTCATTATTCAGTTCAAAAATCTGAGCCAGGTGCTTGTTCTTTTCAGACTGTAGTTCCAAAATAAGCCTTTTTTGATTTTCTTGGCTTCTACAAACCTCTTCACTTCTCTTGCATAGAGCTCTATAGGCTTCAGCCAATTCTTCATAAGATACATCCCCATGATTTGATTCAGTGTCAGAGCTGCACAGTCCAGTTAAGGCAGTAATGTGCTTTGCAGTTTCACCAGATGTGTCATCATCTGAGTCTTCATCCTCAGACCATCTTGCAGTCATTCCCTTTTGTTGCTTCTTCAAGTAATTAGGGCATTCATACCTGATGTGTCCATATCCACTGCATTCATGACACTGTACTCCTCTCACTTGACTCACTTTTTCTTCAACTTTAGGTTTCTTTTGAAAACCAGAATTCTTGTTGATGTCGAGTGAAATGGGGGACACATTCTGTTTACCTCTCATATCCATTCTTCTTAGTACTTTATTGAATTGTCTTCCTAGGAGAGCCATAGCTTCAGATAAGCTTTCATCAGTATTTGCCTCATCTTGTGCATCATCAGTATCAGCATTTGAGACAAAGGCTATGTTTTTGTTTTTGCTTCCAGATCGTTCATTAGCAGAAAGTTCATAGGTTTGTAGAGACCCAACCAGATCATCCAGTCTTATTTCAGATAAGTCCCTAAACTCTTCTATACATGTGACCTTCATGTCAAACCTCTTGGGTAAAGACCTCAGCATTTTTCTCACCATCTTTTCTTCAGAAAGTTTTTCACCTAGAGAGTCAAATGTGTTAGCAAAATCTAAAACAGTCATATAGAAATCATGTACCGTCTCATCTTCTTTCATTTTGAGGTTCTCAAATTTCGTAGTCAGCATATGAAGTCTGGAGTTCTTGACTTTTGATGTCCCTTCCTGAGTAGTCCTCAAGATCTCCCAAGCTTCTTTAGCCTGAGTGCATCTCTTTATCAGTCTAAACATGTTCTTATCAACACCATCACTATGCCAAAAAAGGCTTTAGACAGCGCTTTTTTTTGCCTTAGACAGCGCTTTATAAGCGCTATCTATTCTGGCGCTGTTAAAAGTATAGACAGCGCTTAAAAATCAAGTAAAACCGCTGTCTAATGTCATCTTTAGACAGCGCCTTTTGTTGTAAGCGCTATTATATGGCACCATTAGACAGCGCTTCCTACTTATAAATGTTGTCTTATGTTACCTTTAGACGGCACTTTCTACTTATAAGCACTGTCTTATGTTACATTTAGACAACACTTTCTACTTATAAGCACTGTCTTATGATATGTTTAGATAGTGCTTTCTACTTGTAAGCGCTATCTTATGTCATCTTTAAAAAGCGCTTAATATAATATCCAACTTATGTCATTACTCTTATTTAGCACTTTTATTTTAATCTGTTTCATTACTTCAATATCCAACCTTTTATTAGAATTTGATATCACAATTGCAATGTATTTTTTTGTATTATTATAAAGAACATAAATTTTAATGAAATTGGAATATATTAAATTTACATAAAACATTAATTGATAAACTCTTGTACAAAGATCAAAACTACACATAAGATAAATTTGCAGAAATTTGATAATATCGATCGAGATCTAATACGAAGTTCAAAACTACATCTCTAAACCAAAATTACACAATGATCTTGTTCAAAACTACATATCAAAACTACATCTGCTTAAGAATTTGATATTCAATTACTTCAATAATGTCTTCTTTTTGACTCTCCTTAATTTACATGTGTCCTGGATATAAAAAGAATAAAAAGCTTTAATTGATCATCCACATTGTCGATCATAAGTGAGTATAAAAACAAATCACGACTAGAAATAATAATAATAATAAACTAAATTTAAAGTAATAATGAAACTCTCATGTCAGAAATTCTTATCCTCGATGTCAGAGAAAACAAATGAAAAAAAATAAAATAAACTAATGCAAGCTAGTAATAGTGTAATACACTAAGTAAATGCTACTATAGATAATCTAAGATATTAAAGCTAGGACTCATGTCAGAGATTCATGGAACACCAAATAATGCAAAAAAAAAAAAAAAGAGAGAGACAGACAAATAATAGTCCAGAATATAGTGAACAATACTTAGAGAGAATGAGAGGGATGTATATGAATACTTACATTATCAGAATTGATGGTGATGTGCTCTGCATTATTTGATCATACAGGAGATAACTACCAGTCCCTGCATTACTTGATCAAACAGACCCTGCAGTATAAACACCTAATCGTACAAAGTAGACTTAAGAACTTATGGCTATAATTAAACACACGTATATAGATTAATAAAGGCATCTAATGATATAATGTTACTCTTTATTCAAAGAATGTAAATAATCATCTATGACTTTCCAATCTTAAAGGTTGTACGAATTAACTTTATTTGTATGGATAGCATAACTACTACTAGTACTCTAATATTAACATATAGCAGAAGGTGGTATCATACTAGGAATTGGTATTACCAAAGTTAATTCAAATAAGTGAGAGTAGGAACGAAGAACTTACCTTATAGTAAAAATATCATATAACTTTACAGTTTCACTTTGGAGCCTCAACAAAAATTTCACCCCCTTCCGTATGAAAAACAACAATAAGATCAGACAATAGATCATGCTAGATAGAATATAAAACTACATTCAATACACATTATATGGAAGTAATGATCTCATGATACATACACTTAAAATAAAGGAATATAGAATATAAGATTAAATTGTGTACAACGATTATGTATTAAGTAAGGCAAAAAACAATATGTATATATTTCTAGAGTCTTTAACACTGGTTTCTGGAAAGTTGTGGATGACTCATTATATTTATTAGTGAAAAGATAAGAATTTAGATGATAGTAGGTACATAAACAGTTTTAGTTTCGTAGAGCTATAAAAGAAAAAAGAGAGGAATAATGCTTGTGAGGCAATCTGTGAAATGAAAGAAGGCTTTAGTACGAATAAAAATATCTTAAAGTGCAAGAAATTGTAGTAATGCAAAATCTAAACAGAAGATAATTACATTATCAAATGAATTTTGAAACTCATACCTATAAATTTGATTAATCCCCGAATTTAAAAATTTGTAGGACATAAATTTCGTAAGTTAAAAAAGTGTAAAAATTTAGAATGTTTGATCAAATATTTAGATCTTGCTTTACCTTTTGATTGGTCATTTGCTCGTGTAACTTTATCATTGATATGGTTTTGAAAATATGGCATCAGCTGCTCAATTTTGTTGAATATTTACTTCCTGAACCTGAATCCTTTTGGATGGATAACAATAAACTCATGATATGAAACTATTTAATTTAATTAAAACACGAGAACTGCATAAACCAAACATGAGAACACTATCCTGCTTGTCATTATGCAGTCTTCACTTTTCTAGGAGGCCGCCGAAATAAACTGGTTAGATCATCAAGACCATGTCAAACAACAACACTAAGATTAAATTCACACAAAAACTAGCTATCGAAGTTTGCAAGGAATGTTGGTTGATAATAAATAGATATATTTTGCCACTAAGAAATTGCCAAAATTTTGAGAATATATGCTTACTATTTTGGATAAAATATTTGGAATAAATATTTTTGTATAAGCAATAGAAATTACCTTCGGACTTATGATCCATTGACCATTTAGCCATGATTGACAAATTCTCATGTTATCTTCATGGACCTTCAGCCCCATGCAATATCTGTGCAACCTTACCAAGTAGAATTTTCCAATCATGTGCTTCAATACAGTAGCTTCTTTCCAACAATCAACATTCTAGACTTCCACAATATCATTAACTCGCCAACTCCCAATATTTTCCATAGCAGGGGACATGGTCTAATGGCCTTCCTTGGAACTCTCTTCGAAAGAGCCTTATCTTTCACACTAGAACAGTCATACTCAACATCATAAGTGTGCCCGTTACCAGAAATAATACGGGCACACCATGCCATTCCACTCCAAGTACATGTGTATTGACAAGGATCTCCACTTTACTTCCTTTTACTAATCTCATGGTGACTACTTCAATACAAACTCTAACAGTCTAACCTGCGACATTGATAAATACATGTTATCGGCACATCAAGAAAACTTACAATGATAATTGCCAACGATTAAAAAACAATCATATATTGCCAACAACCATGTTATTTATCAAATGAATTTCTTTAAAAAAAAAAAATTCAGACCTTTTCAATTTAATTTTGCAATGGTAACCACATCCAAAAATCAGTTACGCTATGGTAACACACAAATTGATTATGGAATGAATGTGCTGTTACATTCTTAAGCATAACTTTCCCAGATATCATTAACGCTGCATATTTGAACAATAATGATAATTAGAAATTCAAAATAGCTACAATAGGAATGGGAAAACAAATAAAATTCTAACGAATCATGAAGAAAACAAAATTAAAATTCACAAAGGAAAAATACCTAGAATTGAATAGATAAACACGATTACTAGAGATGATATGAATCGAAATAATTGAAATCAAACAAGTTTCAAAAAAGATTGATGCTACTGACCTTTGTTGAATATTGGGGGTTTGATTGATTATGCTACGAGTATTGCTTCACAGATTAGGATTTGGGAAACTCAGATCGATCGATTGTAACAGAATATTGCGGTAGTTTCGCGGCAAAACACGAACTTATGAACGTGTGTGAGATGGATTCTGGGTTTGAGCGTGTAAGGGCTTCTAGGTTTATACACAGCAAGAAGATTCATATATGAAGATCTCCATAGGTTGCGGTGAATAGAATGGTTGTTATAAAGAGAAAGTATGTTAGCGTGATAGATGGAGCAAGAGGTTTCCAGAAAAAAGGGTTTCGGTGTGAGAGATGAAGCAGACGAGTGAACATGTTTTGCTTTTGTTTGTATCTATCGTATAAAATGTTATCACTGTATTTTTATTTTTTTTGTTGGTCTTATCACTGTATCTTTAATTTTAATAAATATTAGTCAAAAAAAAATTTAATAAATAATGTATTTTATTTTTCTTGTCAAAAAAAATATATTTTTTTTGATAAAAAAATTATTATTATATATGTAACATAGAAAGAGTAAACTATCAAATTGGTGTAACAAATTTTTTTTTTTTATCAAATTGGTCTTTAACTTTATAAAATATAAAATTTATTATTATTTTATTTTTTATTTTTAGTATTTTCTCTTTAAAAAAAATAGTATATTTATGTACAAAAAAAAAGTGATTATACAAAAAAAAAAAAAGTGAATGTATATAGACAGCGCTTTTCATCAATTCAAAAGCGTTGTCTAATGGTGGTCCTTAGAAAGCGCTTTCTTAAAAAGTGTTGACTAAAGTGAAACATAAAATTTTAGGAGATTTCAACTTTTTTTTGTCTGTTGTAAAAGCGCTTTCACAGTAAAGTGCTGTCAAAGGGTAGAACTTTAAACAGCGGATTTCACAATAAGTGTTGTCTAAGGGTTCCGTGTTATTTTTTACAGCGCTTTTGTAAATAAGCGTTGTTTAAAGTGCGCTGTCTATTCCACATTTTGTAGTAGTGCATTGTATAAGGCGTTCAAAGCTTTATGATTTCCAAGAGCAAGTTCATCTTCAGTCTTTGACCACTCTCCCTCAGGTTTCAAGGAAACAACATTATCTTTATTTATAACTGTAGGATGTTCCCAGCCAGTAACCACAGACTTCCATGTCCTACTGTCCACAGACCTCAAGAAGGCTTCCATTCGTGATTTCTAGTAGTCATAATTAGTACCATCCAACAAAGGTGGCCTACTCACAGCTCCTCCTTCCTTTTCCATAGCAACCAGAATCGTTCCCTGAAGCTCACCCTAATAGCATAACAGAGTGCCTGCTCTGATGCCAATTGAAATTCTGGCTTAGCAATGGGGTACAAGATGTTCCTACCTTTGCAACTACAATGTGCACAACGAAGTAAATAATATGCAGAATAATAAGCATCTGGAAATTAAATGAACGCAGGAGTTTGTTAACCCAGTTCGGCGTATAACACGACCTACTATGGGGGATACCAATCCAGGAGTGAATCCACTATGATAAACCTAGTTAGAAGTCTCCAGTAAACGACCCGTTTACACTTCGTCACCTAGATTCTACCCGTGCTTCCTTCAACCTAGGACCACCTAGATTAGAGACACCTATCTCTCATCCTCTTAACCACACAACCAGTGTGATTGATCTAACCTTGATAACAATGAAGTCACACTTCAAACAATAACCTATCTCCGTGCTTAAAAGCTTAGGAGTAGACTAAAACCCTTACAACACAGAGCACAGTCTTAAACAAGTATCAAGAAGATACAAGATAGGCTCACAAAAATTACACAAGACAAAGCTAAAAACCCTAGACACAAATATATATTTCTTCACAAGAGTTTTCGTAAGCTTCAAACGTCTTTGGTCTTCAATATATATAGCTCGTGGAAAATTAGTAGTTCCTGGTTTTTGGTCTTCAGATTATTATTAAAGATATAGCATATCCGATACCAGCTTGTGAATTAAGCAAATCCAACAAAATCCTAAAATATAGGAATATATTTTAGGTGTGATACACTATCGGATATATACACAAATAAGGCGAGTTCCATGTCTTGAGGAACAAACAACGCGCTAACATATGATAAACGGATAGGCTTGAAGGAAAGCGCGCGCAGATAGCCTTGTAACAAACTCTTCGTTAATTCGTACTTCCGAATGTTGTTCCAAACATAGACACATCTAACACTACATCTGACTTAATGTTGTTTTTGTAAAATACTGCCAATTTCAAAAACCTAACAATGACAAAAGCTAAGAAAGCAAGGAAGATCTTTAGCAAAGAAAATTTTGCTTTTGATTTTAATTCCTTCTATCGAATCGAAGTGATATTCGAATCGAAAGGAAATTATGTTTTGGACTTAGAGTATTTTTCTCTTTGGTTCACTAATAGTTTCGATTTCGATTTCAACCAAAGGATGTGACGGTTCAATTGAAGACAACATTTCAAATACAAGGACACACGTCAAGGGACTAGTTTATAGACGTTAGAAGCAGTTAGGCGTGCTGTAGGCTATAAATATTAGTTTTTAGATCGAAATCATGGTCACAAATTCACATACCAAAAATCCTTACAAAAACTCAGAGTACCCATGCGTTCGAGCGAAATGAGTAAAACATGAAAAATGTATGATTCTGTGAACCACTTTCATTTGTAAATGTTTACAATTCAATGCAATTTACATTACAGTAATCCTTTATCATTTTTAACTTTAAAAATGGTTCATTTGATCAAGTGAATCTCGTACTTTTCATTTAACTTGCAATTTAAGTTTCTGCAAACCTTTTTCATACAGAGCATTTTATTGTTTCGTTCTTTATTCATTTATATTTACAAGAATCGTTTCTTCCAAGAAACTTTAAATGTTTTCCAATCATAAATGCACAAACATGCCCCAAGATTTACTAGTTGAGCTTACCAGTAATTAAACTAGCGCTTGTTTACCAAAGTCAGAGTAAACAACAGTACAATTTACCTTCCTGTTATAGTTGTTCCAAATCATCCTTATTTCATAATTACTCAACACTAAATCATTCTTTTCAAAAATTGTTTTTCTTAATTAGACTTCTCATAAACATTTTTTTTAACTTAAGATTCAGACATTCATACAGCTTATGTAGTCATTAAACTTGTTAGAAGTAATTCCCCTTACCTTGATCGAGTTCTTCAAAGTTCTCTTCTTGAGCTCCGTGATTACCTATTACTCATCAAATATACTACTTATTAGGTTATGTTAATAAAAAATTTCATCTTATTATTCCTTATAATAACTACAGGTTGTTTTAAAATAAATAAATAAATACATAAATAAATAAATGACCATTTTTGTTATATAAGGTAGAGTAAATTTCTAGGTACTCATTCCTAAATAAAATCATCTTGATTATTTAACTCAAGGATTTTTTTAGGTGATAAATAGTTATATTAAATCCTTTAAAGAAAATTAAACCAGAATAAGAAACAACATATTTTTTTTGTTACTGAGTTGTTTTGACTATCAGAAGAATTAATCAACACAACTTCATAAATCTGTCAATTGTTGTTAGGGTTTTCAAAAGTTTTAAACCAAATTTGACTTCTTTCTTTTCTTTCTCTTCTCTTTGTAACAAATTGTAGTGAACCCTAGCTTTTTAAGAATATAGGTTTTTCTTGAGATCTTAGAAAGTTTGAACCTTTATGGATTTTGTCTTTAAGTAGAAAGAAAAGGTTTCTTTATCATAAGATAGGGGACAAAGGGAAAAAGACATGAAATAAGAATAAAGAACAGAGAAAGGAACACTGACCTTGTTTCTCTCCTTCCCTTTTCTCAGGTGTACTTCTCTCAAAGCGTGTTTTGTATTTGTGTTTGTGGTTGTAAAGCTTTTGGGACCCAGAGGGTCTTATAAAGAGAATTTGAGAGTACAGGTGTGGGTGTGTAAACAGGTGATCTTTCCTCTATTTAAAATATCAGGTTCTTGGATTTCTTTATTATTATTATTTTTTCTTAGTTGCAAAAAAAAAAATTAAGTTTGTTAAAACAAAATTTTTTTTCTATTTTTTTTATTACAATTGTCACTCAATATTTTGTATAAAAATATTGTTATATGTTTTTATTTTTTTTTTAACAAAAATTTATACGAATAAAAATATTAAAATTTGGGGGTGTTACAAGTATTCTTACCACTACCTTTCCAATATGACCTTGAGTATTATTATCACCGCTTCTTTAAGCAGACCTTGAGTATTCTTACCACCTCCTCTCCAGACTAATCTTGAGTATTGTTATCACTGCCTCTCTAGACTGATCCTGGGAAACCACAATTTCGTCACAATCTTCACCTCCATTGCCCCCCTTAGTACTTTGTCACCAAGACACAAAATGATAATGCTTCAGCCTTCTCTATCATCTCAATCTTGTCTACTTGACTTAGGGCTTTAAGCATCCCTGTCTCACCATTCAATACTTCTACACTATTCTGTTAAGTAAAACTTGCTTCCATCTTCACTTTTCCACAATTCCAAATTGTCTTCAAAACGTCCTTCGATTTCAAACTTAGTATCTCATTGGTGCTCACTTGAAAATTTTGAACCCAAGCCTCAAGGTGGGCGCCAATTGTTGTGAATTTCGAATGTCTTGTTCATTCCCAACCATAATAAGAGTGAAGTAAAATTTCAATGGCAACCAACACTAAGCAATCCAAGCAATAATAATTCTAACAACTTAAGTGTAAGCATAAGCCAACTAAACATATAACAAGAAATGGTAAAGAGGAACAAAACACACAAGAGATTTGTTACCTAGTTTGGTCAAACAACAACCTATGTCTTGGGAGAGAGCAACTCTCTGATTCACTATTCAAAGTTTGTTTACAAAGGATCAAATGAGTTACAACAAATTAACTCCACAAGTTCACCAAGAACACTCATTCATTAGGCTTGAACACTTAATGATTCTCTCTTTTTGTCTCTCTAAGTGCTTCCCAAACCGTAGGACCAAAAGCCTAAAAATTATGTCAATTTTGCAGGCTTTTATAACAGATCTTGAAAATACCCCCCCACACATGAAGAAACGATAGATTCATGCACCCCACGCATGAAGTTCATCATTTCCTCATCAGTCCATGAACTCTTCTTTGATAAAAAACTTGAGATTTTAAGGCACACATAACATATCACTTTAGATTTCAATTTTAATAGTTTAACATATGTTTTTAATGCGTAAATGAGTAAATTATTTTATACGAGTATCATATTATACTGATTGATAAACCAACTCGTACGTAAGATAATTGCTTTAACCAACGAAACATGATATAATACAATCCATGATTAGTTATAAGCATTTTGACTCAATGATTGAATAGACATTCAAACTAAATTGGCACCCTAAACACTCTCATTCTTGTTAACAAAAGAGAGATAAAAATAGGAGAAAGCGGCTACGGTTATAATAATATCACAATAACATTGAATAAGAAAATTAGGATTACATAGAGAATATATAATACTACCTAATGGACTAGATTTCTAACATTTAAATCGCAATAGTTAAAGCCCTATTAACTGGCACTTCCTCTCAAAGTCACAATGCATCAACATGAAACATCGAGAGTTTGTCAAACAAAAATCGAATAAACATAATAATAAAAATTCAAAGCATATTATTGTAATACTCCACCTCAAGCTTTAAAGTCTACTATGCTTTAATTTTGTCTTGTTATAAACCAAACCAACCAAGATCATGACCAACGGAGAGCAGCAATTCGCAGTCAACAAAACCATCAGTGAGAGGAATATCAAAACAAACCAATCCGACATTCAATCCAAACCAAACAGAAAGAGGAGCATATAAACAAAAGAGCCAATAAAGAGAGAGAAACAACCAATCAGAAGAATCAATATGGAGAAGTGAAATCAATAGGGAGGAGTACAATCAATCAGAAGAATCAATGGGGAGTAGTGCAATTAATCAAAAAAATCAATAGGGAGAACTACAATCAATCAGATGAATCAATAGAGAAGGACTCAATCAAACAAAAGAAGCAACCAAAGAGAGAAATCAAACAAATTCAAATCAAACAATCAAACTTCGAAACCAACAGAGAGAAGAACAATCAAAGAAGTAACAACAAAAAAGAAGAAGACAATCAAAGATGACAGAGAAAAAATAATAATTGAGTCTCAAACAAAACGAATCGCACAAGAAACACCACCAATAGTCAAATGGCAACCTTGTAGCTACCAGCTTTACTGAAGTGCCAAATCAATTCCTCTCCTTGCTTTTTTTACGCCACTTCTAGTTTTTTTTAAACAACATAATTTATTTATAAGGCAAACCATTAAACAAGGAACACTAAGGAAGCAAAAGAATCAAGACACCAGACAAATCAAAAGCCCACAACTAGAACTTAGAAGCGAAAACACCCAAACTAAGAAGTACAACACAACATCTAATTAAAACCGTCAAGATAAAACAAAACAAAAATAAAATAGCCAGCAACCGCAGACAAAGAAAGGACCGCAACAGATGCACAAGAACGAAAAAAAAAAGCACAACAGAAAAGAAAAATAAACCAAGAGAACTAACCAGACAACAAAGAGTAGAGAAAATATATTCTCAAAAGTAGTCAAAATAAATAAAAGGAGAACAAAATAACCATCCTTCAAAAAGAAATCAACAAAGAACACTAGATTCAAGTTTGCCAAGCCCCCACCCTCACATTCCAAAATAGGACATGTGAGTATGAGACCTTTTATTAAGTATTTTTTTTAATATTTTTGGAGGTCTAAGGCGGTTGTCTTGTTGGCCGCCGACACCGATGTAGAGATATAATGATAATATAATTACGAGTATGTTGATAAATAAATGAATTTAATTTCTACACATTGTTTGTGTAAATTTATTTTTCACATGCTTCCAATAATATATTAATCAATCTAGAAAATTATTAAATGCACATCTAAACACATGATGTGATAACACATTATTGGATGCATGTTTAAAATTTCTCCCCTCTCTTTTCTTCGTTGAACCAAACAAACCTAAATATGTATTTTACATTTCTAATTTGTTGCACAGTTACATTTCCAATTAATGTATGTTACTTTGTTGCATCTTGGCCGTTAATATTGACTTCCACCATGATATGTATTTTGATGAAAAAGACACATTTGATGGAGGGAATTAACCAGAAGGGTACGTAACAATGCAACAACTTTTTGCAATGGAGGATAACTGTGCAATAACTTAAAAACTTAAAGAACATAATTGTTTCAAATGTAACACTTAAAGAACATTGGATGCATTTGGCCACAAACTTAATATCACAATCAATTTTCTTAATATCTATGAGGGTTTTTCTCTCATGTTATCTATAATTTCTTTCTTAAGGAGAATTTATAGTTAGGTAGTATGGATGAAGTCCTGAGTTGATGTCTGCATTATTGTAAAGCAAACAAAGGAAATACTAATAATATACTACTGCATTACTTTAAGCAAAAAACACGTGTCTCTTTTGTTCAAGATTGTAGAGAATTAACTTAACTATATAATCTTTCATTGTAAAACAGTATTCTTTCCACCTTAAACCTTTGTATCTGCCCATTAAAAGCAGTAGTAGTCAACCCACAACAACCCCCCACCAGACAGTCAGTGTATCACTACTTCTTACTCACTCATTTCATCATAGGAGTATATACTCTCTCTCTCTACAAATATTCAACAACACCAACCTGTAAAGTTAAAGCACAAACCATCGTTAACAAAACACAAACTTCCCAAACATTTCCAAAAGAAGAATAAACCATGGGAATACTATACGACGACGTAGTGATTATCAGACCACCAGAAAAAGAAGGTGACCCAACTGTGGTTACTGTCAATTGTCCTGACAAAACCGGTCTTGGTTGTGACTTATGTCGTATCATACTCTTCTTTGGTCTTAACATTGTTAGAGGAGGTATCTTTACACTTTACATAACAACAATACCCTTTTCTTTCTTAAGATTCTTCATAATTTATCATATTCAAATCCGTTTAAAAATCATTTTTTTATCCTCAATTTTTCATTTTTGTTTGAATTTGCAAGATGGGTATTTGAGTTTACTGAATTTGAGAGATGGGTATGTGAGTTTATTGAATTTGAGAGATGGGTTTGTGAGTTTACTGAATATGAGAGATGGGTTTGTAAGTTTAGTGAATTTTAGAGATGGGTTTGTTTTAATTTTTGTGTTTGATATTGTGAAGTGAATTTCATGAATTTGAGATTGAGAATAACTGTTTTTTGTTTTTTTGTTTTTTTGTGTGGTGATGAAGACGTGTCAACTGATGGGAAATGGTGTTACATAGTTTTCTGGGTGGTTGGGAAACAAAAGACAAGATGGAGTTTGTTGAAGAAGAGGATGGTTGAAGCATGTCCAACTTGTTCCTCAGCTTCTGGAATCTCTTATTATCGTTCCGATTTGCAGCCGCCTAAGCCTCCTGATGTTTTTCTTTTGAAATTTTGCTGTCATGATAGGAAAGGACTGTTACATGGTAATTTTCAAAATTTTAATTAGAAATCTAAGTCTACATGTGTGTTTGGTTCTGTAAAAATTGATTTTGAGTTAATTGATTTTGGCTAAAAGTTCTTCAAGTTAGAATAAATTTTTACTCATCCAAATGTCTCCCATGTGTGTGTTGATTGTGTAATGACAAAAATTGATTTTGAATGATTTGATTTTGTAAAATTGATTTTGGCTAAAAGAGCTAAAAGTTAGAACCAATTCTTGAGGGGAAATCAATTCTACTTGAAGTATCCAAACATCTCAAAATCAATTCTACATATATGGAAACAATTTTGACTCATCCAAAGCTTTTATGACCAAAGCTTGATGGTAGATGAATTAAGACCTTGCATTTAGTTTTTGGCTTTCTGTTTGTTATTTGCTTTTTTTGGTACTTCTGTTTTTATTTTTGCATAATTGGCAAGTCTTAATTCATCTATCGTCGATCTTTGGTCACAAAACGATCCCCCTTCGTTCTCACTAGTTTGCTGGAGTGGTAAAAAGACTGTGGAGTAATTTCAATTGTTATGAAAATCACGCAAATAAGAAAATTAACCAGCTTTTAAATTGTGACACTGATGTTGTATGGAATTGGTAGACAGAACAAAATAACTAATGGCTTTATAACGGTGGCAGATGTTACAGCGGTTCTTTCTGAGCTAGAGCTTACTATTACCAAAGTTAAGGTTTCTACTACACCTGATGGCAAAGTCATGGATCTGTTTTTCATCATCGATAACAGGTTTTTACATATTCTGTTTGCTACTTCATAATTGCGAGTTCATTTCTACTGAAACTTCTTTATGGTTTTACTAAGATTATTTGATGAGTTGGAATGCAAATTATTTTTGTTATCATTAAAAAAATGCAACTTTAAATGGAAATAATATATATGGTAGCTGAGTTTTTTAACAGTCAATATGTGCAAAATTGTCTGCATCCCAACTGGTGTATGGATCAGCTACAACTATTGCAGGCTGCAGCAGCCTATAGAACCGTCCGATCTCTTGACAGAAAAGTTCTCACTCTAGATCTGACAGTTCTACGGGCTGTTGCACCGTGCAACAGCCGTAGCGGATTGAAATCACAAAGTCTTGTAAGTGACTGATGAAAAAGGATGTTATGTGTTTGATGAGTGTGAACATTTATTTGCGGTACAAAATGCCCCTTTGATGTCAAATCTAATTAATTTACTCCTTAATCTTGAATCTATAATAACAGAGAACTTCTACATACAAAGAAGAGAAAGGATGATACGATCGAACAGATTCAAGAAGTTTTGGAGAATTCTATCCTTACTATTGACATTGAATTGGTTGGACCAGAAATTACTGCTTGTTTACAGGCATCTTCATTCCTTCCGGCTGCAATCACAGAAGACGATTATAATTTGGAATTGCCTGATTCAGTTCGAAGTGGAACACTCCGATCAGATTATGTCTCTATCATGATGGACAACTCGCTTAGTCCGGCTCATACCCTTGTCCAAATTATGTGCCAAGACCACAAAGGCCTCCTTTATGACATCATGAGAACTATTAAAGATTACAACATGAAGGTATGTAAATGTATCATGATAAATTAATATTTCTGATCGTTAATCTTATGCTGCTCTGAATTGGAGATGTGCCGAGGCCACCCAGGTTGATTGTCTTCGTTATATTCTAAGCTGCTTGAACTGGATTTGGATCCCCTACAGCTTGTGCAATGTGCAACATCGGTGGAAACCGTTAGATCTAGTGAGAGAAAACTTGTCTCTCTTGATCTTACGGTCTCCAAGTTGTTGGGTTGTGCAACTGTTGTAGGGGATCCGTTTCCGCTTGAACACAGGATATTCATATGCTTTTGAAGTCATCTTTAGTATCCTTACAACCTAATTTGTGATTTAACCAGATTTCTTACGGACGTTTCACTACAAAACCTAGACGAAAATGTGAGATGGACTTGTTCATCATGCAAGCAGATGGCAAAAAGATAGTTGACCCAAACAAGCAGAATGCTTTGTCATCACGTTTTAGAACAGAACTATTCCGTCCACTCAGAGTAGCTGTTGTGAGCAGAGGCCCTGATATTGAGCTCCTGGTTGCAAACCCTGTTGAGTTGTCTGGCAACGGACGGCCTCTAGTTTTTTATGATATTACTCTTGCTCTCAAAATGCTCGACATTTGCATCTTTACGGTAATTAATGATCTGCTTCATGCTTCCTACTGTTTACTGTTTATGAAGTCTGCACAATTTTCAACCTTTGCACTTTCTTTAGCATTGTTTAGTTACTTATGACACCAATCAGTTCTAGCCATAACGAATCGACTATGACTTTGTTATTATTTGTAATTTCTTTGATAAATTTTCAGCAGACATTATGTTAATATTCTGATTAATTGTTTCAACAGGCTGAAATCGGGAGACATGTGATTGGAGACCGGGAATGGGAAGTTTATAGAATCTTGCTCGATGAAGGCGAGGGGTTGTCTGTTCCAAGAAACAAGATTGAGGAGGGAGTTTGGAAGATGTTGATGGGTTGGGAGTAATCAATCCATAGTTGCTATCATATAGTTTATTAGAAGTTATTGTAAAATATATATTATGGTATGCAAATTATAATCTTTGCCATGTTATATCTTTTGTAATCTTAATTTAATGTACATATAAATGAGAAGGCAGTAGCAAGTAAATGAAAATGATGTAAATATTGTAAAGTGGTAAATCTATTCACTTTTTTTATATTATGTTTTGGTAACTATAAATTCCAAGTTTAATAACTTGGTAGATAAATTCCAAGTTTTACTTTTTGATGTAACGTAGTTTCTACTGGACTGCCTAATCTGGTTCGGCGGTCAGTTTTGGTACAAGTAGTTCCAGCTCTCTCCCGGTCATAGTTGCGGGGATCGAACCGTGGTCCTCCCTTACTTTGTCGCATCACACTATAAAGTATAAACCATACTAAGTTCATTTATTCTCAATAAGTATCTACTCAATTATATGTCTTACATTATTACATAATCTATTACTTGACATGATTCAGTATACTTGCCAAAAACAGTTACAACAAACATGTGTTCTTTTATTTTCTTTGCTCTTGGATCATTAGATCTTTGAAGCTATGTTGAATACAATTAGAAACACCAATGAAGATTAATAACTTAATTACAGTTTCCAATATATTCCTAATTTGTGCAAGATACCAGCAACCACTCCCCAAAAAGTGATTCTGCAAAGATGACATATAACAAAGTTCCTAACCTTTCTGAGTGCCAAACATTGATGAACACATGATTTTGTATCCAATTTACCTAGTTGATGGTTTTATCATATGCCATAAAAATTGTTAGCTCATTAGTCCTAGTTACTTGAAATTAATAGGTAAATACTACTATAAAATATAAAAAATGATTAATAAAATATGCACTATATAATATATAAATTAATCAAAAGGATAAACTACTTACTAGTGAGTTATTTGGATCATTATAATACCATCCATTTACAAATGCTGCAAAGATGCCTTGGGCTCCCACAACATACACTAGCATTGCATTCATTCCAATCCATTCCAAAAACAAAAATGGAGTACGAAGTCCCCAAACATCAATCTGTAATTTGATTTAAAAGAAATATTAAAAAGAATCATAAGGTGAAAGAAAAACAAAGAAAATGAAGAAGGATTTAATTACTATACACCTATTTTGTAAAGATGATTTACAATGTAAACCAATCATAATTGTCAGATAATTTAGAATAGTTGACTTTAATCATAACTACTTCTAAAGTCACGTATAAGATTGAATTTGAATTTCATGTAGTTGGCAATTCTCGGATCACGCGGTCAAAACATCTGTGGTTGTTGGATCAAGATCGGCAATCCAAATTTTAAGCTCGTATTTTTTTATTTTGTTTAAAAAAAAAAGACAATCTAGAATAAAATTTGGACTGTCCAATCTAGATTAAACAATAACCGATGTGCCGACGGCATGAATGCAGAGGATTGTTGACTGAATGTAATTCGAATTTTATATGATTAGTTATGATTTGTTGACAGTATAAAATAAGTTAGAAACACTCGAAGAAGAACCAAATGACCACAAATTTCCATTTACCAAAATGTAGAGCAGAGAGAAGACAATTCCAGCTGCCCCAGATGTAACACAAACAAAGCTAATGCTGTAGAGTTGCTTGTTAATTGGGATAGCTGCATTGTACAATGGAAATTTTGTAACATTAATTATCTTACTTTAATTATATACAATGGAGTAGTACACATCTTGAAATAAATTTAATCTAACTATTAAGAGGTTCATAGGACAATTTTCACTAGCTTACCATTTGTAAAATGAAGAATAATGCCTAGGATGGATAAAACAAATCCCATTGAGAGCCATTGCTTGAGCCTCTCAGAATGTCTCTGTAAAAATGTTTCTATTTTTTTTTTACTAACTTGCATTTGTGAAGTAGATTTTTTATAGTATATATGTGCATATATATAATAATAGCATATGGTAAAATATGTAACCTTGAAGTGAATCAAGACATGGCCATAGTGAATGCCAATGGTGCCTGAGAGGATAGCTGATATAGAACTAGTAAAAAATAGCAAATGACAAATTCATTAGAAAACTTCATAATATAGCTTGTAAATTGTAATTTACTTTGCGTAGAGGATTTTTTTTCTGGTAAGTAGCCTAATGGCTATAAATTTCACCCTTAAGGTGGATAAGTGGGATGATTGGAGTTCGAACCCCAACACCCTGCATATATATAATACATGTCCATGTCAGCTGAGTTAAGCTCACAGGACACTTTTCATAGAGGATTTTATAATAATAAGAAGAATTCTAATATAAACCTCAATAAGCCCTCAGGTTCAAAGGGAGCACGACACCATGCTGGAGCTTCCTCACGAAGAGGGCCATATGCCGAAGAACTTAATGTGCAAGCCTTTTTTTAATTAAAAAAAAAAACAATATTAGTATGTTAATTGTTAATACTAATTATATGTGGAAGATGTTTAATTAAGTTGTGACCATGTAATTAAGGAACAAATGTCTACGAATGATAATGTTAATTCATCATTTATCATTCAATATAAAAAACTCACCTTCGAACGATGCAAAACAGGTTGCGGGAAAAGATGATTAACTCCCCAAACTTGTCTATCCACGTACCCAACTGCGTTACACGCGGGATCTAGATGTCCTCGCATCCCACATGTGACCTTGTAAAAGAAATTTATAAAAAAAAAAAACTTAGTCCTTAACTAAAATTGATTAATAATTTAAAAGATATTAATTACTGTGTATCTTTTTGGTTTGGGACTATTATAATCCACAAAACTCCAATCTGGAACATAGAGGCTGAAAGTTGTGACCATGTAAATAACAAATGCCGCAAAGCCCCCAAACCTATATGTCACATACAAATGTGAAATTATTTTTTTTTTATAAGTAAAATTTTATTATAAGGGAGTACAAATGTGAAATTATTAATCTCTATTATGATAAATATTATTCAATTTGATTTTAATTTTGGACATGAAATGTGTTGCTTTTCTTACCATTGCCATCTATAGCTAGTAAAAATTGATAGGTATCCAGGACTTAATGTAGTAGGTCTAAGTTTAGTGGTAAATGTTTCTATTAGAGCTACAATACAGTATACAAATGCTATTCTCTGCATAGACACAATACACAAAATCAGAAATTATATAGTCAATAATTAAGTTGTTGAAAATTTGGACATAGTGCCTTGACTAGGGTTAGCATACGTTACTTAAATTACATTCATACCTAGGGTTAGCATACATTAATTAAATTACATTCATACCTGAAGAACACCACACCATTGAATAAATTTCATGTCTACTCCTTATGAGAGATCATCTCTAGCATGTAGGTATCCCCCTGAAGTTTGCCACAGTTAAACATAGGCTTTCAACTGGATTACACACAGTTATTGCGTGACGCAATAACTGTTTTTGACCGTCCGATCAAATCTAACGGCTGAGATTAAATAAAGTAAAATCTGACTACTAGAACAAAAACCGTCCAATCAAATATCTGTGTATGAGAACCTTTATTACGTCTAACTGCGTGAAGCAGTTACAACAGTTGATCTAGGTCCGTGAAACATATCATCTACATCCACGTAAACTACATACAACAACTTCTCTATTCTTTTATTTCTTTGATCAGTGTCCTAAGAACACTCAGAACACTCTTTACACCTAGTCGTCATTTGTGAGTTTAAATCTTAATGTTAAAAATTAATATTTTAAAAATCGAACTAAATGGATCAGTTCAACTAGAAATTGGTCAATTTTTCGGTTGGTTTGATTCCAATAGTGCCTTTTGTCGTGTTAAAAATGATTACACTACTCGTTCTTATTTTTTGCATTTATTTATGTATATATTTAAATCCTTTTTAATTTTATTATTTAGTTATTTGTCATTAAGTTCGAACATATAGTTATAAACTAAAAAAATAGTTCGAACATATAGTTAAATTGATTGAACTATGATCCAGATATCTCATCGCCGATCCGATTTTTATAATATTCGGTTGAAAGAAAGAGCTAAGTGATTTTAATTTACCTTCCAAAAGTAAACCCCAAAAGAGAAGCTTCAATGTCCTAAGAATTATCCTCTTTACAGTAACCTTGATTTTGGGAATTCTCTGCATTTTTACATGAGATACAATCAAAGACATGAATGATGAAAACTTGGAATAGTCATAATAAACAAAGAAGAACAGAGGATATAACTTTTAAGTTAATAATTTATTAAATGGCGTTACAAACATACATATATATATATATAGTATAGTATAGTACCTTTAATGCAAGGGCTATAGCAACTCCAACAATGAAAAGAAAAAAGGGCATGACGAAATCAGCCAAAGTACATCCATTCCAAGGGGAGTGATCAATTTGAGGATAAGCTTCCCCAGCATCGTTCACCAGTATCATCAACTGTACATATTATTAAATTAATTAGTATGTTATATGTAACTCATAAAGCTGTCAAAATTGCACCAGCCCGGACTTGGGCGGATCGAGCTTAAAAAAACTTAGTCCAAATACAATTGGGCCTTTCCGGCCTAAGTCCATGTTGCCCAAATAAAAATTGGACTGGGTCGGACTAGCCCATTGACTTTGGACGGGACCATTATTAAAAAATTTATGCAATTTTAATAAAAATAATATCAATAAAAACATAAAAAATTATCATCTAATTAAAAAATTATTATAAAAAATATAGTTAAATGTGTAAGCTTAATAAAAAAGGTTATATTACCCTTAAAACTTTAAAAAAAATTAGTTTTTTAATTTATTAATTTGACTTAATTTTTTTATAGGGATCAAACTAGAGTTTAATTGATATTTAATGCTGATGTAAAAATTATTTACACTTACATCTAAATATATCTCAATAAAATTAATAGATATGAGAAACTAGTACATCAAAGTGATATAAAAATATCGAATAAACGGGAAAAAATAATGGACCAGTCCATACGAGCACAACTTGTTAATGTGTAGCCCAATAATAACCGGTTTGAGCCAGACTGGCCCATATATATAGTCTAGCCCATCAGATTGGACTGAGCCGGCCCATTTAACAGCACCAGTAACACATAATTACAGTGAACACTTTGGTATCAACTTATTACATTGTTGAGTACTGATATCCCATAGATATCGTATTTTCATATTAATTTATACATAAAAAATTTATGTTTTATGCATTTCTGATACCCAATTGAATACGTAAGACTTTACCATATATATATATAGATCCAATTACACCGGTATAACATTTGATATATATATATATATACACACGATGTACACACTTTTTTCACCTGCGCTTCTGCTCGGACTAGCCGGCAAGCAGTCGGGTTGTCATCTGTCATGGTTTCTGCGGCTTGTCAGCAAGGTAGCATGGCCGATAGAGTATTTTCTTTGTGTCGGACTGAGGATTGTGCAACTATCGGTAGAGTGACCACGCTATTTTATAGTATACGACACAACTGGAACGATAAAATATGGAATGATAATGTCACAAGTCCAAGTCAAGTGGGACGAGTTTCTTTTGATCATTGGGGTGAGTAGTTTGCTGTTCATAAATTGCGAAGCTCTGATGACCATTATATCCCGCCTTCAACCATAGATCGTTGGGAAATGCCTCGAATAGAATGGTTAAAATGCAATGTCGATACAGCTTGTTGTCTCGGGAAGGATAACAATGGGTGGTTGTTTTCGTAACAGCTCCGGTGAGTTTTCTATTAGACACACAAAGTGGCAGCCGATGGTTTTATCAATAGAGGAGGGCGAAGCATGGACATTATTGCAAGCCGTGAATGAAGCCAAGCATAGAGGCTTTGAACGAGTCAAATTCAAAAGTGACTCTCAAGTGCTGGTTGAAGCAATTCGTACCAAGAGGTGAGACAACTCAAAATTCCTTTCAACCGTTAATGATATTATTTTTGTTATGTTATCTTGTGCAAACTTTGAAGTAAAGTTTATTAGGAGACAAGTGAATCTGGTTGCTCATACGTTAGTTAGGGCGGTCAATTCCTAGACTAGTTTCCATAGATTTGAGATTATTCTTTCATGTATTGAACCTTTTGGTGATTAATGAAATGCATTATGTTTGTTTCGTTAAAAAAAAATTTAAAACTAAAGATGAAATAGTTAAATAATAAAACTAATGATATTTTAATATATCATCAAAATAAGTCATTTTTACATGCTACGTGAAAGTTTGTAAAAAATAAGAGACTAAAATTGAAAACTGAAAATTTAGAGAAACCAAAGTTTGAATAAATTTTTTAAAAGGACAAAAAATAAAATTTGATATATTTAGCGGATCACAGTGATTTTTTTTGATATATTTGAATAAAGTTACAGAGTGTAGCTTTTGTGAAATCACATTGGATCAACTTAATTATGACATATCCATTATAATATCAAACACATTTAACTTACATGTTGAATAAATATTCTCATATTATCAATCTCGCCTATTTTTTTAATGCCTCATATCTCATGGTTTTACTTATTTGAGATGCAAATTGTATAGTCAGAAAGTTCAGTTGGTTTTCTAACGTTGCATTAAATTAGTGTTACAATTAATGGTCCATTTTTAATGATTACTGTTACACTTAAAAAGTTAAGATATAAATACAATAACAACAAATAATTTTTTTGCCAAAATTACACTGCAGATCTTTATCTTATTTTTTTGTAACACTTTGATCCTTTAGTTTTTTATAACACTTTGGTCATTTATCTTATTTTTTTGTAACATTTTGGTCTTTTATTTTTTCTTCGTAACACTTTGGTTCTTTATCTTTTTTATCTGTAACAATTTAGTCCCTTTTTTTGTAACACGTTGGTCCCTTATCTTATTTATTTACATAAAATAAAGGACCTATAAGTTACAAAAAAAAAAAAATAAAGGACCAAAGTGTTATAAAAGAAGATAAAGATCAAAGTGTTACAAAAGATTAAAGTGTTACAAAAAAAAAGATAAAGAACCGATGTATTATAAAAAAACAAAATAAAGTACCTATAATATAATTTTGCCTAATTTTTTTAAACAAAACAAAGTAAATTTAATACATTTTGTTAAATAAATTAAATTTAAAAAGTGGAGGGTGGCCATGAGTCATGACCACATAAGACAGCCCTTTTGTGGCCACTGTTTTCAAAGATATTTGATATATTAGAATGCTAATTTGAATTTACCATTATTTACTGCTTTGAACTTAACATGTGTATGATTTTCTCTCATGAGATTTAAAAATAAATATAGAGTATATAGTATTTAAAAATAAATAGAGTATATAGTATATACTAACCACAATAGTGAGCCCCCTAAATGCATCAAGAGTTGCAACCCTTGTTTTTTGGTGCTTCACATTTTCTTCCTTTGTCTGCCGAAATGACTCAACCTCTAGTGTGCCATGCTCAATTGAATCTCCACCACCACTGATTTCTAATTTTGTGGCATGATGATACTCATTATGGGTTGAGTTGGTGCCTGCTTCTTCCATTTTCTTGGCTTCATCCATGTCTCATTAATATTTTGTTTGAATCAATTAATATAGTATTAAGTGTAGGAAGATTTGTTGTGTTATAATAACATAAATAATCTAAAATTAAAATGTTTTAAAAAAAATTATAGAATATATTTAAGATATAAAAGTTATTAAAATATATTTTTACTTTCAAAGTTGTCACAATGTTTATTCCTTTTACAATAAATAAAAGGTATCATTACTTTCAAATTTGTCGAAATATTTATTCATATTACGATAAAAAGAGATTAAAATGTATTCCTATAGAAACCAATTTAAGACATTCAATAAATTAAAGGCAACAATTTGTTTATTTACATTGGATACATATTTCGTTTCAAGACTTTAAAAGACAACATTCTCAATAATGACCGAAGGTTGTTGTATAAACGATCTTTAATATAATAAAGGAAATTGCTTGATGCAACGAAAATTATCTCACGAAGTCATCACGAATGACGTGTCACACGGCAACTTGTGTTTTTTATTTCATCCTTTCTTCTTTCTTTACTATTATTTCTATCTTCTAAGTATTCTTCTTCCACAACTCCTTCCCACTTTCCATGGCATAGTAGAACACAGATCTGATACATAGATCTCTCATCCCTTTTCAAGAAAGACAACATAAGGTTCAGTAATCAATTAACCTCCTTAGACCTCAGTTCTTCCGTCACGGCAACGCTGTGCCATTATTAGATTTCTGACCAAAAAAATTGAGCTCTCTTCTTGAAGATGGTAATAACAAAGAAGAAAAAGAGAGAATTCATGATAAGAGAAAAGTTTGATTCTTCATTATGAGAAAGAAGATTATTACATGAGGCTTATATACAAACTAGTGATTGTAACTAACTGTAACTAACTCCTTAGTTGTATACAGCTGTCAATCAAGGATCTTATATGCTATGGTGGTCACACATTAAGCTATGATGTAGTTGTATGCTCATTGTTGTCTGATGACTTAGGCTGCAAGCTATTATCATGATCTTCTATATTCAACACCCTCCCACAAGCTGAGGCATGGTAGATATAAACCATGCTCAACTTGGATAAAAAAGAACCAAAGGATTTAGGTGGCAATGCCTTAGTGAAGATATCAGCCAATTGAGACTTTGTTGGAATAGGTAACAATTTGAAAACACCTTCTTGTACTTTGTCTCTGACAAAGTGACAATCGATCTCCAAGTGTTTTGTTCTCTCGTGAAATACAGGATTAGAAGCAATGTGAATGGCGCTTTGGTTGTCACAATATAAAGCAGGAGGTTTGATGCATTGGACATGTAAGTCTTTCAACAGATAAAGCAACCACTGAAGTTCACAAGCTGCAAAAGACAAGGCACGATATTCTGCTTCTGAAGAACTACGAGAGACAGTGTTTTGCTTCTTGGCACGCCAAGATATGAGAGAACTTCCAAGAAAGAAGCAATACCCAGATGTAGAATGCCTAGAATCAAGATAATTCGCCCAATCAGCATCTGCAAAACCTAATTGAACTTGTGAATTTGTAGGAAAAAATAGACCACGTCCTGGTGAACCTTTCAAATATTTAATCACACGACAAGCAGTCTCATAATGTGTGATAGTGGGAGAGTAAAGGAAATGACTCAATTGCTGAATGGCAAAGGCTATATCTGGTCTAGTAGTGGTAAGGTATAATAAACGACCAATCAATCTTCTATAGCCTGTTATATCCTCATAAGCAACATTGTTATCTTGGTGTATCTTGCATGAGGAATCAAGAGGAGTACTAACAGGTTTGGAGGCTAACAAACCAGTGTCAGAGAGGAGATCAAGACAGTATTTTCTTTGACATATAGTGATACCAGAAGAGGAATGTGCTACCTCAATGCCAAGAAAATACCTAAGTTTACCCAGGTCTTTGATTCGAAATTCATGATGCATAATCCTTTTAATTCTATCAAACTCCATTAGTGAATTGCCAGCCAGAATAATATCATCTACAAACACTAAAAGAGCTGTGAAATTTGATCCTTGAGACAATGTGAATAAAGAATGATCTGAATTGGATTGTATATAGCCCTGCTGAATCAAAAGACATGTAAGACGTTCATACCACTTTCTGCTTGCCTGCTTCAAACCATATAAAGACTTGGTTAACTTGCACACTTGATTTGGTTTGGGACTTATGACACCTTGTGGTACATTCATGTAGACATCCTCTTGTAATTCACCATGGAGAAAAGCATTATTCACATCCATTTGATGAATGTGCCAAGACTAGATTGCAGCCAAAGCTATGAGAGTCCTAACAGTGGTAATCTTAGCAACAGGGGAAAAGGTATAAAAAAAATCCAATCCCTTTATTTGATTGTAGCCCTTTGCTACTAATCGTGCTTTGTATCTCTCAATTGAACCATCAGCCTTGTGTTTGATCTTATACACCCATTTATTACCAATAGATGTGATGTGAGCTGGCTTATCTACATAAATCCAAGTCTTGTTCTGGTGAAGAGCCTCTAACTCAAGATTCATGGCATCAATCCAACACTGATATTGACTGGCTTCTTTATAACAACTAGGCTCAGTGTGGATAAGAATAGACATAGCAAACTTCTCAAACATGTTAGAAACATTTGAATAAGAATGATAGTTAGATATAGGATAGACTATACCTGAAGATGATTGAGCAGATGAAGTAGTTGGAAGATTGCAGACATAGTCAGACAAGTGTTTAGGTGGGTGGGATATTCTAGTTGATTTTCTGATAGGTGGAGGAGGTTGTTGACTAGATGAAGGTGGAAGAGGTGAGTTAGGATGGGATACTGGGTCAATAAGTGAGAGACTAGGAGTATTGGTGGGTGAGGGAGAGATTACTTGATCATCAAGTAACACAGTATCAGGCAGATTAACTGTAGGGTTAGTGGTGGTAGGTGGTGAAGTAAAAGGATGGTCATCATCAGAAGGTAAATGGTGATAATGGAATTTTGAACTAGGTGGTTGATGGTGTGGTGGTATAGAAGTGGAAGATGAGTAAGACCATGGAGGATGGCTGTGTGAATGGTAAGAAAGAATGTGGTCATAATGCTTGACATTTCTAGAAACAAAAATGGAGTTATTGTGATGGTCTAATAAAACAACTCATTTCATACCAGGCTTATAACCAAGAAAAACACATTTGCGAGCTCTTGGTTCAAATTTTGTTCTATGGTTGTGAAGAGTGGAGGCAAATAAGAGAGAACCAAAGATTTTGAGTTGATCAAGGTCAGGTGGTTTGTTGTATAATAGATGGTAAGGTGATTTGTTTTGAAGCAAAGGTGTGGTGACACGGTTGATGATAAAAGCAGCTTGAACAACTGCATAGGACCAAAACTTTCTAGGAAGTTTCGACTAAAACAAGAGGGATCTACCAAAATTCAACAAGTGTTGATGTTTCCTCTCTACTCTCCCATTTTTTTGGGGAGTTTCAACATAGCTAGTCTGGTGAATGATGCCTTTGGAAGCATAGAATTTGGGGATAAGAAATTCAGGGCCATTGTATGATCTAATAGTTTTAACAGACACATTGAACTGTGTTTCCATCATTTTGATAAATTGTTCAACAAGTAAACTAACTTCAGACTTGTGTTTAAGCAAAATAACCCATGTAAAACGACTAAAATCATCTACAGCTGTAAGAAAATATTTGTGATCATTGATTGAAGGAATATAAGTAGGTCCTTATATATCAAAATGAATTAATTCACCATAAGTGGTGTCTTTATTTACACTGGGACTGAAAGGAAGCTTTCTATGTTTAGCTAGGTGACATAAGTCACCTACAGAATCAATATCAATGTTTACAAAGGGAAATTCATGTTTCATGCTAACCATTCTTTTATTTGACAAATGACCTAAACGAAAATGCCACAAAGCTGGTGTAGGAATGTAAGTATCTGAGGAACTGAGAGTGTGAATGATGTTGGCTTGATTAGGCGAAACTGGTATAGTTTTGATTGTGGTCTTTGAATCAAGGTAATACAATCTTCCAAGCAGTTCACCCGAACCAATCATCTTCAAACTCATCTTGTCCTGTGTATAACAATGCATTCCATCAAAAATAACAACACATTGAGAATTTTTGCTTAATCTAGACACATATATCAAATTGAATGCAAATTCAGTCACAAGCAATACATCATGCACACAGAGTGAATCTGATAGCTTAACAGTACCAGCTAATTTTGCAAAAGAAATTGAACCATTGGCAGTTTTCACTTGAATTGGTTCAATAGCATGGTAACTGTTAAATAACGTGATGCTAGAGCATATGTGATCACTAGCACCAGAATCAATTATCCATTCTCCATATGTGGAGTTGCTTAAAGAGTAAGTTAAGCATGTGATACCTGTTTGAGCAATATTAACTTGAGTTTGATTAGAAGAACTAGCTCCATTGGTATTAGACTGAAGCAAATTAACCAATTTCTCATATTGGTCCTTAGTGAAGCTGAAAGATTCTTGTCCTTTAGAGCTCCCTGCATCATCATCATCTATGGTAACATTATTATCACTAGTATTCCTACCATAATGAGGTGGAAATCCATGCTTACGATAGCAGTTATCAACAATGTGGTTGTCTTTACCACAATAAGTACAATACTTTCCAGTATTCTTATGATTTCCATAACTAGGTCCTGATGGAGATTTACCATGGCCTTGATATCGTCTTGCATCAGAAGCATTTGCAAGAACCTTGTGTTCTTCAACCTCTAAACTAGAGTTCAAACTCACAAATTGGCGCTCATATTGAATCACCATCGAGAAAACCTTATTAATAGTTAGTAAAGGATCCATTAATAGAATCTGAGAACGCACTAAATCAAAAGTATCATTGAGACCGGTGAGGAATCTAATAGTGCGAATAACAATGTGTTGATTCCTAGCATTATATACACCAATAATACAAGTGCATTTGTGATAACAATTGAACACAGGTACAGGAAGATAAGAATCCAATTCTTCCCAAAGTATCTTCAAAGCTGTGAAAAATTCAGAAACGGATTTTGTACCTTGTTTGAGGCCAAAAATTTCAATTTGCAATTCGGAAATTCGGATATAATCTCCATGAGAAAAACGTTCTTTCAACTCATTCCACACATCGATGGCGTTATCGAGATAAACTATACTTTGTGCAATAGATTCTTCAATAGAATTCATTATCCAAGAATGAACGAGCATGTTACATCTAGACCAAGCTTTGTAACTAGGATGAAACGAATCTGGTACCTGAATCGTGCCGTCAACGAAATTGAACTTGTTCTTCGCTCCGAGTGCACGTCGCATAGATCGTGCCCAAGCATGGTAATTCGAATGCGAAGAACAAGTGAAACGGACACGAAAGCTGGTCTATCGGAAGGATGAACGTGATAAATGTTTCCTAGAATCTGAGAAGGAACGTGTGGTGGTAACGGCGATGCATTATTAGAACTGCTACCGGAGCTTCGAGTCATGGCGGAAAAACGGTTACAAAACAGTTAGAGGCGCAACGGAGCTTTATTGCTCTGATACCATCTTGAAGATGGTAATAACAAAGAATAAAAAGAGAGAATTCATGATAAGAGAAAAGTTTGATTCTTCATTATGAGAAAGAAGATTATTATATGAGGCTTATATACAAACTAGTGACTGTAACTAACTCTTTAGTTGTATACAGTTGTCAATCAAGGATCTTATATGCTATGGTGGTCACACATAAAGCGATGATGTAGTTGTATGCTCATTGTTGTCTGATGACTAAGGCTGCAAGCTATTGTCCTGATCAGAAGATAAATATCACCAAGTAGATAAAAGTGAAGAGATATAGTTTGTGCAGATATGATTATGCAATATAATTCAACTATAAATTTTCAATTGCTACTTTTTTTTCTCTTTTGATTTTCAAACATACATCATATTTCAGGTAGCAAAGATGGTGTATTTGCTTGACGGTGGCGGTGGATTTTGTTTTATTCAGGACAATCACTATTGGAACAAAATATGTGTTAATAATACACACCCTTAAGTTTTGATGATAACAAAGTATTAAATGGACAATTGATGGTACTAATGTTTAAATTAAGTGCCGGAGAATTCAACGTTTAATCAAGAGCACACTTAATTTAAACTCTGATGAAACCAATGGAAGTCTGAATATTTAAGACTCTGAAAGAGTTCAGATGCTACAACATGGTCAGAAGCTATACAAAGTTCAGAAGCTCAAAGTAGATCAGAACGTCTGAAAGCTGTTCAGGGACTCAGAGGAGTTCAGAAGCTCAAGGATGTTCAGAGGCCTACAAGAGTTCAGAGGCTGTCTGATAGTCATAAGTCATTCAGAGGATGAAGTCGTTTAGAATCTGAATTACTAAAGACTATCATAGGCCAACCATTCAAAGACCAATCAGACTCCAAGTTATCAAAGGTTCATCAGAAGCAAAGGAATTCCCAGTCATCAGAGGGCTACATCAACTACAACTTATCAAGCCTGATGACTTGTTCTAAGGTCAACTAAAATGCAACGGTCACAAAGGATGTGATCCCTCTCTCTAGGAGCTAGTTGTACCTTATAACTGTACCATTGGACAGACAGCAAAGGTGAAGATTCTCTGCAAAGGAAGACGTGGCTTTACTCAACGGATCCTTCATGTCTACAGCTGTCCAAGTTGCAACGGGAATTTCTCCAACGTCTCAATGTCTTTCTCAACTCATATAAATATGCCAAAGAAAGAATTGGAGACTAGCGCTCAACATTAGATAAAATCTCTCAGAAGAAAGTGAGCATTTGAATTGTAATAGATAATATCTCTCAAATGAAGTGAGCATAGAAACTAGCTTAGAGCCTCTGAAGTTATTTTGTTTGTAATAAGTTTTAAGCTCTTAAGTTAGTAGTAAGTCTTCTGCTTAGTGTAGAAGCAAGTAAGTCTTCTGCTTAGTGTAGAAGCAAGTAAGTCTTCTGCTTAGTGTAGAAGCAAGAAAGTCTTCTGCTTAGTGTAGAAGCACGTAAGTCTCAGTCTTAGTGATTAGAGCAGTGAAGTCTTGAGCCTGAGTGCTTGAGCAAGGAAGTCTTTGATCTTGTGTGATCAGAGCAAGGAAGTCTCTCTGTCTTGTGTGACTTAGAGCAGGAAGTCTCAAGCTTGTGTGCTTGAGCAAGGAAGTCTTTGATCTTGTGTGATCAAAGCAAGGAAGTCTCTATGTCTTGTGTGACTAAGAGCAGGAAGTCTTGAGCTTGTGTGCTTGAGCAACTATTGTAATCCGAGTGATTATAGTGAAACTCTCTTGGAAACAAGGGGACTGGAGTACTCTCAATTTGTGAGGGGAACCAGTATAAATTGTTGTGTGTTCTTCTCTCTCTCACTCTCTCATTTACTCCTTCATCATTCATAACGCCATAAGTTAATTGTGTGAATAATCCGCTGTGCTTTAAAGACTCTGAAAAGATTTTAAATATCTTGGAAAGTTTTTAAAATATCCAAAACACAATTCAACCCCCCTTCTTGTGTTTTCTCCTCGCACCTTCAATTGGTATCAGAGCTCCGGTTCTGTTGGTAAATCACTTAACCGTGAGACAGTCAAGATCCAAAGGAGAAAACCTCCATGGCTCAAAACATGGATGAGTGGAAGCAGAAGCTACATCAACAAGTTGCTGATCTTAGCAAGAAATTTGAAGATGAACTGAGCTTAAATGAAGATCTGAGCAACAATCAAAATCCTTCCACTTCAGGGGCTAATCAAACTTCTGGTATTGGTTCTACAGCTACTACTATGTGCGTCATTAGTGATGATAATGAAAGCATTCAGTGGGCAATAGTAAATGGCTTGTTATATCAATATGAGGAGTTTAGGATGGAGGAAAATGAGAGCATTGAGAAAATGAACATAAGGTTTCAAGCTATTACAAGCAAGCTTGAAGAGCACAACAACAAACTCAGCAACAAAGAGCTTGTAAGCAAGTTGCTGAGAAGTTTGCCTCTGGATTGGAATGAGATTCCACATTCTATAGAGGAAACTGAAGACATCAATTCAATGAGTCCTGAATCATTGATTGATTTACTCAGAGTCCATGAATTGGCTCTGAAGGATATGCAAGAGTTGAAACGTGAAGAAGCAGAAGCAGCAAGGAAAGGAAAGCAAGCATTGGAGCATGAAGATCTTGTTGAAGAACCTGATGAAGAGTATCTTGAAAGGTTTTCAAGAAAAATTCAAAGATGGTACATCTTCAAGAAGAATGGAGGAAAACTAGCTAAAGGGATGACAACATGGGATGTACTAGACAACTTCTCTGAAGATGAGTCTGAAAGAGCACCAAGAGCTGAAGGATCAAGTTCTGAAGATGGCTCAGACTCTGAAGACTCAGGCTCTGATGAAAAGTCAGAACCTGAGAGCAAAGAAAGTATTCAGAGAACAATAAATCAGGTATATTCTAGTCTTTCCAAAGCTAAATTGATCAAGCATCTCAATAAGACCATACTTAAACTCTCTAATAGTCTGCAAAAGTATAAAAAGCTTAAAGCAGACTATGAGAATTTAAGTAAGCAAGCAAATCACTCTGAAGGTCTTGAACAAAAAGATTTTATCAAAACCAAAGACCCTAAGAATGATTTTGCTATATGTTACAAACCCCTTGAGCACTCTCTAGTTCTCAAAGAGTACTGTAACATAAATGCTGATCAAAATAAAATTGTTTCCATGCTTTGAAACCTTAAGACCAACAATACTAATGGGATTGGATACTCTAGTAGTAAAACACTAGAGGAACCAAGCTCATCAGTTATTGATGGAAGCTTCTCACTTCCAAATCTTTACACTACATTTGTATCTAATAGTTCTCAGATGAAACAAATGAAGGATGAAGATTTGGCAACTAACAGATAGGACCCTCAAGCAAGTGGGTACCAAGAGACAAAATTGTTTACTTGATTGCAGGTGAAACTAAGACTCTGAACCTTCCAATCACATGGATGCATGTAACTGTGAATGGAAGAAGAGCAATTGTGCATAGAAGGCACATTCTTGAAGAGTCAGATGGAAAAGAAGATGAGATGGAGTACATAAGGAGCAGAAAGGAGTATGAAGATCTTGAAGCATGTATTGAAGATGACAACAACTCAGTGTGGTGGAGTGACTGCTCTAGCTATGACTCTGACTACACCTAATCAAGAAAGCTTCAATACAAGGTAAGTATGCTTAACTCCTGAATGACATATTCAGAGAAATAACTCTCAAAGGTTTGAAAAATGTCTTCTTAGGATACACAATGTTCAGTTCTAAAAACCTTAAAAAATCCTGTCTGAACATATTTTCTTGTGTTCTGAAAGACTTGTTTTTCAGCCTCTGAAGTTCTTCAGGTTCCAGCATCTGAAGAATCTCAGACTCTGAGAAACGTTTCAACCTCTGACGGTTAAGCCTCTGAATACAAAATGAATTGGAAACGTTTTAGTATTTTTACTAAAACGTTTTGGCGCTAAACAAACAACACGTACACACATTCTGATTGGTTGAAACAGTTAATGATGGTTTGCCTTATTTTTTATAAGTTAAAAATGTTGTGATTTGATTTGTCTTACTGTTTTAATCAAAATCACTGAGCAATTGCACACTTTGCACTTCCACAACCTACACTCTAGTTTTTCTAAATCTTTGAAAAACCTTCTTTATCGTTGTCTTTAGAAAAACCCCAAAACCCTAACTTCTGTAATGGCAATCTCTACCTCGTCAGTATCAACTTCAAAATTCTCCTTTCCAAATGACCTACCTATCAACGTCGTCAATTGTTCAGAACTTTTCAGCAAAGAAAAATCACTGGAAATGAAGGGAAAATCATTCAACTTGGTTATGGAACAACCGGTTGATTTTGAAAGTCTTAGATTAAACCAGAACGACATTGAAAAATTCTTAAATGATCAAAATGGAGGATTTAGATACATGAGAGTACTAAATGGTCCAATCTATCCTACCCTGGTTAAAGACTTTTGGCTTCGGAGCAAGGTTTTTACTGTCAAAGACTACATTGAAGAACTGACCAGCTTGAGGAATGCCAAACCTGAAAACAAGAACAAAACTTCCGTTGAATTAGGGTTAAGAGAAGTCAAGGAAGATGAAGTCAGATCAGTCGTCTGCGGTTTTGAAGTAGTCCTAACTCAGTCAAATCTGGCAAGGATGTTATACATTCCAAATGAGGGAAAATTTCTTGCCTACAATGCTACTGAGGCTAAAACCACTGGCTGTCTAGAAGATATGACAAGGAGTTGTTATGAGGAAGGAAAGAGTTGTGAGAGCAACAGGACTGGTGATCTAAAGTTAACTCAGAAGCTCCTAGCCAGGATTTTATTAGGACCAATCTTCCCAAGGAGTGGATGCTCTGATCAACTCTCCTGGGATCATAGATACTTTATCTATTTTCTCACTAAAGGCTATCAACTCAACTAGGCTAGGTACATCTTTTGTCATATGTGCAAAGCTATAAATGCCATTCAAGGACAGACCAAGCCAAATGTTCACATCATCTACCCAAGGATTCTCAGTGAGATTTTCTATCAATGTGGTGTAATTGATGTGATCAAAGCGGCTGGTCAAGATCATCTGCTAAGAGAATTAAGAGCCTCTGCCATATCAGTGAGTACTTTGTCCAACATGCGTCTTTTGTCTGGGCACACACTGTCACATTCTAAGCCTCTAGAACATCTGTCTAACCTAGGACCCTCATGGGTAACTACTTTCAACATTAACATACCTCCTACTGCAAAAGGTATTGTTAATCAGTACATTAAGTTATTGGAAAGTCTAGGTGAACCCCTTGAAATTGAACTAGAAGAGGTAAAAGGGAAAAGAAAAAGATTGGTAAGAACTAGGGTTAAGTCTGAGAAGAGTGAAGAGACAAGTGTGGCAGCTCTAGAAGATGAAGATAATGAGCCTCTGAAGATCAAGAAAAGAAAAATTTCTAAGCAGCAGAAGATAAAGAAGAATGTTGAAAGCTCTACCATTGCCCCTTCAGATACTGTAACTATTCCTAAAGGTCATGTTGCATTAACTCAAGATATTCGACAGTCCACAAATTCAAACCACTCATCAGAATCACCTCTAGAAGAACAACACTTAACTGGTGAACTTCCCCCACAAACAAATTCTCCATCAAACCAAATTATCTCTGAAATCCCTCATCCAGAAATATCTGAGACAGTTCAACTAGAACATGTTCATCCACCACCTGAACCATACATCTCACCTGAACATGTTCCTTCACAGATCACACCTCAACCATTCCCTGAACAAACAGAATCTCAACTTGAGAATGAATCAAATCAGACCTCAATCTTACAAACCAATGATCAGGTTGATGAAATGATCAATGAATTAACTCATGAGCAGTTAATTTCATCTAATCAATCTGATCATGTCCAACATCTACAACAAACACAATCCTTTCCATCAAACTCTGAATCTCCTCAAACCAATTCCATAATTCCTAAGGTCCTGGGTGAATGCAACAGCCTGATTAGACGGTTACATGGCCTTCCTGAGCTAAGACATTCTGACATATCTTCATCTGAGCATATGGCTCAATGGGAAAGCCTAACTGAGGATTTGGTAAAGAAGCTGCACTGTCTCCAAGAGGCGTGTATTGAAGAACAGAGGAGAAGTGACAGGGGAAAGAACACAATGGCTGAAGAGGTCATTCAGTTTCAAAAGGACACAGAGCGAAATCAACCTGGATCCTCTTCTGTAAGAACAAGTGATAGGCAAAATCTAATGGAAGAGATAGCATCACTTGAGGAAAGACTGAATGAGCCTATTGTGGATAATCTAGGAGCACATCAAGTGCACATTAGAAATCCACTGTATGAGGCTGAAATTGACGACCTTAGAGCAGAAATGAAAAGGCAAAGAGAGCTGATGGAGATAGTTAATGCTAAATAGAAGGAAATCACAAAACTTCTAGCTTCACTTAATAACCAACCACAATCAACCTCCTAAGATTCCCCTATTCTTGCTTAAAATAAGTATCTTGATTAATATTTTGTTAGGCACATAGTTAGATTAAGTTCATATATTTGTATGTTCTTTGATTTCTTTGTGCTACTCGGAAATGTTTATTCATGATTTGTTAATCCAAATGTCTTTATCTTAAAAATAAGTATTGTTGCACAAATAATTGGTTAAACTTAAGGACTGGAATTGGAAAGTAAGAGAATGAACATAATAAAAACATCAATCTACAACAAGCAAAAGAAATAATTTTATTAAAAATGAGTATTTGTTACATAATCTTCTAAAAGATAATCAACTGGTATCCTTAGATGGTGGAATTGGGTGACCCAGCTTGGATGGCACCTCTCTTGGGGAATATGAGTCAACTGACTCTTCCTTAGGAGAATATTTTAGATCATCTAAGATTTGATCATCAGCTTGGTCTTCTTCAGGAAAATTTGTTCTCAAATACTCTAACCAGTCAGAATCCCATTCTTCAGACTCTGTATGAGAATCTGCTTGTTCAGACTCTGAAGTAGTAGGAATCTCAGATTTTGGCTTTGTTCTTCTTGATGTTTCTTCTTTATGTTTTCTCCTATCTTGACTGACTCTCAGTGAAACTACTTTCTTCTTCTCTGAGCGTTTCATTTTTTCTCTCAAGAGATCTATCAATAACCTAAGATTACTCTGTGTGAGTAAAATGACTAGGTGTCTCTCTCCTTTTATAAGCAAAATTCAATGGCCGAATAATTAATGTGTTCAACCACTTCTGATTTGACGGTATTGAAAGTTGAATTTCTATTAATTGCTTATATTACCTTTTTGATAATGACAAAGGGGGGAGAAAGAATATTGGTAAATCAATTGTTGGAAGAAGCGAAATTACTTGGCTTTTTAGGGCCTTGTAGTGCTTCAGAGAGAGAACGTAGGAGAGTGGTCAAAATAGTAGCATGAGGTACATGCTTTGTTATGACAATCTGATCTTTGAGGATTTCAAAATATTGTACTAAAGAGCTCTGAACTGTTTTCAAATTTTTTGTTCAGACTATGAGCTATTTTCTTTGAAAAGATTTTTTTAAAAAGCTCTGAACTGTTTGAAAATATTTTGAACTCTGAAGCTGTTATTGATAACCATCAGAACCAAGTGTGTATGTAGAAGTCTTTAAGCGCCTCTGATTCTATTTTGTCATTCAATTTAAATATTGCTTCATCTTGCATCTTCATTAAGGGCTTAATTTTCAAGGAGAATGCATTTATTAATTGAAGTTTATTATTCATAGTTAGTTCTTGAGTAAGGGTGCAACTTTACTCAAAGATTATCACACTATGGAAAGAAGAAGCTTGCAAACCTTGTTCTTTACATAGTGAAATATGAATAATTTAAGTCATATAATAAAGTATTTCTGAAACTGATTAAAATTAACTATGGATACAAAATAGGGGGAGCTTACAAACCTAACCCTATGGGTTATCAGACTTAGGGGGAGCTTGCAAAACTCTGAAGCCTAATGTCAACATAGCAGATTTTTATCAACAACAATTGTATTTAATACTTGTGTTTGTCATCATCAAAAAGGGGGAGATTGTTGGAACAAAATATGTGTTAATACACACCCTTAAGTTTTGATGATAACAAAGTATTAAATGGACAATTGATGGTACTAATGTTTAAATTAAGTGCAGGAGAATTCAACATTTAATCAAGAGCACACTTAATTTAAACTCTGATGAAACCAATGGAAGTCTGAATATTTAAGACTCTGAAAGAGTTCAGATGCTACAACGTGGTCAGAAGCTATACAAAGTTCAGAAGCTCAAAGTAGATCAGAACGTCTGAAAGCTGTTCAGGGACTCAGAGGAGTTCAGAAGCTCAAGGATGTTCAGAGGCCTACAAGAGTTCAGAGGCTGTCTGATAGTCATAAGTCATTCAGAGGATGAAGGCGTTCAGAATCTGAATTACTAAAGACTATCAGAGGCCAACCATTCAAAGACCAATCAGACTCCAAGTTATCAAAGGTTCATCAGAAGCAAAGGAATTCCCAGTCATCAGAGGGCTAAATCAACTACAACTTATCAAGCCTGATGACTTGTTCTAAGGTCAACTAAAATGCAACGGTCACAAAGGATGTGATCCCTCTCTCTAGGAGCTAGTTGTACCTTATAATTGTACCATTGGACAGACAGCAAAGGTGAAGCTTCTCTACAAAGGAAGACGTGGCTTTACTCAACGGATCCTTCATGTCTACAGCTGTCCAAGTTGCAACGGGAATTTCTCCAACGTCTCAATGTCTTTCTCAACTCATATAAATTTGCCAAAGAAAGAATTGAAGACTAGCGCTCTACATTAGATAAAATCTCTCAGAAGAAAGTGAGCATTTGAATTGTAATAGATAATATCTCTCAAATGAAGTGAGCATAGAAACTAGCTTAGAGCCTCTGAAATTATTATGTTTGTAATAAGTTTTAAGCTCTTAAGTTAATAGTAAGTCTTCTGCTTAGTGTAGAAGCAAGTAAGTCTTCTGCTTAGTGTAGAAGCAAGTAAGTCTTCTGCTTAGTGTAGAAGCAAGAAAGTGTCTCAAGCTTGTGTGCTTGAGCAAGGAAGTCTTTGATCTTGTGTGATCAAAGCAAGGAAGTCTTTATGTCTTGTGTGACTAAGAGCAGGAAGTCTTGAGCTTGTGTGTTTGAGCAACTATTGTAATCCGAGTGATTATAGTGAAACTTTCTTGGAAACAAGGGGACTGGAGTACTCTCAATTTGTGAGGGGAACCAGTATAAATTGTTGTGTGTTCTTCTCTCTCTCACTCTCTCATTTACTCCTTCATCATTCATAACGCCATAAGTTAATTGTGTGAATAATCCGCTGTGCTTTAAAGACTCTGAAAAGATTTTAAATATCTTGGAAAGTTTTTAAAATATCCAAAACACAATTCAACCCCCCTTCTTGTGTTTTCTCCTCGCACCTTCAATCACAACATAAGTGAAGTAACTTATACATAAAAGAATTTGTCAAAAGGAACATACATAAAAGAAAAGTAACCAAGTATTCGTGGGCAAATCCTTCGCTATAAATAGCACTGCTCTATAATAAATAATAAATATCTATTAAGGTGGAACTACCATTTTAGTCTCTGAATGTATTTTGATCGCTGATAGAAGAAAAAATTTAAAATAGTCTTTGACGCTGCAATTCGTTAGTCACTTTGGTCTCCGACATTAAAAATGACCGTTAACTTTACAAAAAAATTGACGTGACATTTTTTTAGGACACGTGGCACGCCGAGTATGCATTATAAGTTGAACAAGTGGTCTAATGATATGGTCACAGACCAAAATGAATTTTTTTTCATCTTCTTCCTCTCATTCTTCTTCATACATATATATCAATAAAACCCAAAATTTTAAACCCAATTTTTTAAAAAAATTCATCAATAAAAAAACCCGTCATTTGTATGTCTTATTATGGTTGAGCATTATAATATATTTGCTAATTAAAAAAACTTTCATACACGGGACAACAATCTTACACTAACGAGTAATTTTATAACGGAACTAATTTCACACTATAGGAAAATTTGGATTTAGTGGATTTTGGAATGAAAGGTATAGATTTTGAGTATGAATTGTTGGCTAAGCGACAAAAAAACCTACACAAGTCAGAAAGTGCTGAAAATTAAATGTTGTTACCGTGGCTAAGTGAGCTCAAAGCGAGGCAAGTCAGAATGCCAAGATTTCCAAAATCAACTTGCTCGATTCGCGAGGTCAAAGCGAGGCAAGTCAGAATGTCAAGAATCTCCCAAATCAACTATCTCGCTTAGCGAGCTGCGGCGAGGTGAAAGCAAGAAGGCTCGCTAAGTGAGGGTAGGCAGTCAAAGAGCTGATGTGGCAGAAACCCTCTGATGAAGAAAAGGCAACTCACTAAGCGAGCTTATGTTATCATGACTGATATAAATAGCCATCAAAACCGAGCAAAATACATTCTTTCACTTAAAAACACTTAGAAATTGGGAGAAACTCATAGAAAGACCAGAAAACAAAGCGAATTGATGGTTGATTCGCTCAAACATTGAGAAATCAACTACATTGATGCTTGTTCATCTCTCTTCTTCTCATCTTTGTAAAGCTACCATGACAATGAGTAGCTAAATTCTCTTTTGTTGGGATTAGATGTAATTAACTCCACTAGTATGTATTTCTTTTGATATGGTGCTATATATGATTTTAGTTATTCATCAATATTAATAGGCTTAACTACACATTTGATCCCTAACGTTTATTTTGGGTTTCAATTTGGTCATCTACGTTTAAAAAGTGTCAATTTGGTGCCTTGTGTTTCCACCATTTGCATTAGTTAGTCCTTTCCGTTAGTTTTATCACTAACACCGTTTTAACTATAGACATGTCAACTATCTCGCTTAGCGAGCTGCGGCGAGGTGAAAGCAAGAAGGCTTGCTAAGTGAGGGTAGGCAGTCAAAGAACTGACGTGGCAGAAACCCTCTGATGAAGAAAATGCAACTCGCTAAGCGAGCTTATGTTATCATGACTGGTATAAATAGCCATCAAAACCGAGCAAAATACATTCTTTCACTTAAAAACACTTAGAAATTGGGAGAAAAACTCATAGAAAGACCAGAAAACAAAGCGAATTGATGGTTGATTCGCTCAAACATTGAGAAATCAACTACATTGATGCTTGTTCATCTCTCTTCTTCTCATCTTTGTAAAGCTACCATGACAATGAGTAGCTAAATTCTCTTTTGTTGGGATTAGATGTAATTAACTCCACTAGTATGTATTTCTTTTGATATGGTGCTATATATGATTTTAGTTATTCATCAATATTAATAGGCTTAACTACACATTTGATCCCTAACGTTTATTTTAGGTTTCAATTTGGTCATCTACGTTTAAAAATTGTCAATTTGGTGCCTTGTGTTTCCACCATTTGCATTAGTTAGTCCTTTCCGTTAGTTTTATCACTAACACCGTTTTAACTATAGACATGTCAACTATCTCGCTTAGCGAGCTGCGGCGAGGTGAAAGCAAGAAGGCTTGCTAAGTGAGGGTAGGCAGTCAAAGAGCTGACGTGGCAGAAACCCTCTGATGAAGAAAATGCAACTCGCCAAGCGAGCTTATGTTATCATGACTGGTATAAATAGCCATCAAAACCGAGCAAAATACATTCTTTCACTTAAAAACACTTAGAAATTGGGAGAAACTCATAGAAAGACCAGGAAACAAAGCGAATTGATGGTTGATTCGCTCAAACATTGAGAAATCAACTACGTTGATGCTTGTTCATCTCTCTTCTTCTCATCTTTGTAAAGCTACCATGACAATGAGTAGCTAAATTCTCTTTTGTTGGGATTAGATGTAATTAACTCCACTAGTATGTATTTCTTTTGATATGGTGCTATATATGATTTTAGTTATTCATCAATATTAATAGGCTTAACTACACATTTGGTCCCTAACGTTTATTTTAGGTTTCAATTTGGTCATCTACATTTAAAAAGTGTCAATTTGGTGCCTTGTGTTTCCACCATTTGCATTAGTTAGTCCTTTCCGTTAGTTTTATCACTAACACCGTTTTAACTATACACGTGTCAATGTGTCCATGTGTTTGTCCACATATGCAAATTGGCTGCCACATGTGACAAACCTGAAATAAACTTAAGGGACCAAATGTGTAGTTAAACATATTAATATTATCCTTGTTTTTCAATGTTTTAATTTATGGATTTGAAATGCTATAGGGATACACTTTTTGAATCTAGAACTAGGATAATCATTTGTTAAATGTAAACTCTAGATATCGATTTAGGTTAAACATTCACTAAAAGTGTTGGATCTTAATGTTATTGTATTGATAAATCGCTCTAGACATCGGGGTTGATAGGTACAATAGATCTCATTCATCGTTCTCTGAACACCGAAACATATGATGAGCAATACGTGATAATATTGATTAATAGTTAGAATCTGTATAACTGATCAGGAAAATACATATGAATGAGTTAATGAAATTTAATCTCAGCAATCTCATCTCTATGTTAATTTACTCATCTTTTATTATCGTTATATTTGAAGGGAAACTGAGTTACCAGAAGTAGCGGAATTTAAAAAAATCGATTTCCTTTCCTTCAATCATTACGAACTTGGAATGAATCATTGATAGAATTGTTACCTTTCAAACTGTGAAAAGAATTTTTGGTCACAAGCTGAGCAACGTAGCAAAGCCTCTACTCATCCACACAAACGGTTCTCCTCCGGTTCCTAGTGCTATCAATGCAAACAATACAAGGGTTCTATTTATAGTTTTTTCAAAATGTGCATTTTTAGTTGTTTCAAAATGTGAGCAACCTTTGATGTCACCACAAGGGTTCTATTTATAGAACCCCTTGTTTGTTCTGCAAGTCAAGGTGATCATTATTGGGCTTCCTTAGCCCATTAGCATTTGATAACTATTTAGCATTTTTCTAACCGCACCCTATTCATAAGTCTTATTTATGTTTCTCCTTTTGACCATTCTTTTGTGTGTGACCCTATAGGATCCTGACACGTTGGAAATAATATTAAATATTATATTTAATATTATAAATAGTGTGAGGTATCTAGCAACACATCACTGCTGTCCAAATGACAAGAATGTCAGGTGATCAGATTAAACATTTTCATGATAATGTATATGTGTACAATTACTTCTTTGTCCTCATATTTTGAACACAAGGCATAGATGGTTTCATCCTTGTATAGTTCAATATTTATATTTCTTGATCCTGAAACATACTGAGTAACGAATATGTCCAATATCTCATATTGACTAAATTTGGCATGGTCATCCAACTTTTCAGTCATGTTTCTGAATGTGAGAAGAACACAAGAATGGGGGGTGGGGTGAATTGTGCTGGCTTTTTCTTCTTTTTCTTTTTAAGAACTCAAGTGTTTGGATGTTATAAAAACATAGTAATTTGCAGCGGATGAAAGTTAAACGCGGGAGGGGAAGAGAGAGAGAGAGAGAGAGAGAGAGAAGAGAAACACACAGGAGATTTTTATACCGGTTTCCTTCCACAGCTGAGAGTAGTCCAATCTTCTTGATCTTTCAAGGGAGTTTACTATAATTGCTATTGATTATAAATGCTCAAGCTTCATAACCAAGAGACTTCCAATGCTCAAGTCCACTAACAAGACTTCTATGCTCAAGCACACTAGCAAGAGACTTCTTCTAACTTAGCAGAGTTTAAGAAAGATTGAGTTGAATACTTGATATAATATCATAGTTGTTAACAAAATACAATGCACGATACAAGACATTTTATGAACATAGTTGTAAGAATTCTAAGATACCAGTTTCTCAGATACATTTCTTTAGCGCGTTCAGAGGCTGATAAGTCTTGATATTAATCTTCAACTGATTTCTTCCTTATATAGACAAGGATAAGATGACTATTGAAGATTTTTATCTGTTGAGAAGCTTTGCATAAAACTTTGTAGCTTGTAGAAAGTGGTTGAGCCTTTTCTGCAACTTGAGTTTGAAAGCATTGCAAGAAGGATAATAATTGTTCCATTTCTTTTCCCTTGAAGATATTGTTTATGCCAAAACAGGAAAAATACAACCATGCTTGCTAACGAGATAGTTGATTTTCCGCTTTATCCTTTTCACAAGTCAGACCTTTTTGGGACACTTTCTTGTCTCCTAAAGGTCATAATTTGTTAAGTCTGATTCACTTAGAGCTGGTCACTTCAGACTTCGATAATCCAGAGGTCAATGCTTTCAGAGTCTGCCTAGAACTTCCAAAGTCTGTGCTTCAGACTTTGATGAAATCTTCATAGGTTGTTTGTGAAGGAGTGAAAAACACAAGAAAGGGGGGGGGGGGGGGGGGGTTGAATTGTGTTTTTGAAAGTTAAAAGTTTTCTTCTAATTTCTAAAGAAAATGCAGCGGATAAGGTAAAGACTTAGAAACAAGCAGAGAGAGAGAGAAGAGAAAGCACACATAAATTTATACTGGTTCCTCTCACAAACCAAGAGTAGTTCAGTCCCCTTGCACTTCCAAGGGATTTCACTATAATCACTAAAGATTACAATTCCAAATGCTCAAGCACACAAGCAAGAGACTTCTTACAACTTTAAAACAAATAATCAACACTAATACACTTGTAAAACAGAGGTGTTCTAATAATTTAAGCTTTACACAAGACTCACTAACACTTAAATCAAATTTGAGTGAATGAAATAGTTTCAAAGCTCAGAGTCTTTCAAATATCAAAAGATATTGTTGCTTAGTGTCTTGTTCAGTTGAAGGTTCAATAATGCAATTGTTCAGTCATTCAGTAGTCTTTTCTCAAGATAGATATCCTCTATTTATACTTCAATGAATTTTAGAAGTTGATATAAGACCATTGCAATCCTTGAAGATAGACAGCTGTTAATTCTAGAAGATACGAAATTGATTCTATTTTTCCAAAAGAAGTAAATCAATTCCACTACTTCGTCTTTGCCAAAACACTCCATCAATTTGAGTAAGGATAGTACAAAATAGTACTATACGCTCCATTTGATGATAAGGTTGAGGATAAGGATGTTGTACTACTTGATTATTCCTTAATATTGAGTTGACAATCTTCAAAAGGAATGTCTTAAAAGCTTTTTGCAGAGGCACAATATTTCTTGAAAAACAGAGCATGCTTCTCTGGACATGATGAACCTTTGGCTTCTGATAAAGTCTTCAGATGCTCTGGCAGTCTTCAGAGTTCAGCTAGCTTCAAAGGCTCTAAATGTTTTCAGACTGTGTTCTTCAGAGGCTTAAAATTATCTTTATCAGAGCATATAACTATGATCAAGTGTATGAATTTTATACTATGTTCCTGCACACTAGATCAATAATTAGAAATTCCAATTGTCCATTTAATACTTTGTAATCATCAAAACCTTATGGTGTTTTTAATAAAAACTCATTTTGTTCCAACAGTTTGCACGCTTTCAGCTTCTCTTGAATAACTTATGCTATAAGAGTGTACATGTAAATTTTATCTACTAATTATGCACACTTAAGCAAATATTAGCATATCCAAATGTACTTTTAATATTTTGTTATCATCAAAACTATTAGAGAGATTTAACAAATCAATTTTGTTCCAACAGTTTCATCAAGAGGCTTATATATATATATATAACACATTCTAACACACTCTTTCCAACACACACTCTCTTATTGGTTGAAATCCAAATGGATCCCACTAAATCATGTAGGCCCCACATAAATTTAGTGGGACCCGTTTAAAATCTAACCAATTAGAAAGTGTGTGTTGAAAAGAGTGTGTTGCTAGCATAATTCATATATATATATATATATCATGTTATGAAGGAGGGACAAATCTCATCTGGGACACTCGTGTCCCTCAGCATGATTCATCAAATTCTCATTTACCAACGTTATAGTTATCATGTTGTTGCTCTTGGTAATGTGATAGCAAAAATCTGCAAGTATACACAATTGTGATTGCAGCAACTAATAAGAAAAAGTATCGAACACGCAGGGATTGCTTACGGGAACTTCATTTCATTCATTGTACAAATAGCTTTAAGCTTGTCAGTAAAAACATAATAAAATATCATTCATGGTTTCAAATAAGAAAATAATAAAAAGGGTTTTTGAAAACAAGTTTAGGAAAGTAGTTGGAACAACGATCCATTCAAATCCATAGTATGCTATGTGAGTGAGTGATAAGTGTTGTCAAGACTTCTGTTAGCAAGATTGCCTTGTGATGTATGTCTACAACGTTAAATATAAAACGGCGGATAAGATGACCCTACTAAGAATTTTTCTGGCCAAATCTCCTCAGACATCTTTTCTCCTAGGGCAAAAGATGAGTTAGCAATATCATGAAGTCTAGTATTGAATGCGGATATGGTTTCATCTTCTTCCATCCTTAGATTTTCAAACTTTGTTGTGAGGAGTTGTAACTTTAACATACGAACTTTAGAAGTCCCTTCATGAGCAGTTTGTAAAATTTCTCAGGCTTCCTTGGCTTCAGTACATGTGTTGATTAATTTTTGTTGCTCAGGATTGGAGAATTTTCTTGCACATTGGGATTGAAATCTTTGGTCCATGCAAAAAGCTTCAACAAACCCGGGGTTAAATTCCATGAGCTTATGGATCTCACACTTTGAACATCTTCCAACGAAGAGAAAGTAAATTCATAGTAACATTTGCCTAACAAAGTAACACCCCACTTACATAGAGTTTTCCAAATTGGAGATAGCTTGGATTTCAAGGAACCAACCTTTAGAGGAGTTGCACCTTCGGGCCATAAAATTCTTCCATGAAGAGTATGCTTACGTGAACCAACTCCGGCTTCATATTACAAGAAAATTGTCACTTTGCAACACTTCAATTGCGACCTCTCGAGATAACCGTTGCAATGAGCTTTTTTTTATGACATTTGTAACGGTTTATGCGGCAGTTTTTAAAACTGTTGCAACATTTTGGTAAACCGGGAAACATATTTCATTTTAGCGCCTTGAGAAGAATCTTTTATTAAAAAAAATTAAAAAAATTAAATTTCAAACCTAAAAAAAGAAGAACCAGACAAAAAGGGGTTCCAAATCCCTCATGGAAACAACACTTCAGTCATAAAAAAAGACACTTTCTTCAAACACCTTCATCGCTGTCCTTCATCGCCGTCCTTCATCGCTCAGTTCTCTCTCCATCGTTTCCGTTCTTCATCGTTGGCCCTTCATCACCGGTCCAAATCCCTAACTCAACTCCAAATCCCTAGTTTGTTTCCAAATCAGTCATGTAGCTTCAAATCTCCAACTCGGTTCTAACTTCTAAATCCCTAAATAGTTTCAAATCAGTCACTCAAAGTCCAGATCCCGTAACTTCATCTTTCCAATCCAACCATAATCCCTAAATCTTTGACAAAGCTTCTCTTTCTCACGTTGATGTTGTTTACACCTCAGGTTCGTTGTTCTCTATCTACTTTTTACTTGTTTTCATTTCATTTAATATTATTGAAGACTGGGAATCATAGCTTTGTTTTGGTTCCTGTGTTTTGGGATATCATTTGTTAACAAATATGGCACAACCTTGCTCTAGGTAAACCTTATTTTAGAAAATATGACACTATTTTATATCTGGAGTAGAAACGCAGTTAGGAATGTTATAGGTAAAACTTGTCATTAAACATGGTTCACAATGGAACATTATATGATTCTTTGATTTGTTTAGTTAACTGAACTTGTTTTAGAAGGTTTTGGTTTTTATGTGGTTTGATTTGTTTCAGCTAAATAAAGAATGATTTCACATTTTGCCCTGTCGATTTCTCAAGTCCACCGCCATTTTCGTAACGCTGCTGTTATTTTCGTAAGTCCTTTGGTCCTTCTATGTCACATTTTGGACTGCTGCTGTTTTCTGCTGCTTTTTGTAAGGCCTTTGAAGTACCAACACATGACAAATCATAAATATCTTATATAAACTCATTTTTAAGAAGAAATTTTCTCTGAGATTGATCTATGTTTGAATGTCATCTTTGTTGGTTGCTGTGAGATTGTTATTTTACTCATTTCATTGAAGAGAAAATTTTGGACTTTGATTTATTCTGATGTTTATGAAATTCAATTTCAATGGATATACTGAGTTGTAGATACTTTGATTTTTATTCTTCTACTGTTAATACATACTTGAAACACAACTAGCTTTGATCGTGTTTAGCTACTCTAGGTCTGGTTTTGATTTGTTATTACAGAAGGCCTGGTTTTTTTAGTTTTCTTGGTCTGCTTTTGGTTGGTTACATGGAGGTTGTTGGTTGCCTCTTTCAAAAACTTTACACCACGATCGATCGCTACTACAATTGTGGTAACAAATACTTTAATAAAAAAATATAATTGGTTTTTGATGATGGTATATAAACTATAAGGTACTTGTGATTCTGTTGTTTGTGTGACTTGTGAGCATGAAGTTAGGCCAATGATGACAGTAACAAGAAAAAGCATTCACGATGTACCAAACTTGAACTTTAGTTAAAAATTCACAACACTTATTCAAACAAAGGTATAGAAGGTGATTCAACAAACATGTTCTTGAATTCTGCTATACCTTAAAAAAGAAGCAAGGACAGTTATTTGTAGGCTTTGATATCTCATCCTAAAAGTAACTATGTGTGAGAACCATTCATTCTATTTACTCATGTTTTTTATGTGTCAAAATTTCTATAAAAAGAAATCTAACACGTGATGTTAATAAGTATGTTTCACATGGTTGGTCGGATACTTGAAAAAATGACTCCTATTTTTTCTTGTTTATTATTAGTCTCATATGGAAGTACTTTAAAGAAGAAAACAAAAATGCATTTATTGTAAATTGTTTGACATGCCTATGTTTAAATGCATATATTTTATTTTTATACCAATGGATAAGTCATGGATTAATGTTATCCTAATTATTATTAGTGAAAATGATGGTGTTGCCATATGAAGAAGCACGGCGAATAAATATTGAAGAAAATAAGAAAAGGATGGATGCTCTCAAACTGCTTTCTCTCTCTCAATCCCTTCACAAATTCCCTGCTGCCAATTGTAACCAAAAGAAAAAATTCTCTACTGCCACTTCAAAACGCTCATCGGTCAGTAATAATTTATCGATTTATTTGTTTAGGTTTTTAGTTTGTTGTTTTTACCACCTAGGCTTAGTTAGCACATACTTTTTCTGAATGTTAGTTCTATTTGTTGGTTTTGATTGAGTCACAAGGGAAGCGTGATAGCTGAAGTGACATTCTGTTATGATATTCCCTCAATAAGTAGCAGCGGGAATTAGTTATGAGCATAGTTATGTTTTCATTTTCACCCTTCTGGTTAGGCAGTAAGAGAAGTTGTTCTCTCTACTGAAGAGCTTGGCTCTGGTTTTGTATTTCATTTCCATTATCCATAAGTTCAATAAAATATTTTTCACCATTATTTGATTTCTGCTCTATCAATAACTCATTTAATTTATGAAGGGTCATTCGAGGTTTGTACTACCTGGAGATCTCGAGAAAGCCAACAAGAAACGCCTACGTTCGTCTAGTTTAGCACAAGCACCTCCACATGTGACAACACCACCACCTTCACATGCGACAACGCCACCATCAACACCACCAGCAACAGACCAAGAGGCATCTCCTCATCATGATATTCCACCACTTGACTCTGAAGATGATGTTGAACAAGACTTTGAAGATGATGTTGAAGAAGACTCTGAAGATGATGTTGTAGATGTTCCTTTGACTCAAAAAAAGAAAGCTAGATATTGGGCTGTAGATGTTATTGGTATCTAATCTAGTGTCAAATTATTTTTAAATGTTTTACTTGTTTTACAATGTTAAATTATGACATATTTCGTTTACTTTCTTATGTGTTAGATGCGGCTGGTCATATTTCAAGCACACGTTTAATGGTTCCAGACCTGTTTCAAACTAGTTCTGATGTAAGGAGGGTAATAACTACATGGAATGAAACTGGTCAACCAGTAGGAGAAGCTGCTGGTTTGTTAGCAAGTTTTTTGGGTGAACATGCAAGGATGTTTCGGGAATTTCCCATAATATATGAAAATTGGAAAGGCATTTCAAGTAAAAAGAAAACTGAATTTTATGAGAAAAAGATAAAGGTATCATTGCTGAAAAAACTAAATACTTTTTTTTTATATCTAATGTTTGTTTTGTTAACTAACTATTTTGTTATGATTATTTTGCAAGCCAAAATTTGTTGTTAATGATGAAGACCACAAAAAGTATATCCTCACTAGTATTGCTGAGAAATGGAGGACTGCCAAATCTCGATTATTTAAAAAAAAATTATAAATGGGATCTCACATTGGAGGAAAATCTTCGCAATTACCCCGTTCTTTTGACCCAGATCATTGGGCTACTTTTGTCCAATATAAGCGGAAGCCTAAGACATTGGTAATCATTCTTATGCGTTTATAGAACTATGAAAACAATTAGCATTTTTTAGATGAAAATGTTTTTCATCATGTGTTTACCATCGTGATTTGTTATCAATGCAGGAGATGGCACGAAAAAATGCCGCAAATCGAGCAAAGCTAAAGATGAATCATTCATTAGGAACTAAATCGATTGCAAGAACACAAAATGAGTTGGTATGTTTCACTCTATCTATTATTGACTGTATACTTGATTACATAAGTACTTATTATATGTATTTACTTGTAGGAAAAAAGAGATGGTAGAAAATATAGTAGAGGAGAAATGTTTGGAGTTAGTCATAAAAAGTCTGATGGGTCATTTGTCAATGACGAGGCTAAGAAAAAAAATGTATGTGTCTCATATCTCACTCGAATACAACTTTAATATTTAAGGTAGCTTAGAATTCGTGAATGGAATATGATAAAGTTATAGGATTGATTTAGTGATGATTGAGTTCAAATTTGTTATATCTGCTGCTGCTGCAATTATATCTAGTGATGATTAATTACAAATTACTTTTAGTGATTAATTATTAATTACTTGTAGATAAACATCTGCAGTTTGGTTTGAGTTTTTTACTTTTTGACCACCCCTATAACTGCAATTATATCCACTGGCAAATCTATTTAGGCATGAACACACCCTGGATTATAGCAATTCATGCCTATTATCCAACTGCAATTATATCCACTTGCTACCCTTACCTTTCTAACTGCTAGTAGTCTGACTTGCTTTTACTTTGATTTATTACACTTTTTCTATTTATAGTGATTATGAATTGAATTTTTCCATACTATATTAATTAATTGGAGTTATTACACTTTATGTATATATGGTTTTTGTTGTTTTACTGGGCATGTGGTATTATTTTGTGTGGTGTGGTCTCTCTTGAGTGCGTGCTAGTTGTTTGAATGAAATTCATTTTGATAATCAGGACCAATTGCAAGCTGAAATTGCAAAGACTCATTCAGAGAATGAAGCATTTGTGAATGTCTTTGGAAAAGAACATGGTGGATTTGCTCGTAGCATGGGACTTGGGGTAACACCATCTCAACTCACTACTACTTGTGCTGCAAGATTGAAAACTTCCTCTGAGGCTAATGAGAAGATTAAGGAAATGCAAGCTGAAATTGATAGACTTAAGGACAAGGCTTCACAAGTTGATATCATGAAGGAGCAGATTGCATTCTTAATGCAAAAGCATAATTCTAAGGAAAATCAGGTAAATTGTTTGAGACTGTTGTTGACTGAAAATGTTGAGTTGTGTTACATGTGTATGGTAGTAAGATTAGTAGATAAATTTTGATTAAGTATTAAATGCATTAAGTGACTTACTAGCCTCTTAAGAGGTGTTGTCTGTAATAGTGCAGTGGTGTGTTTTCTGCATTTTTTTTCTTCAACCGCAGTGCTGTTTGTTTTTCTCCTGTATTGGTTTATTTGTTGTTGCTGCTCTGTTTGCTCTTCTTATGTAGTGTTTTGTTGGTTATGTGTTGTGAGCCTGCTGCTGTATTTCTAGTAGTTGTTGGATGTAGTTTAGGCGGATTAGATTGTTTGATATATATAGTTCCCTTTTGTTGTTGTGTGTGAGCTGGAAGTTTAGGCTCTCGCCGAGCTTATTCTTCCAGGCTTGTATCTTTGCTTAAGGGTGTGCAGAAATCTTTATAGATAACTTAACAAGCATTATTCGTTCATTTATTTGATGCGCTTCGAAAAGAGATGCCTTATGTTATGTTTGAAGGAATCTAATATATACTTATATTTTTTCAGGTAACTAAATAAGCAAGTCAAGAGATGGTAGATGTTTTGAGTAGAGCTAACACTAATTATATGGATCATCAAGCAACATCACATATTATATAGAATATATAGATATTTTGTGGACTTATTTTGATGTAATGCTTTGTATATGTTTAGGCACTCTACTAATATTTATGTTTGAACTACATTAGTATTTTGCTTTTGGAGTTTCAAGTACATTAGTTGTCACTATTTGAATCAATTAATATGAATGAGATTAAGTAATTTATATATTTTAATTTTTTTTTTACTCTTGTTAGATATTGTAATGCAACGCTTATTTAATATGCCATAAGTAGTAAATAAAACATATTTTACATTAATATTAAAAAAATTGAAAAGTTTGCGACGGTTTTGTAACCGTTGCAGTCTCTGCTTTCAAAATGTCTTTCCTAGGAAAAGACATAGCAACGGTTCTCAAAACTGTTGCAAAGTTCTCTTGCAACACCGAAATCGTCGACAGTTTGCTAACCGTTGCAAATGTACAATTGCGACGGTTTCAACCGTGGCAAATTGCAATTTTAACCGTTGCAAAGTGCATGTTTTCTTGTAGTGAATCTTTGGTCCATGCAAAAAGCTTCAACAAACCCGGGGTTAAATTCCATGAGCTTATGGATCTCACACTTTGAACATCTTCCAACGAAGAGAAAGTAAATTCATAGTAACATTTGCCTAACAAAGTAACACCCCACTTACATAGAGTTTTCCAAATTGGAGATAGCTTGGATTTCAAGGAACCAACCTTTAGAGGAGTTGCACCTTCGGGCCATAAAATTCTTCCATGAAGAGTATGCTTACATGAACCAACTCCGGCTTGATATTCCTCTTTTGGGATTGTGATTGTGATTCTATCACCTTTAACAACAGGTTGAAGTTGCTGAGAAATTGGAATATCACAGACATTATTAACAGCTTCTGCAAAAGACTTCTTTGAAACAGTGAGAATAGAAATAATCGAGGACGACTTAGCATCTTGAGTACGGAAGCAAGCCCAAGGGATTAGTTTATTTTTACTATACCTTCGCCACATAAATAAAATGGGAGCAATAATGGTCCAATGTATTAGTATATTAAGTCATTAAATTTAAAATTAATGAATATTTTTGTTTATTAAAAAACTATGTGTCTGTTATTCTATTTTAGAGATAATAATTTTATAAGAAAACTACAATTTTATTGTTCATAAGGGTTACAGTATTTTTTTTAACAATTTTTCATTAAAAATTTCATTATTAACAATTATGAATATTAAAAAATTAAAAAAAAAATTATTTTATTTTTTGTAATAGTTTTAATAAATAATATTTAGTTATGGAGTATAACTTTTTAAATGATAGAATAAGAAATTTCTTTAAAAATATTAATTTACTTAATAATTTAATATTGTAATATATGGATACATTCAAATTTTTATTACAGTAAAATCTCACAAATAAATTTTGTTTTGAACAGATATAATTTAAATATATATATATATATATATATCAATTATCAAAAGAACATGAGATATCACTGAGCTCTCTCTTTTTTTTTTCTTCCTTCTTTTCTAACCATATCACCACTTTTTTTCTTCTTACTCTATCAGAGAGGAGTGATTAAGGTCAACTTTGGCCTGAAATCACCCCTCCAAATTGTTTTTCATTTCTCGTTATAGTAAATAAGTGTGATTTTCATATATTTGTTTTGATTTTCCGTCCTCGTATGGTGTATTTTGTGGTACCATCTTTGTGCGGAATAATGTGTTGTCCCGTCTTTGTGCGGAGTATTTTGTTATTCCGTCTTTCTGCGATGTTCATTTGTTTCGGGTTGAATGATTTATCTCAATCTAGTGCAGATTCGGAGACATGAACATTCCAGACACTTCAATATAGTCATATTTGTAGGCTTATGCAATTTGCCGTTTTATGATATTAACATTGATACTTTGAGCAGGGGCGTCCCCGAGTTTTAGGAGGCTCTGTGCAAAACATAAAAGTGGCCTCTTAATATTATTTTTTTTTTAAAAATTGTAGATTTAAATCACATATAATATAAATAAATAAAAAATCATTCTTATTCTTGTAAACATAATCAAATCGGAAAAGAAATACAAAATAATTATTTTTATATATAACGATAAAAAAGGAACATCCTAATTTAAGATTAAATTTTATGCAAAAATTAAAATGGACTAGAACTATATTTACGAGTATATATACTAATCTATTGATACTCTTATGATATTTTATGAACATTAACAATATATAACTCTTATTTTAGTGCTAAAAATTAATCTATTAATATACATCTGATATTTTATAGGTATAAATAATACATAAGTAATATTATAGGATCTCAAAATTTTGAATTGAGGCCCTCAAAATTTTGAGGCCCGATGCCGTCGCACATCCTGCACATGTGTGCAGGACGCCCCTGACTTTAAGTTTGTTCGCAAATTTATCTTTTTTGTTTTTAACGAATTTGAATTTGTATTACATTGATATACTATATTAATTTGAATAAATATATCTTATATTTTTTAAGTAAAAAAAAAGCATGAGATATCACTTATCAAAAGAACATGAGATAATACGATATTAATATGCCACGTGGAAACTCATCACATCCCTCTTTTGACTTATAAGCCACGATTCACCCTCATACCAACTCCATTATTACACTTTTTGGTTTTCAAACATCAGAGTCACTTACTCCCTCCGGTCTCATATATAAGAAACAAAAAAAAAAGGCACACTCTTTAAGAAAGCGGAGTAAATGATTAGGAAAAATATGTCATTTTCACTTTTACCCTTACTTTTTGTTTAAATTAAATTATTATTTATTATGGGGAAAAGTAAAACAAAGGGTAAAATTGGAATATTCAAAATAAATGTAATGATTGTAGTAACTTTTTCTTATATTTAAGACTTTGTAATTTTTTTTTTTTGTTTCTTACCGGAGGGAGTACTCCACAACCAGAGGTGGTAAAATGGGCTACCGCCTACCTGGTCTATTTTAGGCCAACCTGAGCAGGCTTTAGACTATATTGCGTTGGGCTAAAAAGTTCGGATATAAGCTAAAAAAAAAAGTATGGCTCGAGCCTTGTCCTATACGTACTTTTGAGTTAGTCTGAATTTTTTTTTCAAAAAAAAAAATGATAAGAAAATTGTTTTAAATTTTGTCGTTTAAAAAGATTTTGTTGGCAAAAAAAACATAAATTTATACTATAATATATATATATATATATACAAAATCAATAATTTTTTCACAAATTAAAATAAATCTATATTGCATTTTCTACACAACAAATAGGAACCATTTGTTTTCACAAATTAGACTCGAATATTCAAACATACATTGCATTTCCAACAAGTTAGGCATAACATATAAAGAAAATTCAAGAAAAGAAATAAAAAGACAAATCTCTTGACTAATAATACAAGGCTTCGAGTTTCTCACGCATTTGAAGAAAAAAATTGTCCGCTACTTAAGTAAGGTATTTGAGAAACTCGTATGGTGGCAAAAAAAGCTATCTTAATACAAACTAAGTTCAAATCATCCAAAACAAGTTACTCATATAAATAAATATATATATATTTTAAAATATTTTTATTATAATTTATTTTGGCCCTGGCTACCCGTAACTCATTCGGACTAGCCCATATTTTAATCGGACTTTAACTGGTCGGACTAAAAATTAATTATTTAAAAATTTAATTTTCTATCAAATTAATTATTTTATTTTTTAAATTACCATCAAATTATTTTATTATTTATATTTTGTTATTTTTAATTATTTTTAAATATATTTTATAGAATAAATTAGAAATTATTATTAAAAAAAATCAGTAAATTATTTTCTTATCCTATCCTGTTGGTAACCCAACTCAAATTCAAGATAAATTTTGTAACTAGAGAAACATGATATGATAAGTTTTAACATTAACTTATCATACTCTGCTGCTTCACGAAACACTAGATTAAGACAAAATATAATATAGTTATCATATTCTTTCTCTTATTCTGCACACCAAAAATGCCCTCAGTGTTTATTAATCTACCTTTGACGAACAAATACGAAAATTACAATAATCAAATTTTATTATTAGTTAAAATTTGATCTCTTAATTTGATAAATGACGATATGATAAAAAAAGGAAATTTTTTTTCTATCCCTACATTTAACCCTTTACCCCTACGAACAAACCAATATTCCTATTTTACCCCTTCTGAAACATTAAAAAAATGAGTTTTGAACATTTAGCCACGGTTTAACCGTGGCTAATATGAAGAATTTTCGGTACACTTTTTCCCATGTACACCGATGACAAAGTGTAAATCGGAACAGTTAGAAAAAAGTCTTCCGATAAACATTAGCCACGGTTAAACCGTGGCAAAAACTAAAATCTGGAAAAGTACAAAAACACTACGAAGTAGCTACCAATTCAATAGTAGCTAATCCTGTAGCCACAAAGACACAAATTATTCAACAATAAAAATCCAATAATAGTCGGAATCATTCCATTAGAAAAAATCTCATCAACCAAAGGAAAATGATTTGCAACAAAATATGGATTTGCAAAGAACATAGAAAAACGAAATCCCTTTGTTTTGATTTTAGATCTGGACTTCCAGAAATTTTTGTCACAATCATTTTCCTTCATCATAGCAGATGTGGTACCATATAGAACATTGAGTGAGAAAGAAACTCAAAGCTAAAAAGACATTATAAATTCAAATCTAACTTGCAATTTTTTTTTCTGGATTTGCATTTTTTTTGGGTCTGAATTTTTTTCTTCTGGATTTTAGATTGTCAATTTGTTAAAATTTGGTTTGGCCAATGAATTTTCATGTGAGTGGATGAAGCCAAGAAGGATGATGATGGTGGTGGTGGTGGTAGGTTAGGCTATGGTTCATGGTGATAATTTCTTGATTTCCAGATTTTACGTTTGTTATTTTTTTTCATATCATTTTACAAAATAAATATTTTTTTGTTTGGTTTGTTTGATGAAGTTATATAGTTAATGATAAACATGAAGAACAAGAGAGAGAAGAAGATGCAGAATTTGTAGCTACTCATTTTTTAATGTTTCAAAATGGGTAAAATAGGAATATTAGTTTGTTCGTAGGGGTAAAGGGTTAAATGTAGCGGTAGAAAAAAAATTTCTAAAAAAAGTTTGAAGAAAAGACTATGGGGCCGTTTGTTTTGGATTTTTTAGAAAATAGATTTTGTAGTGTTAGAAAATTTTGTATTAAAAAAATTTACAAAGAAATTTTTTATAAAAACTTCAAATGAAAATTTTATTTGAATAGTTACTCTTAAAATTTTATTTTAGGTATTTCATCATTTTATTGAAAAAAATTTGGATATCAAAATTTCAAAAAAATCACTTTTTTTGAAGCTATTTCAAATAGATTTTCATAAAAATCATTTTTAAAATACAACTTTTTATAAAAATTGAGATTTTGACTATTTTTTGTTCTTCAATAATGTACGTCTATGTTATATGATGTCAAAATTAGTGTTTGAATTTAGATAAAACGAATATAAAAAAACTTATAATATTTTGAAAAACGGTTTTATAAAATCTATTTTCAAAAATACAAATAAAAAATCTATTTTTTTAAAGCTGAAACAAACAGGCCCTATATCAAATTTTGGTATTCCTACATTTGTAAATTTGCGTCAAAAAAAGATATGTAAATTAGAATTAAATCAAAAAACTTGATTTCATTAAAAAAAAGCTATAGATATTCTTTTAAAATAAATATAGATACTTTTTTTTTTACTAAATTAACTAAATATAGATTAGTATAATTTTTTTTTAAAAAAAAACAACTAAATGTAGATTCAATGCTTAAAAAGTATGTAAATTTTTGTATGTTATTTTTATTTTGGATTACTATGATATTTGTACAAAATTTTCACTGTTGTTAGTGATGACTAATTACTTTGGGGAATCTATAAGGTACATAAAGTGAGTTCTCCCCCTCTCAACTAATTTTTTTTTTATATGCATGAGTCAGGAATCGAACCTTTGCCCACATGTTTAAGGGGATCAAGACCCTTATCACTTGGACTAATTTATTGTTGGTAAATTTTTATATGTTATTATAGATGAGTAAAGCGGAATATGAGTATTAGATAGTTTTTTTATGTTAACTAGTTACTATGATGTTTTATAATGTTATTAGTTTATTTATTAAAAAAAAGGCTTTAATGTAGTTTTGGAAAAAAATAGATAACTTTTTATTGTTTACAAAAAAAAAAAAAAACTTGGCCTCACTTGCAGCTTGTTTATTGTTTACAAAGAAAACATATTTGTTAAAATATATCAAAATAAATAACTTTCAGAAAAGGAAAAAAAAACATATATACTTTAAGGCTATGTTTGAGGCTATGTTTGGATTGGTGGTACATGATGGAATGGAATGGAGTGAAGTGGTAAATAATTAGGTTTCATTGTTTAGATATATTAAAAATGGATGGAATGTAATGGAATATGATGGAATCCATTCCATCCCATACCATCCAAACCTCCAATTTTCTTTCCATCCAATTTGGGGTGTATGCTATGGAATGAACTTAATAATTAAAATATTATTCATGTCGTGTTAAAAATACCCAAACAGTGGAATGAAATATCTGTTCCTTTCCGCTCCGTTCCATTCTGTTCCGTCAATCCAAACATAACCTAAGGAAGTAACTAGGGTTTTCTTCTCGTATCCAAATAAAAAAGGGTTCTCTCCTGAATGATAATTCGAAAAAACCGATTCTAAAAAGCGATTACTGTATTCTATAATCACTCTCTTCCCCTATACACATATCCCTAATCTCTTCTCTTAATTATTCTTCTCTCTCACCGGAGCTTCTCCGACCAATCTTCTACCTCCATTCTTTCCGGCGATCCTCTCCGATGATTCCTCACTATGTTCTCTAGCTTTCTCAATCTCTTAATCACTCTCTATCACCATTCTTATTTACTTTCTTCGCAATCTTCATCTTCTTCTCATTCTTCTCCTGTTTATTAGTTTCCTCTCTCAGATCCGTTTCTATTCGATTTGGAAATCGGAAGAGAACAATTTGTTCATGGATTAGCGACATCCAATGAATCGCTTTTCCCCATGCATAAATTACTTGCTTAAACAATTAATCAGTTCTTCTTCTGAATCAAATTCTAGGGTTAGGGTTTCTTAGCGTTTTGATAAAATGTTTAAGAAAATTATGAAAGGAGGGTCCAAAAAGCCCTCCAAATCGGATGCCAGTGATCCTCCTCCATCCGGGAACAACCGTAATTCAACTGCGCCGGTTGTTGTTAACCATGCCTCACGTGGCGGTGCCGGAGGAACTTCTGGTGTTAATTCCGCTACTGTGATGCCTATGACTTTAGCTTCCGGTACAATGGAACCGGTTCCTTCGTTCAAAGACGTACCAGTTGCCGAGAGGCAAAATCTCTTCCTCAGAAAGCTTAATATATGTTGTTTCTCGCTTGATTTCACTGATACGCTGAAGAACGTTAGGGAGAAAGAGATCAAGAGGCAAGCTTTGATGGAGCTAGTGGAGTTTATCCAATCAGGTTCCGGTAAAATGTGGGAGGATTGTCAGGAACAGATGATTAAAATGATATCTATCAATGTTTTCCGGTGCTTGCCTCCGGCGTCTCATGAGAACACCGGGACAGAGCCTACTGATCCTGAAGAGGAGGAGCCTTGCTTGGAGCCAGCTTGGCCTCACTTGCAGCTTGTTTATGAGCTTCTTCTTAGATATGTGGTTTCTTCTGATACTGATACAAAGGTTGCAAAACGGTACATTGATCATTCCTTTGTGCTAAAGTTGCTTGATTTATTTGATTCTGAAGACCCGCGTGAGCGTGAGTATTTGAAAACCATTCTGCATCGTATATATGGAAAATTCATGGTTCATAGACCATTTATTAGAAAAGCAATTAACAATATTTTTTATCGGTTTATATATGAAACTGAGAGACACTGTGGTATTGGTGAGCTTTTGGAGATTCTTGGTAGTATTATTAATGGGTTTGCTTTGCCCATGAAAGAGGAGCATAAGTTGTTTCTTGTTAGAGCTCTTTTGCCTCTGCATAAACCGAAATTGGTTTCTATGTACCACCAGCAATTGTCTTACTGCATAACTCAGTTTGTGGAGAAGGATTTCAAGCTGGCTGATACTGTCATTAGGGGCTTGTTGAAGTATTGGCCTGTCACTAATTGCCAGAAGGAAGTTCTCTTCCTTGGAGAACTTGAGGAAGTGTTGGAGGCTACACAGGCTGCAGAATTCCAACGCTGCATGGTTCAACTTTTCAAACAGATTTCCCGCTGCCTCAATAGTCCTCACTTTCAGGTCAGTGGATTTTTTTTTTGCCTTTTATAGTGATGGTGATAGCTGGGGGATTTGTGGAATTGTGACTTGCTTTCTTCCGTTTTTTATTATTTTTGGTTATGAACTTGCAATGTTGTTTGTTGAACTGTTATTTTCTATGTTAGGATAAATTATGCACCTAATCTAGGTCTTTTTCTTAACTTGCCATCCTTCTAGTTAAATGTGGTTGTTTACTTTTAGTAATAATATCATTTGGGGATAAATTAGTTTCACATGCCTAATTAATTAACTTTGATTGTCACATTCGTTTTCTGTTTCCCCTTTTCTTTATGTTGCATACAGTTGTAGTGTTTAGTTGCTGTCCATGTCATGCATCTATTAGTGATGTACCATTTGATGGGTAAAAAGAAAACTTCGATATTATGTCATTACTGAAGTGAGAAGATGCTTTAAATTCCTATTATGATTTTGACTTAAATTGTTTCTTGCCTTTCACATGTAAAAGTGGATACGTAATTAGATCCATGCACATGCTTTTGCATGTATGGGATTTTTGAATTCATTATTGCTCATCTTCTGCTTCAATACTGATTACTAAAGATGCAAAGTTAACCTGAAATGAAATTCAATTATTGGCTAATTAATTATGGAATTATAGCTTCCATTATATTGGGGCCGGGGGATGGTGTGTGTCAGGGTATTCAGGAAGGATGTAGATCAGATGGTGAGTTGTCCAATAAATAGATATATATAGAGAGAGAGAGAGACCAAGGTATGTCGCGCCAAATCGTAAAGGGGGATTTAAATTTAATGATCTATTTCTTGACTTATAAGAAAAGGCTTTTGTTTTGGTTGTGGTTATTGTGTCAATTATGGAATTCTAAGTGTGATGATTTGTATCTCTTTAAAATTGTAAAAAAGACATTGACGTGAAAGAAAAGTTATACAGGTACAGGCTTATGTTTGATTTTGTAATTATAATTTTCTATTTAATAACTTCAATAGAGATGTTTATGATTTGCCTTCCAAATTATTTACGAAATCTCAGGGTTGTAGGTTTCTTTCTTACTATTTCCTTTATCCTTTTTTAACTATGCCCTGACATACTTGTCACATGACCTATGTTCTTGAAATAAAAATAAACAGCTTGAAAAGACTTAAGAAACTCCGATGATCTTGTTCTCTGGGAAGCTGTGCTCAGCTTCCTCGCTCCATCATCTATGTGGGTGACCTATGTTTTTCTCTTAATGAAAGAGAAATAGAGAATATTTCAACTGTACATTTACATAGAATGTTGTTCTTTTATGAGGATGATTACTCAAACTAAACATATAACTTCCAACTTTTGAAAATCCCGTGTTGTAATCTTGCCTTTAATATATTAAGATCTAACGATTATTCACTATCGATATATCACGTTCTATTAATAGAGATCCAGTATTGTTTTTTTCACCAACTTCCTTATAAGATATTATATACAGCTCAGTTGGTGGTTATGCATGGCAATTTTCCGCATCCCATCCATCAATGGAGTTGTATATATTTGCATCCCTAAGTGTTGCACATACTAAATGTGTAAAGATTATCAATGATAGGGACTTGAGTATCATGATAGTAACTTGGTTCTTCCCCCCCGACAACTAACTTTTAACGGAGGGTTCCCCTAGTGTTTGGGTGCTTATCAAAAGGTACTTGTGCTGGTCGTCAATGTCTCAAGAAAGGCTACCTACTGAGGGGATGACTTGAAAGTATGAGTGAAGTGTGTTATAATTAAGTTGTCGGGGCATCGACTCTTAAGGATGGTGCTATGGTAGGGACTTGGTATAATGGGGTGCCTGTATGTCCCACATCAAGTAGTATGCAATGCTTGATGGAGCACTTAAGTGGTTTGGTTCTTTAAATTATGACAAAATTTTGTAACTATCTCAATATCTAGACAATTGCCGTCAGGAATTTATTGTTCTTTACGTTTCCTTCTCTGGAGTTGAGCTTAATCTCTATCAGGAAGGATGTGTCTTATAGTGTGTGGTGCATGCTTTTGAATGATAATACCCTGTGTGTGGAAGCTCTTCACTTCAACAAAACATCTTTCTTATGTTTGTATACCACTAGCAACTGCAACTATTGTTGATTGTGATACTGATGATCTGCATTAGGATAATGAATATAGCACCCCTATTAACATATATTGTAAAACTGTGAAGAAACTGGAGATGTAATGATATTTTGCAGGATGGTTAGACCCACCTGGAAATTGTTTGGCTGCATTAAGATAGGATTGAAAATAAATGTGTTAGAGAGAAAGTTTGAATACCTATTTATGGAAGAACTCAATAGAGTGACATCCACCTTAATGTTTGGATTGGATAAGAAAGTGAAAGGAAAGAAAGTAAGAGGGAAGAATGTTGGAGGAATGAAAGTGAGTAGGAAGTGAAAAGAAAGTGAGATGATTTTTTAGTTGTTTGGTAGAAGTGAAAGTGGATAGAAAGTGAAAGGAAAGAAAGATATGTAAATTTAAATTGACAAATATACCCTCAAATAAAATAAAATATAAGTGTGCAAGGTTGTAATTTTTTAAACTTTTTTAGGCATTTTAGTCATTGAACACAAAAAGCAAGCGTTACACTGCTTTCCGTCCACTTTAGGGGGGATTGCATTTTTAGTGGGCCCCACACAAAAACTTTATTTCCTTCCTTTTATGGCAGCAAACCAAACAATGGAAAACAGAATATTCTTCAAACTTTCTCTCCTTCCTCTTTCTTTCATTGTTTATCATAAACCAAACAAACTAAGTGATTCGATCATTTTGGAGAAGACTCTTGGAAGCCCAAGTTAGCCGAGTGGGGTAGGTAGTTCATTGGTTAGAGGTAGAGGATAACCGATAAAAACTATAGGTCAAATCATTAAGGTGTTATGTGTCTTTTGATCTTCATAGTTGACCCTACCTAGTGAGAAATGGCTTTTATTGTTGTTATTGTTCTGTTTAAGTTCTGTAACATAGTGCATTGATTCATCCTCTTCTACAATTGCTCTATTCCTTTTTCATTGAAATCATTAATCTGCAGTATGAGTGTGGTTGTTTTCATATTCAGACACATAATTTAAGGCTTTTATTTCTCTTTAGCAGCTTTTAATGCACAATTTGTTTCCTGGAAAATATTATGGGAGAATGCTCCAATATAGCCCTTTCTATTAGTAGGAAGGGTACTCAGGTTTTCACACATGTTTTGAGTTTTTGTTCATTCATTGGCTGAATATTTGTTCTTCCTAGACCTAAAAATAAGAAAATCGAACAGAGAAACCTAAAAGATCAAAATTCTGAGCAAACAAGCGAAGCTCATCTACCATTCAAAACTCATGCATCATCTCCCTAGATGTTCATCACACAAATTCCATCCAAAACCCCTTAATTGGCCACCACAATAAGTCTAAGAATGAGAGGTCTATGTCAATATAGGATTGAGGACTTCTATTTTATTTTTTTTGAAACAAGGATTGAGGACTTCTATAGCTTCTATGCTTAAAAATCTGAATAAATTGTGATTTACCCATGCTAAATTTTAATTTTTCAAGCCCTTTAATTGGTGCACTTGAGAATCATGATCAGTTGGAACTGGACTTTGTGTGCTGTTATAATTTTTCATGTTTTATAATTGTTCGCTCACAAGTCTTTGTTTTGGCAAATTTGATATGCAGGTTGCAGAGCGAGCCCTCTTTTTGTGGAATAATGAGCATATTGTAAGCTTAATTGCTCAAAACAGGACTGTGATATTACCGATAATATTTGAATCATTTGAGAGAAATATTGAGTGTCACTGGAACCAGGCAGTTCATGGGCTGACTGTGAATGTTCGCAAAATGTTTATTGAAATGGATGCAGAATTATTTGAAGAGTGCCAGAGGAATTACGCAGAGAAGCTGGCAAAAGCCGAAGAAGAGGCAGAACGGCGGGAATTGAACTGGAAGAGGCTTGCAGAAGCGGCTGCACAGAATGGGGCGGCGGATATGGTCACAGATTAGTCTTGCTAGTTTTATTGCCTTAGTTCTGGAAGTGTGAATTAAAAATAGGTGGAGGATGATGAATATGCTCCTCTTTTTCATTTTGGTGCCATTATTTATTGGTTTTTTTTTCCAGCCCAATTCTTTTCTCCTCTTCCATCTCCTTATTATATCAGTTGGATGATTAGCATTTTGAAGAAAGCAGTGATTAATGTAACTTATTAAAGTTGTTAGCAATGTCTGGTGATTAAGAAATATTCTGTGAAATACTTTCTTGTATTTATCCCTTTTAGCAAAGATAAATACTGAAGATTTCTTTTGCTTTGTTTGATTTTTTCGTTCACAAAAACAAAATTGTGCTTTTTGTTAAGAGAGGAACAACATTGCAGTTATTTATTACTACCAAAGGAAAAACATGTCAACGATAAATGTATCTTATAGAATTTACAAGGCTCTTCTTTCATTTTATGATTTCATTGATAGAGGTTCTCCAATCCCTTCTGCAATCATTTGGTTACTTAGAAGCTCAAAGATTCGATGAAATTGATGCATATCTTGTTAGCTTCTTTCAGTACGGTAGGTTGATTTTGTCCTTTGCTGCTCCATTTGGTTATACCAAACACTAAATACATAAATAAATCAGGCACTGAAAATAGTTGCACAAATAGATAACCTATAGAACTAATGAATGAATCACAAGAAAAATATGATGATATGTGGAAGCAATTCTCCCATGAATAGCACACTAATCTTTAGTCAAAGAAACACAACTAATCTAATAGTATTAACAGTTTAGTTTATGCGTTTTTATTGAACACCACTAATTTTGATGATTCTTAATAATATATACAAAAATATAAAAAACTATAGAGTCATGCTAAAAGTGCCCTTAAGTTACTTCATAAACATGCAAAATATAAAAAAATTATATTAAAAATGAAAATTTTAAACTTCAAAAAAGTTCAATACATCATATTTCAAGTAAATTTTTTTTTATTGTGTCATAAAAAAGATCAAATTTTTTATATTTACTTTCTTTTTAACAGGTTTTCTGTTTCGGATGCACAAGAATTGTTCTACATCGCTTGGTAATCGAGATTAAAGGTAGTTTATATACAACAACCACATCTTTCAAACAACTGAGACACATTTTCTGCAAAGGACAAAATCATGATGGGTTAACCCCAAATCAGACAATCTCTCGTAGATGTGGACTTGAGGTCGGATTGAAATATTGACGCCGTCTGTGGGAAATGGACCCGGACATGCTCGTCGGTCAACACTCTTTAGCCCCTTAGCCTCGACTGAGGGGGCTACTGTTCCGGATGCACCAAAATAGTCCTACATCTGTAATCGAGGCTAAGGATGGTTTATATACAACACTCACACCTTTCAAATCATCAAGACGCCTTTTCTACAAAGGACAAAATCGTGACTGGTTAACCCGAAAGCGGACAATCATCTCTCAGAGATGTGAGGTCGGATCGAAACATTGTCTCGAATCCTAATCTCCAGCTCGAAATACCCTTCGACTGATCCACCACTATGAAGTGATTCCTCTACCTCTCTTTGAGCCCATTATTAGGAGTTGAAACTTCAATTACCAAATCTAAAGAAAAGCTATAATTAGATATTGATGGATATATTCATATATAGATATTGGTTTATTCGACCACCCAAATTCACATCCCTATCCCTTTCTCTTCAAACATGCATTTACTCAGTTTATTTAATTACTAGTAATTCCACTCTTTCTTTTCCTTTTTTCACGTTTTGATTTTTTAATAATTTGATAAATTAATATCCATATCTTAGTTCAAAAACTACACCATGACAAAAAGATTCATCCACATATATAGACCATAACCATATATAAGTTAGTAGTATATCTAATCTAACTAATTATTGCTACAATATAAGCCAGCTAAGTATCATCACTAAATGCCAAAAATACTTATCATAGTGTATCTAATCTTAGAATGAAAGAATGACCTAATTAGATAGTTTGATAACTTGTATATATACATTACAATGTTAATTAATTATTGCTAAGCCAATAGTTGGTGGAGTTCCCACACACATTCAGCAATGTTATCTTGTGAGAGCTATTTCCGGTCACACTCTCCTTTACACTTTTTCAACTTATCTTTTGAGTTATTAATTCTCATCAAGTACACTTTTTGAGTGTATATATGTGTGTGTGGCCTTAAAGCCCTATTCATGAATGTGGAAACATATAAATATCACGAAGCCATGCAAGGAGAAAATTTGCGTAAGGGAACTTGGCTTCAAGAAGAAGATGAACAATTGACTAGCTTTGTAACCCGTCTTGGCGAACGAAGGTGGGATTCCCTTGCCAAAGTAGCTGGTATGTATATACAGATAATGTTTGTGTCGATATTATTTAATTTGTTCGCACAATATTTTAAATTGCGATTGTAGTAGTTGTTACAATCAAGGTTTTAAATTGGTCACAATAACGCTTGTTGTCATGTACCACGATCCCTGATATTTACTTAGAATCATGGTCAAATGTGACTAATGCGGCCTCAAACGCAGTTACATTGTGATTTTGACTACATCAATAAATGTTATGTCATGGCTTAGACTGCAGTCATATTGACCTTTATTTAAATCTACGGTGATGCAACGATCATTCTTATTGTGGATAAATGCAGAAAGATGTGACCATGTACAAGTATGGTCGTTGCGGAGATTTTAATTAATATCATTTATGTTGCGGGCGCAATTACCGCAATTTAAAAGATATCATTTATTTTTTAACAAAGATATCATATTGATACTTAATATTTTGTGTGCATGCATGCATATATATGATGGAAAATATGGTAAAAATTTGTTTGCTCTTGTGCAGGCCTTAGGAGAAGTGGTAAAAGCTGTAGGTTAAGGTGGTTGAACTATCTTCGTCCAAATCTCAAGCATGGTCCTTATAGTGTCGAAGAAGAGAGGCTTATTATTCAACTTCAGCAGAAATGGGGAAACAAGTGAGAATCTTCCCCTGCTTGTAATGAATAGTAAAAAGAAAATCAAATTACCAAAGGAAATTTAGAGAAGAAAAACGTGAAATTTAATTTTTCTCTAATACTAAATTTTGTGATGAAAGATTTTGTTTTCTCCGTTACAAATTTTTGTCACTAATTTTATTTATTTCTATACAGTTGGTAGTGTAATGTTTGACAATACGAGCATATGTATATCTAAAAATATATGGACTAGAATTAACCGCTGTAAATGCTACATGCAGTTATACGCAATCTCAGCTCTTGATTTATGATCGAACAACTATGATTTATGTAGTATTGATTTCAAGCTATTAGTAGATTATAATTTATAATCATTAATTATTTGTTAAATTTGCAACAATAAAACTAGGTGGTCCAAGATTGCTCGTAGGCTTCCAGGAAGAACAGACAATGAAATCAAGAACTATTGGAGAACTCATTTACAAAAGAGAGTACAAGTTCAACAAAATGGTGAAATATTTTTTGTGCTATTATATACATGAATATTTATGAAAATATTTTACATGTTAATTCACATCAACTTACACTTTTTTTAATATTCTCAGGTGAGTTCATGTATAAAGTAGAAAGTGTAGCACATGATTTGAACAAGAAAAGCATAGATGTGATTTCTAACAGTGAGGGAGAGACTAAGGAAAGCTCTGTAGACAGTTTTCCTTTATCAGATTGGGGAATGGGGAATTCACCTTATGAAAATAGGATATTTGATTGGATAGTAGAATTACAAAATGGATATAGTGACAAGGAAAAGGAATTAGGACGAGATTGTAAATCAACACATGAATATAATCCCCAACAAGAATATGATACATGGGATTATTCAGGTATTTTGTGGGATTTATGAATTAAGATTATCAGTGTCTTCAAAATGTTGATAAATAAAATGTTGCTTGATTTCCCGAATTTTTTTATAAGCAAAATTTGAATTATAAGAGTGCAAAGGGGTATTCAGTTGGGGAAAGCTACATTAACATTGCTCCATAATCGACCTATAAACCGAAACCAAACAATATACATAATTTGTTCTACTAAAGATGATACATTAACAAATTCTCCTCTAAATAAAATGTTATTGCACTTATTTCAAATGCTCAATGTTGTTGTCAACCAAATAATGTGACGGAACCTCTTGCTATAGTTTAATCAAATGAGTTGGATAATACCTCGCACAAACGACAATACTAAAATTATTAGACTACACATTTTTATTTGGATTCGAATCTAAAATTTTATAATTTGTATGAATTCCAATATTAGTCTATAAATAGAAGAAAAAAATTAATCAATTGAGTGTTATAAACCCAAGTTGATATACAAAAGATTTGGTATAATCAAATCAAGGTGGGGCCAAAATGATATGTCGAGTTCATTTGCTATGATATGTGTTGTTTCGTTTGTTATGACTATCAAGAAGAGTTAGGGTCATTCACTTAAACATGTTAACGTATATCTTCCAAATTCAATTTTCTGTCATGAACAATTATATGTTGCTATGTCAAAAGTAATTCCAAAGAAATGCTTAAAGATATTGATAACTGATGAAAGATGAGAAGATATTGATTCAAATTCCCACAATACCATATTTTTTATATCCCCATGCTATTTTAAATTAAATTAAAACCGATGATTTTTTAATTATATAAACAATAGAACCTAAGTACAGAAAGAGAAATTACACAATAACTAAATGAGAAAAATTAAAGTAAATAAGTAGAAAACAAAGAGAAATATGGTCAAACACAATTTTTTACTTCTCTACTACGTTTAAGGAGAAGTAAAAAAGTAGAAAATAAACAGGGCAAACGGAGCCTATACTTCTTACCACTGGACCGCCGGCTAACATTTTCTTTTCTAGTTAATGAATGTTTGATTTTGTAAAATTAATTTTAATTACTTTAAAGTGAGGTGATATTTAAATGTATTTCAGTGTAACAATCCCATTAGACTTAAAAGTTCCAAATTCTAATTTCAAATTATAATCAACTCTCTAGAATCCATTGATTGCTCCACACATAAGAATTAATCATCATATGAGTAAATGTAATCACAAAAAATACTCATATGATTACCGATAGTGTTGAGTATAGACCTTTCAAATTTTAATATGGTGTCGGAGTCTATCATAGATCCACTTGTTGTTTGTTGTGGAGAGCTCCCATGTTTGTGCCACCCATTGTCGTTGATTCCACGCACCAAACCCAATAGTGTTGGGCATGAGAGGGTGTGTTAGAAGCAAGGTTGTCAGAACCGTACTGGACCGGGAACCGGCTATGCAAGCGGTCCGGTCGGGCCTGAAAACCGAGTAGCAAGCGAACCGGTGAGAAAACGGTCGAACCGGCGCGGAACCGGGAAAAAACCGGTGAACCGGCAAGTCCGGGCGGTTTGGCAGATTGAATTTTTTTTCTCTGTTTTTTTTTTTAAAAGGAAAAATATCAGGTTAATAGAAACGAACAGGAAAAGGAAAAAAAAACCATTTTTGCTCTTGATTTAATCTTGTTATTAGTTATTTTATTAAAAAGAAAATTAGTTTTGTATTGTAATTTCTTTCACCTCTTTGCTTTTCTGTGTTTCTCTGTAAATACAGTATATTTAAATCAACCAATATTCATAAGTTAACTATCAAAAGAATAGAAGAAGAAGAAGAAGAGACAAATGAAGTTTCATACACTAAACAAACCATTAAAGATTTAGAAAATAAATAATTTTTAAGAAAACAATAGGAAGAGGAAGACATTATCTGCTGGATTGAGAAGAAAGGGAAGAGAATAAAACAAGGCACTGTGACGGCCGGTTATGTTTTGCTTTCCTTGGTATCAATATTAGGGTTATGAGATATAAGAAAGTGGGCTTGGGTTAAGAATGTTTTTTCTTTTTTTATTGGCCCAAACAAAGCTTTAGTGTTTTTTTTAGGATTACTAGTAACTTGATCACATGAAAATTTTTTTTACAAGAATTACATGTAATATTATTGTATAAGTATTAAAAATACCAAATAACAAATTAAAAAGTACAAAATATTTAATAATGTGAAATTAATATCATTTTAATAGTATAAAACTCTGAATATTCTATAGTTTTTTGTTTAATATATTTTTTTATATATTATAAAGGGTTAAATATGTTTTTAGTCCCTATATTTTGTGAAATTGTTAAGAATGGTCCCTACATTTTAAAAATGGTAAAAAAAAACCCTATAAAATTTTCCGCTATCAAGATTAGTCCCTGCGTTATCCTTTAGGGACCATTCTTGACAATTTCACAAAATGTAGGGACTAAAAACATTAAAAGGTATGGACTATTCTTGACAATTTTCCAAAATGTAGGGACTAAAAATATTAAAAGGTAGGGACTATACTTGACAATTTTGCAAAATGTAGGGACTATTCTCTACGGATTGGACGACTAATCTTGATAGTGCAAAATTTTACAGGGTTTTTTTTGACAATTTTTAAAATGTAGGGACCATTATTAACAATTTCACAAAATGTAGGGACTAAAAACATATTTAACCCTATTATAAATTATAAAAAATATATAATTAATTAAAAACGGTCTGACCCCGGTTGAACCCGGTCCGACCAGTTGAACCGTGAGCCGGTGAACTCGCCGGTTCGATGACCGGTTCGGTTCTGACAACCTTGGTTAGAAGTCTCACATTGGCTAGAGATATGGCAAATATAGTCTTTATAATGTAGTGCAAACCTTACCAATCGTTAGTTGGTTCAGTGGTGATTGGCGCTGAACTTGGTAGGGAGGACCACGGTTCGATCCCCCGCAACTGCGATCGGGAGGGGGCTGGAACCACTTGATGCCAGAACTGACCCCCGAACCAAATTAAACTGGTGGTGAAAACCAAAAAAAAAAAAAGTAGTGCAAACCTCAACTCTCAAGCTAGCTTTTGTGGTTGAGTATATGCCTCTCAAATTCTGATAGATGCTCCAACGCTCAAGTCAGTGAGGGTGAAGAAAAAAATTTCTATATAAATTGTGAAGTTGTAGAGTGGTCCTTTTATAGTCCCCCAGCACTGGACTAAGGCCTCTGATGAAGTTAATGACCATCAAAAGACTGCCGAAAAACGGCTGAAGAGTCATGATGAACATTAAATGTCCATCATTCCGGTGTCGAGCGTTACAAATCGCGATAAATTTGTACGCTGACTGGTCAAATTGAGTTGGGCTGGTGCTCTTTGAACCCTGCCCAACCGTCCAAAGGAAAATTTTCTCAACATGTTGGGTTTTAAGCCTAGTCTAAAACAATTACTTTGGAACATTATAGATGTAAATTATCGGGTTTCTTCAAAAGACACAACATATATATATATATATATATATATATATATATATGTCATATTATAAAAATGAAAAAGAAAACTATATAAAATACGAGGATCACAACATATACCGCATTGGCCACAGTGTGGGTCAAAAGGACAAGAAGACTATCTGTTCATGAAAATATAATAAGAAATGTAAGCAAGTCTAGAACTAAGATACATGCATAGAAACGGTCACAAGTTGTCTCATTTCTAATAAACTAACTTAAATTGACAAAGTTTGAGAATAAAACCTACCCGACAACAAATACATCATCTTCATATAATCATATCCTATCTAATCCGAAGTTAAGGAAATTAAGTTTAATTAAAACTAAGGTAGGCCAACAAAATTAATTAAATTAATTACAAACATTTTCAAGACACGTTTCTTCACAAGTTGTTCAACATATATAAATATTATAAATATAGGATCAAAGGCATGAACTCATCGTTGTATATCTTTTTATCTTTTCAAATCATTGACTAATTAAGGTACACTGTAATTTGCTGGACATTTCATAGCCATCTTGAAGTGAAAAGGAATTGAAAAAATAAAATAAAAGATAAGAGGAGGTATGGGTTAGTTGAGTATGATAATTTATTTTCTGCTCATGTGGGTTTATATATATATATATATATATATATTTAATTGATATGCATCGACGGTGTAAAATAATTTTACACTGTTAACCAATATCAACTATGTTTTCTGCCACATCACCCCACTTTACCCCACTTTCTTGACATGACATGGCAAAATGATGGTTATTTATTGGACGATTGTGTAAAACTATTTTACACCGTCGGTGCATATCAATTAAACTATATATATATTAACAAATCAAAATGAGATAAATTATATAAATGAAATCAATCAGTTAGTCCTTTCAGCACAAGGCGTGCCAAAAAGACTATAAGAGTTTACAAATACACAAGTTGAAAACGTGTGAAAACAAAGCTACAAAATTACACCAAGCCTAGACAGGTAAACGGGCTCGACCACCAGCTATAGTAATTGGAAGCAATATTGAAATTTGTTGTCTTCAACTACAGATGAGGTAAATAAGTGCTGAGCAGACTCCAAGCCTCCACATCCGGCCACACACGACTGAGCCTCTAGAGTGATGATATCCCTAAGCGCCAAATTTATTTTAGTTGGCAACCTATCCCTCAACAGTCTCCAAGCAAAAATAGACACATTCAAGGGAACTTGTTTGTGCCATATAAGTGTTGGGAACAAAATTCTTATTTGATGTTTTAAAGATAACAAACATATAAATTAAATTATAATATTGATTATCTTGTTATCTACTAATGTGTTTTGTGAGATTTGTTTCAACGATAACGTTATGGTCTGACAACGATAACGCACTTGATGAGGAACACATAACACAAGTATATCATGTATGAAATACGTAGCAACAAGAATCAATGGAAACAAAAGTCTTGGCTTAAATGATGAAAAGCTACACATGAAAATATTCCTTCTTGTCTTACTAAATGAAGTAACATTTTAAGGAAACATAAATGATGTATTTATGCCAAACATGACATAAATAAGTTCATGGGCCAAGCCTTTATTGTACTTTAGTTCTCAAGGCCTTATCATGCAAACAAAAGGAATTTGAATCAATGAAAATGATGGTTCCACGTAAAAGACCTTGTTACAAGAAGATATTTGCAACACATGGATATAGTTTTTGTCGAACAAGCTTCAAGCACATCTTGCCTTATGTGAAAAGGACAAGAGTCATCAAACATGCTACATAGTATGGTCCCCTCATGAGAAGACAAAGGCTCCTCTAATTCTTTCCACTTGCTGATGCATTGTCATCACAAATTCAAAATTGATTCTCTCATATGGACAAGATAGAGGCCACGTAAAAGCTTCAAAAGCCATGCAAAGCATGGCAGCAGTTTTTCAACAGACGGTAATGCACAAGTGAACTGACGATAACGCACTATTCACAGAACATGGCAACAAAGATTACAACGTATCTTTGACAGATTTTGAATTTCAAAATCTCTCTCATACGCTCCTCTTCAGCAAACAAATGGTCTATAAATACCAAGGAGCTTCATGAAGAAAAACTCAAGAGTTTACATAAAGAATTAATCATATACATTGTTGAAGCAAAAATCAACAAAGTTCCAAACTCTTCAAAAGCAAGCTAATCACAAAAGTTCTCATACTTATATTGTTTACACGCTTGTTAACTTTTATCAATCTCTTATATGAGTTGATATTCACAAATTCTCAAACACTTTGTAAACCTCTCAAATCTATCTTTTAGGTTAGATTGAGTGATTGTGAGAAAGTCTTTTCCAGTGAGGAAAAGCAATTTGTAAAAAGTCTTTTAGTGGATAACCTCACAAGGTTGTGAGGATTGGACTAGCCCAAGTTTGGGTGAACCAGGATAAATTCTGGGTGTTGTATTTTCTCTAATCTCTTAATCTCTTAAAATACAACTCAACTAAAACCAACTAAATATTTCCAGAGTTCTCTGGTCCTTCACTTATATCTTTGCTATCATTATCGTCTTAACATTATTTCTTTAATTACTTGTTAACTAACCCATAAAAGAAATATTGTGTTAAGTTATTATTTATAAAAAGAATTTTAAAAAGGGTCACAATTCAAACCTCCCCCCTTTCTTGTGACATTTATTGCTACTTCAATTGGCATCAGAGCACTGCCTCTAAAGGTTTGTGCACCTAACTAGTGCTAGAGGAAAAAGATTCAGGAAGAAAAATGTCAAAAGAAAGATACATTGCAGAAGGAGGTTCTGCTTCAAGGCCACCCTTGTTTACAGGAAAAAACTATTACTTCTGGAAAAACAAAATGCAATTGTTTCTTAAATCCCAAGAAGTAGGTATGTGGCGTATAGTTACAGAAGGAGATTATGTTCCTACAGCAACTTCACCTGAAGAAGTCATCACTGAAAAACCAGAAGAAGCTTGGACTACAATTGAACAAACAAAGGTACTCCTAAACTCTAAAGCTCACTTATTTTTATCGTGTGCATTAAGCACGGAAGAAAGTGAAAGAGTAGATGAATGTGTCATGGCCAAACAAGTTTGGGACACTTTAAGAATTCATCATGAAGGAACTAATCATGTAAAAGAAACTAGAATAGACATAGGAGTAAATAAATTCGAAACCTTTGAAATGGGTGAAAATGAAAGCATTGATGAAATGTTCTCAAGATTTACTTCTATAATAAATGAATTAAGATCACTTGGGAAATCTCTCACAACACATGATAGAATTAGAAAAATCCTAAGATTAAGATGTCTTCCAATTTCTTGGAGACCCATGGTTACTGCCATTACTCAAACCAAGGATTTAAAAATTCTTCCCATAGAAGATCTTATTGGATCTCTAAGAGCTCATGAGGTTGTTCTTCAAGGGGATAAACCTTTAAAGAAAGATAAAACTATTGCTTTAAAAGCTTCTCAAAAAGAAACAAATAATACATGTTCTTTAGAAGTAGAAACTAAAGACATAGATTCAACACAAGAGGAAGCTGAAAGTGAGTTAGTTTTTATCTCTAGTAAAATTCAGAGAATGTTAAGAAGAAGAGATCAAATTAGAAAGAATTTTTCGATAGGAAAAGATAACTCAAAAAATGACTTTGACAAAAGTCAAGTTACTTGTTTCGGATGCAACAAACCTGGACATTACAAATCAGAATGTCCTTTGAGCAAAACTCCTAGGAAATTTCCTTTTAAGAAAAAGTCAATGATGGCTACCTGGGAAGATGATGATGAGTCTGAAACAAATGAAGAAGAAGAAGCCAACATCTGTCTAATGGCAAATTCAGACAATGAAGAGGTATTTTTCTTTGATAAAACTCGTTTATTTAATGAATTAGAAACTAACTTTGATAGTTTACTGCTTGATTCTGAGTTTTTATCTAAACAATGTTTTTTACTTCAAAAAGAAAATTCAGAGATTAAAGAAGAAAAAGAAAAACTTATGTGTTCAAATAATGAACTCAAGAAAACAATTCAAGAACTTAATCATAAACAAAATCTGTCTTTAGAAGTCTCTGATCAAGAAAAAGAAAATTCCTTGCTAAAAACTGAAATAAAAGAACTTAGAAATGATCTCACAGGTTTCATAAAATCCACAGAAACTTTTCAAAATAATATGGGCTCACAATCAGGATTTTTTAATAAAACAGGTTTAGGTTTTGATAATACAAAAACTCAGAAATTATACAAAAACCATTTTATTCCTGACAAAAAAGAAATTAAGGTCAAATGTTCTTTTTGTAAAAAGATTGGTCACCTAGAATCCATTTGCTTTCAAAAGAAAAAATTAGAACATAAGTTTTACAACGAACCAAAACGTTATCGTTATACAGAAAATTTATTGAAACAAAATTGGTATGAAGATAATCATCAAAAAATTAAAAATCAATTTGTTAGAACTAACTCTCAAGGACCCAAGATGATATGGGTACCTAAAGCATCAAAGAATCAAAATGCAGGTACATTATCAAAGGGTAAAGAAAAAGCCATGGTTTTTGGACAGTGGCTGTTCAAAACACATGACAGGAGATAGAAGGTGTTTCCTCTCCTTCGTGCAAAAGGAAGGAGGATCTGTTACGTTTGGAAATAATAATACTGCACAAATAAAAGAAAAATGTATTATAGGTAAAAATAATTCTGCAAAAATAGAAAATGTTTAATATGTTGAAGGTCTTAAACATAATTTGCTTAGTATTAGTCAACTTTGTGATAGTGGTTTTGAAGTCATTTTTAAACCAAACATTTGTGAAGTTAAACAAACCTCCTCAGGAAAAGTTTTCTTCTCTGGATCAAGAAAGAAAAACTTATATGTTTTATACTTAGATGACATTCCAGCAGAATCATGTTTTATGTCTATTGAAAAAGATAAGTGGATTTGGCACAAAAGAGCTGGTCATGTAAGCATGAAAACAATTTCAAAAATATCTCAACTTGATTTAGTAAGAGGTCTTCAAAAAATAAAGTTTGACAAAGATAAAGTCTGTGAAGCTTGTGTAAGAGGAAAACAAGTCAAAAGTAGTTTTCACCCAAAAGATTTTATTTCAACTAAAAAACCTCTGGAACTTCTTCACATTGATTTATTTGGTCCTGTCAACACCACTAGTCTTGGTGGAAAACAATATGGTTTTGTTATAGTAGATGACTACTCTAGATTCACATGGGTGTTATTTTTGAAAAATAAAGATGAATCTTGTGATGCCTTCAAAAACTTTTGTAAACTAGTTCAAAATGAACAAGGCTCAAATATCATTTCTGTCAGAAGTGATCATGGGGGAGAATTTGAAAATTCTTCTTTCAAATCATTCTTTGATGAAAATGGAATTTCTCACAATTTCTCTTGTGCAAGAACTCCTACACAAAATGGAGTAGTTGAAAGAAAAAATAGAACCTTACAAGAAATGGCAAGGACTTTGTTACATGAATCCAATGTTGAAAAATATTTTTGGGCTGAAGCCATAAATACATCTTGCTATATTTTGAATTGTGTTTCAATTAGAAAGATTTTAAACAAAACACCTTATGAACTTTGGAAAAATAGAAAACCAAACATTTCATATTTTCATATTTTTGGTTGTTTTTGTTATATCTTAAACACAAAATAAAATCTTGGTAAGTTTGATTCAAAATCAGACAAAGCTATTTTTCTAGGATATTCTACTAACTCTAAAGGTTATAGAATTTTTAATTTAAGAACTCAAACTATGGAGATAAGCATGCACATTGTCTTTGATGAATTTGATGATCTCATAATACCATCCAACGAAGAAGAACAAGAAACTCAAACTACTCAAGAAACTCCAACTCAAAAGGAGGAAGAAGATCCATTACTTCCTCCAAAAACCTTAAAAATTGTTGGGAGTCATCCTCCAGATCAAATTATTGGAAAAACAACTGATGGAGTAAGAACAAGATTTTCATTTAAAGAAAACGAAAGCAACTTGGCATTGATCTCTCAGTTAGAGCCAAAATCCATTGGAGAAGCCATTATTGACAAATCATGGGTAGAAGCAATGGAAGAAGAACTTCTTCAATTTGAAAAGAATCAAGTATGGTCACTCGTTTCATCTCCTGCAAATCACTCAATAATAGGAACAAGATGGGTGTTCAGAAACAAATTAAATGAAGAAGGTAAAGTTATTAGAAACAAAGCTAGACTTGTTGCTCAAGGCTACAATCAACAAGAAGGTATTGATTATGATGAAACTTTTGCTCCAGTTGCAAGGTTAGAAGCAATAAGAATTCTTTTAGCATATGCATCGCATAAAAATATCAAACTATTTCAAATGGATGTTAAAAGTGCTTTTTTAAATGGTTTTCTTAATGAAGAAGTTTATGTTCATCAACCTCCTGGTTTTGAAAATAAACAAAAACAAGATCATGTGTTTAAACTTTCAAAAGCTTTATATGGTTTAAAACAAGCTCCTCGAGCTTGGTATGATAGATTAAGTGCATTCTTAATCAAAAACAATTTTTCTAGAGGAAAATTGACACAACTCTTTTTAGAAAGCTTGACCAAAATGATTTACTAATTGTTCAAGTATATGTTGATGATATCATTTTTGGATCAACAAATGAAAAAATGTGTGAAGACTTTTCCCATCTCATGCAAAGTGAATTTGAAATGAGTATGATGGGAGAATTAAGATATTTTCTTGGTTTACAAATTAAACAGGAAACTCATGGTATTTTTATTTGTCAAGAAAAATATATTAAAGATCTTCTCAAAAAATATAAAATGAATGAAGCCAAATTAATGGCAACTCTCATGCATCCATCTTCATTTTTAGACAAGGATGAAAAGGGTAAAATTGTCTCTGAAAAAGAGTACAGAGGTATGATTGGATCTCTGTTGTACTTAACTGCCAGTAGACCAGATATTGTTTTTGCAATAGGTCTATGTGCACGTTTTCAAGTTTCCCCTAGGGAATCTCATCTGACAGCAGTAAAGAGAATTTTCAGATATCTTGTCGGTACTACTAATATTGGTCATTGGTATAGCAAAGATTCTATTTTTGACTTGACAGCTTTTTGTGACGCTGACTACGCTGGTGACAAAATTGAAAGAAAAAGTACAACTGGTGCGTGTCAATTTCTTGGAAAAGCACTCATAAGCTGGTCATGCAGAAAATAAAACACGATAGCATTATCTACTACTGAAGCTGAATATGTGTCAGCTGCAAGCTGTTGTTCTCAAATTTTATGGATCAAAAATCAGCTTGAAGATTATTCAATAAGGTACACAAATGTACCTATTTTTTATGATAATACTAGTGCAATTAATTTGTCAAAAAATCCCATTCAACACTCAAGATCAAAACATATTGAGATAAAACATCATTTTATTAGGGATCACATAAACAAAAAGGATTTTGAATTAATATTTGTTGATACTGAAAATCAACTAGCTGATTTTTTTACTAAACCTTTAGTAGAAGACCGTTTTAATCTTTTAAAAGTAAAGCTAAATATTATTTCAAAACCTACTATAAGATAACTTATCCTTTGTTCTAATTGTGTGGTTAAAATTTTCATTTTTCCTATTCATCTTTGATACCACACGTATTGAGAAGAAGAAAAGTGTGATCAACAACTTTTCATTTTCTTCTTTTAAAACCTAGTCTATGTTTTATGATCATTGCCTAGTTTTGAACATCTCTTTCTAAGACACTTCTCCATTCACTCTTCTTGTCTTTCACGGTTACCAACACCAAAACCTTTCATTTCTCTTCATCTCTCCTAAATCTCTTCACTCTCTAAAACCGTCACTCTTTCTCTCTCTGATCATCACTCTTCCTCTTCAAACCTTCATCTTCCTCCTCTCAAACCCTCAACCATGGTTCGCACAAAAAAAACTGCTAGAAGAGCTCCACCTTTTCATAATCCATCACCTATTCGTACAAGCTTCCGCCAAAACAATCCCTCTGATGAACCCTTAAACATTCCAGCTCTCCAAACCATCCTTCCTCCACATTTTCAAAAACACCAGCCTCCAAACCTTAATCAAACTCCACCTCATCTTAAACCTAAAGCTAAAAAGAAACAACCTTCAAGCTCATTACCAACTCGCCGTTCACAAAGGATTTTAGTTGGAACCGGAACAAGCAAATCTCAAAGTAATGCTGAACGCTTTTACATTACTTGTGAGACTACTGATGAAGAAGAAGATGATCCACAAGATTCCTCTTCTAGCTCAACCCCAAAATCGTCAAAAACCCTTTCTGACTCATCACCAAACACCTTATTTTCATCTTAAAAAACTCCTTCTCCAAAAACCTCTAAACCGGTTTCTGACAAAGACATTAAGGGAAAAGGAAAGAATGTCTCTGAAGAAGCTGAAGCTCAGCCAAAGAAACGCTTTAGGCAAAAGTCAATTAATGAGCTAGTAAAAGACAGAACCCCTTTGTTTGGAAAAGATGATGAGAAAAGGTTCATAAAGAAATGGAGAACAAGACCCATTGTTGCTGGACGGTTCTTCAACCTTCAAGCCATGGAGAAACATGAGCTAGATCTTAAATATTATACGGACTATCAAGGTTGGTCTTCTTTTCTTCAAATTAAAGAAACTTACTACCCTAGGTTAGTACAAGCTTTCTTTTATCAAGCTCATTGTGACAATGACACCAACACCATTAGGTCCATAGTCAAAGGAACCGAAATAGTCTAAGATGTTGAGTTTATTGCTAAGTTTTTTAAACTTCCAACTGATGGCTTCAAATCTTATGGAAGTGACTGGTATAGCCAAGCCAATGTAACAATTGATGAGGTTAGAGAACCTTTGTTTAAGCCCAACACTCCAAAAGATCAGTTCACCACACCACACCTCAAACTACTACAAAAAAATTTCAACATCATCAGTAAAGGAAACATAATGCCTAGGCAAGGCAAATATGATGCCTTAGGTGATATTGACCTCATGGTGATTCACCACCTCTTTGAGAGAAAGCGTTTAAACCTTCCTTTTATTATTATCAAATTTATGATGGAGGTTGCAAACTGGAACAACAAGAAATTCTGCGTGTCTTATGGCATGATTTTGACCAAAATTTTTAAACATTTTGAAGTCTCTTTCAAAGGTGAAATTGCTGAGACAAAAGTCAAAAAATTTGACCTCAAAAATTTGAAACATTTCAAACCTGACCCTACTCCTGAAGTTCCTATCAGAACCTATAAGAGAAAAAGAGGTGAAACCACAAACTTTTATAGCTTCCAAAACACTGCACAGTCTGTGCAAACTGATCATGTTGTGTCTGAAACTGAACCACCAAACCTATCTGCCCAAAATGATCCTTTTATTCCCTCTGATCCTATTCTTGAGGAAGAAAATCTTCAAACTCATCCCTCATCTCCACTGGCTGAAAAAACCAAGAAATGAAATTAATCTAAATGTGCCACCACCAAGTTCTCAGATTAATGCTTCTCTAGTTTCATCTCCACATACTGAGTCACCACAAGTGGTGCCACAGCTAGGAGCTACACAAGCTACCACACAGTTTGACCCTAACTCTGTCTTGGAACCCTTGCTATCTGAGCCAACCATAGCTCCACTCTTCTCATCACCACCAAATTTTAATTTCTCACCTTTGTTTAATGAAAATCTTCAGAGCAACTTTTTCAATTCATCATCTCAGAATATGTTTGATCAACCATTTTTCAATGACATTTTGAATCCTCCTCCTGTTACTATTGTTCCACCCATGCAAGCTATGCCATTCATGAATGATGCTGATCCTTCTAATCCTCAGCCTCAGCCTATGCCTAACTTACCCAGGTCTAAGACTGAGAGAAACACAGAAAGGATTAAAAGAGACATCAAGAAGTTGTTTCAAGGGCAACAACTTTTTGACAATCATCTCTCATACATCACTATGGAAAATTCTATCATGAGAGATTGGTTTAGGAACGTGGTATGTTATTTGTACAATCTGCCATATCCAGAACTTAACCCGTATCCACCTCTTGTTCATGTTATGCCCCAGCCTTCTCCTTCATCATCTTCTGGTGATTCAACTCCCACTAATCAGGAGCCTTGAATTCCTTTTTGATGAGACAAAGGGGGAGAAAATAGAAGAAGAAAGCTGCAGGGAAGAAGGAGACAGTTGCAGAGCAAGGCCTCAGATGCTAGCAAAACATGTTTTATGTTGCTTATGGCGTATTTTGTTTATTTTGAAAACTTGCCATAATTATGTGTTGCTATCTGTATGCATCTGTATTTTGGTTGTATTTTGCTACTGCTATGAACCTTACTATGCTATGTTTTGATTAAGCACTTTGATTTGCTAGTAATCCATTGTGATACTATGCAATGCCTTTATATGTTATATGCAATTTCTATTAATCATGCTTGGATCATCTGTTAGGTTTATGCTAAACTCTGATGTTTATAATGATCTTGTGAAAAATTGCTTTCAAACTAATATATATTGCTGTCAAAACTTGAAGCTATTTACATTGCTCTAAAAATGCTAGGTTTTGCAAAACTGTCAAGACATGACAGTCACACTGATGGTGTGAATTATACTTGATCATTTTTAATTAAAACTTAGAATTTACACTCAGTTTTAATTCAATCTCAAAAGAAAAAGATCAAAACTCAATTTAGAAAAGAATGCTTAAATTGAGGGGGAGTAATTGACAATCAAATGCATAAGATTATCAAAAATCTTTTTATCAAAACTCTCAAAATCAAAATTAATTTAAATGTTTGTCATCATCAAAAAGGGGGAGATTGTTGGGAACAAAATCCTTATTTGATGTTTTAAAGATAACAAACATATAAATTAAATTATAATATTGATTATCTTGTTATCTACTAATGTGTTTTGTGAGATTTGTTTCAACGATAACGCACTTGATGAGGAACACATAACACAAGTATATCATATATGAAATACGTAGCAACAAGAATCAATGGAAACAAAAGTCTTGGCTTAAATGATGAAAAGCTACACATGAAAATATTCCTTCTTGTCTTACTAAATGAAGTAACATTTTAAGGAAACATAAATGATGTATTTATGCCAAACATGACATAAATAAGTCCATGGGCCAAGCCTTTATTGTACTTTAGTTCTCAAGGCCTTATCATGCAAACAAAAGGAATTTGAATCAATGAAAATGATGATTCCACGTAAAAGACCTTGTTACAAGAAGATATTTGCAACACATGGATATAGTTTTTGTGGACAAGCTTCAAGCACATCTTGCCTTATGTGAAAAGGACAAGAGTCATCAAACATGCTACATAGTTTGGTCCCCTCATGAGAAGACAAAGGCTCCTCTAATTCTTGCCACTTGCTGATGCATTGTCATCAAAAATTCAAAATTGATTCTCTCATATGGACAAGATAGAAGCCACGTAAAAGCTTCAAAAGCCATGTAAAGCATTGCATCAGTTTTTCAACAGACGGTAATGCACAAGTGAACTGACAATAACGAACTATTCACAGAACACGGCAACAAAGATTACAACGTATCTTTGACATATTTTGAATTTCAAAATCTCTCTCATACGCTCCTCTTCAGCAAACAAATGGTCTATAAATACCAAGGAGCTTCATGAAGAAAAACTCAAGAGTTTACATAAAGAATTAATCATATACATTGTTGAAGCAAAAATCAACAAAGTTCCAAAATCTTCAAAAGCAAGCTAATCACAAAAGTTCTCATACTTATATTGTTTACACGCTTGTTAACTTTTATCAATCTCTTATATGAGTTGATATTCACAAATTCTCAAACACTTTGTAAGCCTCTCAAATCTATCTTTTAGGTTAGATTAAGTGATTGTGAGAAAGTCTTTTCCAGTGAGGAAAAGCAGTTTGTAAAAGTATTTTCGAGTGAAGAAAAGCATATTGTATTTTGATCAAGGGTTGATCAAAAGTTGGTGCCAAGCAGAAGGTTCTGATCTGAGCATTTTAGTGGATAATCTCACAAGGTTGTGAGGACTGGACTAGCCCAAGTTTGGGTGAACCATGATAACTTTTGGGTGTTGTATTTTCTCTAATCTCTTAATCTCTTAAAATACAACTCAACTAAAACCAACTAAATATTTCTAGAGTTCTCTAGTCCTTCACTTATATCTTTGCTATCATTATCGTCTTAACATTATTTCTTTGATTACTTGTTAACTAACCCATAAAAGAAATATTGTGTTAATTTATTATTTATAAAAAGAATTTTAAAAAGGGTCACAATTCAAACCCCCCTTTCTTGTGACATTTATTGCTACTTCAATAAGATTTTCTGCATCATCCAAAGGATCAAAGGGTGAGAAGTCAATAGCTGATAAGCTCCCCGGACTGAATAGCCTCTGATAGGATCGGGCCGCCATTGCCACATATCTGGGGTCTGGGCCTGCAAGGAAAATCATGAAGTAAAGTCTGACACTCGCCCCACATCTCCTCCTCCCATGCCCACAATTGTCTCCTCCACACCCAAGCCTCCCCTCCGGTACCCCACCCTAGAGTGGACAAATCAGCCACCGTACTTGATTTATTCACCGCCAAATCAAACAAGCGTCGAAACCTCACACACAAAGGAGCCCCATCTAACCAAGAATTAGTCCCGTCTCTGACCCATCCCCACCTTCTTCAGAACACTCTCGCCAAATCACCCATCTAACAATCGAAAATTCATTAATTTAGACATTGAATTCACCAAAAATGGATCCTATATATATATATATATATATATATATGTTATCATTCACTAGCATGGTAATATTAGCAGGTGTCAACTCTTTAAAGGGATCTCTTCAATTATTTTAAAGATTAGTCACACAGTTACACGTAGATGATACTTCAGATTAACAAAAAAGTTATTGTTCTTGTAGAAAGCTCAATGCACCGTGCTAGCGAGATTGTGGTGTTTAGGGATTTTTGTCAAATCAATCCATCAATGTGGTTTGATTTGGTTCGTTTTTTATTTTAATTTTTAAAAATCGAAGAACCGATGAACAAAACGGATGGTTACATTATTAACACCATTTATTGAGTTTAACCCATCAAACAAGCCCACACCTAAAAGAATTGAAAATAAATTTTACTTTCCTTCCCTTTCAAATTGAAAATAAATTTAATGTTCTATATTCTAACTATTATAACAATGTATATATTTCAATTTATTATTACAAGATGGTGCATTGGTGATTCAATTAGGAAAACAATTGAAATTTTATTTTAGTTGTATTTTTGTCATTTGATGTTGAACTTATAAATTTAATTTTATATATGGTTGTATTTTTTATTTGAAAACTTATATACCATATTTTATTTTTGAAACCTATAGATTTATTATTGTCAGCTTTGTTCGAATTGAAACATATATTTAAAAACCATATCAATGTCTTTTCTTTTTTGTACCGTGATTGAAAAAATAACAAACTAAAATACATCAAAAGAAAATGATGCGAACCAATTAAAGTATTCGAACCAAAAACCGAACCAATTGAGAATTCGTTAATTTGATTCACCAAAAACTAATCCAATTACACCCATAATCATGAGTAACCTATTAAAGTAAGGTCATACTAATAAGTGCCCTGGGGCACTGCTTAAGAAAACAAAAAAAAACTTTTAAACTGAAAATAACACTTTTTACAATTTTAAGGTATTGACTGCACAAATTGCAATGTCATTACTATATTTATTTCTTTAACCAATACTCACGAAATACTGTTTAATATTTTCCTTAAAGTAAATCAATACAGCTGGCATGCATACGTCTCATAAGGTATTTGATCAGCTCTATTTTTATTTTTATCAAACGCAGAAACAAGAAGGATAAATTTACTACCAAGAGATTTTAAAACTACATGCCTATCCAAATTTTTTTTTTTTTACAGAGCAAATCCAAAATCTTAAACATATCAAATATATTACAACCATTTGTCGTACCCTAAATTTTGCCCACTTACATAATCATATGGTTTATTGCCGCAATTTCTTTCGAATATGTGCATTAGCTCAATTGGTATTGGAAAGAGTATTTAGGGGTTTACTAGTGTGAGGTTTTGAGTTTTAATCCTACTGATGTCTTTTTATAACTACTTTATTTAGTTTAAGTTTTGTTGTTAGTAACTTTTATTGAAAAATCCAAAATAAATATTTTAGCCAATTTATTTTTATGCTTTTCTTTAATTTGTAAATATTACTATTATTATTATTATTATTATTATTATTATTTTTATTGTCATTGTTATTATTAGAAGTATCATTGTTGTTGTTGTTATTATTATTATTATTATTATTATTATTATGTGTCAAAAGTCAAACAAACAAAAGAAGGCATAACAACTCCATGCATCAAATGCACAGAACACAGCTCACCAATTCATCCCTTGATTGAAGCTTCATCTTAATTTCTTTCCAAAATTTTCATCAAGATTTTCTCCTTACCTTTTTTATCAATCAAACCCTAATCTTGGGTTTTAAAAACAAAAGCAGAAATCAGAACAAGAGGAGGCAGGGAAACAAACAAAAAAAAACAAAAAAGAACAATAACAACAACAATAACACGGTTGTTACAGTGCTGTTGTTGTGTCTCCTCCAAACTACCACTTCAAATTTCATAAACATCACAAAATCACTACCCAATAACCATCATCATTTTTCATAACCACTACTAATCCATCATAATCATCATATTATAAATCAAACCTTCTATTTCCACAATAACCATCATCACATAACTCACCACTGTCAAGCATCACCTTCCTCACATCAAACCACCATTAACAACAATCATCATTCCACCATCTCTAACAAAGGAAAACCAGAAGAACAGGAGAAGAGGGATTATAAACAGGACACGATAAAGTAAAAACAAAAAAGGGACCAAACGCCATAATCGGAGCCTTCCCTCCGCCGCTATTCATCACCGCCACTTCACCCGGAACCACTGCTGTTCTTAGCCGCCGCCGTACAGCTGTCACGCCGGCGAGGTTGAGCGACCGAGGATGAGAGAGAGAGAAAGCGAGCACGATTGAGAGTGAGTATTGAGAACGAGAGAGATGAGATGTACGCGTGCGTGAATGATTTGTTCTGATTCTTTAAACCCCTGTTTCTTTTTCCTTTCTTGTTATTTATTTACCTTATTTATTATTTATTTATTTATCTATCTATTTATTCATTTAGTAGTTGGGCTGTGTGTTTGGTTTGCAACATGGGTTCTAAACTTCTTTGTATTTACACCTCTTTGTCCATCAGCACCTTCATTGTTTGTTTTATTTTTCATGCTTTTATTTGATTTTGCGTGAGTAATTTTATTTTATCCATATAAAAGTGTTACTTTTAATTTCCCCACTTGTAAATAAATAAAAGAACAAAGCAACAAAAACATCAAATTTTTAACATCAAATAATTTTTATAATAAATGTGGACTAAAAAGAGATTGACGAATGTACATTCGTTTGTCTTTCGAACAATCAGGGGCTTAGCGTCACGCTTTGTCGACGATTTGTTCGTCTTCCACTCAAGCATATTTTTTTTGACAAAAAACCTTGGATTAAAGAGGAGATTGACGAATGTACATTCGTTGGTCTCCCGAACGATCAGGGACTTAGCGTTACGCTTTGTTGACAAATTGTTAGTCTTCCACATCTAAAAATAACTCCAACACATCAAATATTTTTAGCACAGTCAAACATAAAAATAAAAATCTTTTCACAAATAAAATCAACCAACACACAAGTATTTTCTACCAGAACTGCGTGTAGCTTTGAATTTCCCATTGCACCCGGGAATACGTAGGAGCGAGATTCGTACATCTCGTCAAGCACACTAATAAAAAACTAATTTTTTTCCCCTTTAATAAATATTTTTAATAACTAATGAAAAACATGCAAATAAATTAAAACACTATTTTGAACCCTAAAATTAATGAGAAGGTTCCCGTTGAGTACAACGGATGTGAGGGGTGCTAATACCTTCCCCTCGCATAATCGACTCCCGAACTTGGAATTGGTTGCGATGACCATCTTTCCAATATTTTAAGGTTTTATCGATATTTTCCTTTTCTTCCGGGAATAAATAAAGTTCGGTGGCGACTTTACTGTCTAGCGAACAACTTTCCGCTCGCGCATTTTTCCACCCGCTTCAGCTGGCGACTTCACTGGGGACTTTAGAGAGTCAAACCTATCCTTGTTAGTTTTAGGGTTGAGTATATTTTGTTTGCTTGCATGCTTTCCTGTGTTCTTAAATGTCTTATCTTATTATTATCTTCTTGCTCTTGTATTTATTTTATATTTTGGTTATTTTTTCTGAATATATATCAATTGTGGGTTGGATTTATTATTTGAGAGAAGCTCTATACCCGAGCTTGAGTAAAACCCTAAGTTTAAGTAAGGAGTCAGTAGTATGGGCCTATGGGATGTACATCCCAATGGGTGATTTACAAAAACTCCGCCTAGAGTAGATCGGTTCAAAAGTTTTGTCAGGAATTGGCTAGCCCATCCGCTTGGCGAAATTTTGAATTTGGTCCGTGACTCTAGGGACCTTGTTTAGAACCCATTAAACTCTACCTAAGGGAGACCCTTTGAGGTTTTTCCACAAATTGGCTAGTTCAATTTCGTGGGGAAGTTTCGAATGAGGGCCGTGACCTTGATTGTCGCCTTTGAACAAACAAAAACCCAAGAACCCACATGTGAAGGGATTGGGTAGTAAATACTTAGAACTAGCCTCTCATAGGGAGCCCTCCATTTAGGTTATGTTTTGTCAACTTCCAATGACCCTACAAATACATCCTTGGGGTCACACCCTGACCTTATTCAATCTCGTCACATCATAGCGTGTCATAAAAACTTTTTAACATACCCTCTAACTTAAAAAAAAAATCTTTTTGCATATCCATGCATTTTCATACATCTGCATACATACATCCCATACTCAAAAAACTCATATCATTTCCCTTCGTTTCCCTTTGAAGCTCATAAAACAGCCGGCCCGCAAACCTAAACCGCTATCCTACCGGCCTGCTCTCCGACACTCTCGCGGAACACGTGCTAATTGTAAGAGGATCATGGAAAATTTAGAACAGAATCATAAGACACTAAGGGAAGATGTTGACTCGGTAAAAGGAAAGATGGACAAGCTCCTTGAGATCTTCCAAGCTATGGCAAGTAAGGAGAACATCCCTCAAGTTGGAAATAGTTCACCCAATCACACTACTGAAGTTGTGGGATGTTCTATGCCACACCAAGCTACGCCCGTCAATGCTCACCAAGGTGTTGAATCTGCTCAAGTGTATCAAGCCTTGGAAGAAAGGTTGAAAGCTATAGAGGGTTTTGGCGCTTACGGATCCGACGCTTTGGACATGTGTTTAGTATCGGACGTAGTCGTCCCCCCAAAGTTCAAAGTGCCTGACTTCGAAAAGTACAAAGGGATTCACTGTCCAAGGAATCATTTGAAGATGTTTTGTAGGAAGATGGCTGCTTATGCTACCGATGAGAAGCTCATGATTCATGTCTTTCAAGACAGTTTGAGTGGGGCATCTTTGGATTGGTATATGCAACTGGAGAGAGCCCAAATCCAGACATGGAAGGACCTCGCTGATGCCTTCATGAAACAATACAAGTATAATCTGGACATGGCTCCCAACCGCATGCAATTGCAAAAGCTTGCTCAAAAGAGTGGTGAATCATTCAGAGATTACGCTCAAAGGTGGAGGGAATTGGCTGCTCGAGTGCAACCACCATTGTTGGAAAGAGAATTGGTTGACACATTTATGAGCACTTTACAAGGGCCCTACTATGAGAAGATGATCGGGAGCATATCGTCGGGTTTTGCTGACATAGTTCTGATCGGTGAACGAATAGAAGAGGGATTGAAGAGCGGAAAAATACAAGGTGACTCCAATAATCATGTGGGGGCAAAGAAGTCCTTTAACAATGACCCAAAGAAGAAAGATGGCGAGGCTAATGCTGTTGTGATAGGATCATCACAACCACCCTTCGCTCCTATGCCACACTATCAATATCCTCATGTGGTAGCCATAGCCCAAGGACAACGTCCACAACAGTTGCATCATACACCTTTGCCTCAACAGCCACTGGCGATACCTCAGCAGCAAATGAATCAACCTGGACCCAGGAATGACCGTAAGAGGAGAAACATACGTTATGATCACATACCCATGCCATATGGTCAAATTCTACCATACTTGTTGCAAAAAGGGATGGTTGAACTAAAACCTCTTCCCCCCGTGGAACCACCATACCCACCAACCTTTGATGTGAATGCTAGCTATGATTACCACGCCGGGGCACTTGGGCATAACATCGAGAACTGTCGGGGCTTCAAGCATAAGGTTCAGGAACTCATTGATCAAAAGTTGTTGTCTTTCAAGGAGTGATATTCTTCTCAAATGGTCACCCATTACAAGTCAGAGAACGCCAAGGGGCATCTTCAAAGTCAATGGTCCAACAAGGAAACTCATTTATAGGATTACTAGGTTTCTCATTCTCAGTTGTAATTTCATTCCTGCTAAGTTTTGTTTGCTTTCTTAAAATTGTTATCTTTTGATCAAGTGTTTTAATGAAATTCGCATGCATGTTTTCAATCTATCCATTCATATTCACTCTCTTCTTATGTCATCTCTCTCTTTTTATTTTTCACATGTTAACAAACTTGTGGGGAGGATGATGTAAACAAATGATGGAATTTGCTGATATATGCTTTTATAAGTAAATCTTGGCTGATGATGTAAGGCATTGTTTTAATTCCCAAACACTAGAGACATAAGGAGATAATCTGTAGTCAACCCATTTGAGCCCGAAGTCGGTGTTCTTTCTATTTATGCTAAAAACCCTTAATCTTAACCAGGGGTAGGGTAGTTTTACAATTAACTCAATGATGCATTCCGATGCAAGAGAATCAATCCAGTTAATCACTTCAATAAGAAGTTTAAGCACATTATCTCCCTCGTGTACATCATCCAACATGGAGGGAATAATAAGAGGATAGAACACATAACCGTTGATGTGACAATCATAACTTTGTTGAGCTTAAAGCGAAATTTCATGAGAGTTGTTAAAAAAAAAAAAAAGTTAGGGCCCGCTAAGTAAAAAAACTTAGGCAAAAGTTAGGCATCCCGATGGACCGCAAACTTAAAAAAATCGGTCCATGCAAAAATAGGGAGTAAAATTAAAAATTAAAAACAAGCTTGCAAAGGAAAAGAAGTGACTGTCACTTCGAGTATCTCACCAGTGCTTCGACCACTAGATCTAGTTCCATCATCAATGTTTCGATCAAATTCTCTTGCCAACCAAAGGCATCTATTGAGTTAATTGGACTTAGGAATGGGGGAAATCAAAGGAGAATGGGTGGGTTAAAATCAAATTTTGAGCCGTATAATCTCTTTTTTTAAAAACCATGAACCATGCCACGTTACAACCCTCAAAAGACCTGATTGAAGCTAGGTTAGCTATACAAGCATATTCAGCAAAATTGTTAAACTGACTCCTCACGTTTGTAACAATTTTTCTCCCATTTCTATCACTTTCAATTGTGCCGATCTTCTGGCCAAATATCATCCATTGTACATAGCTAAACAATTTCCAATTTCAAAACTTGCATGTGCATTACTTCAAAACTACTTTTCAAAAGAAACAATTTCACTCGCGAATCAATACTTGGCATCGAGGGAACTTCAACAAGGGTCTGATCAAAAGGTGAATCATTGCACGACATTCCTAACAAGGTGCAAATCACCCAAGGGTCCTACTAATCAAGAGCAAATCCCTACAATCGAGGGGCACATCATTCAGAGTTCTTATTGATTGGGGTCAAGATATTTCAAGAATGGATCAAGCTTTTAAAGCACCAATCAACCAGGGGCATGTATTTCAAAATTCAAATGTTGGGGCAGTCTAGGTCAAGGATTCAATATGGGGCACACCTATCAAAGATTTAAATACTGGGGCATCCTGTATTTATCATCCCATGGATGGAGAGGAGCCTTGCCTTCAGTCTGATGCAGTCAAAGATGCAATGCCCAAAGAAAAAGAAATTTAAAAAAAAAAAAAAAAAGAAGCTCGCTAAGTCGAAAACCCGAAAGGGCGGCTTAGGCAATAGAGAGCGTCCCGGTGGACCGAAAACCTGAAAAGGCGGTCTAGGCAAAAATTAGGGACACAAAAAGGAAATATACTCCCGGTGGACCGAAAACTCGAAAGAGCGGTCCAGGAAAAAGTTAGGGATTTTCAAAAAAAATAGAAGGGAAAATTGGGAAAAATTGGCTAAAGCAAAGGGGCAAGCCCTCTCCATCCTTTCAAGTTGGTCAAGTAAATGCTGTCATACCTTAACTACGGTGTCGGGGCATCGTGCTAGCAAAAAAAAAAAAAAAAAAAAACCTTCTCACCATTTCCATTGCCCATTACAAAGGAACTTTTGAGGAACATTCCAAATCATAGCCATGCATCCCCCATCAATCATATTTACAACACTCTAGCATCAAACCATGCATCGCATTGCATTCATCATAACATATCATTCATGTATCTTGCATTTTACTTGTGCTTTAAGATCCCCAAATCTTCCAATGAAATTGAAATTACTTTCACCGAAAAGCTTTCAAACCAAAAACATCCAAAGGCCAATATCCATTGACATTCCCTTAAGGCCCAATATCATTGGTGTCCGCAAAGCCCAACCTTTACCAGTATTTCATGCATCCATCATGCATCAATGCATCAAAAATTGTCATGCGTAAACAAACATATAAAGCAAACATACATAACATATGCAAAGATCTTGTGACTGTTCATAAAGGTCTAAATCAATTCCTGCTCCCCAGCAAACCCTTTTTCCATGTAACCCTTTTCTTGGAACAACCCCAGTTGACGTTCATTTTATACGTGGATGGGTGTCAACCTATGATATCGCCTGCAAGTCTTCTTTGATCTAAGCAATGACTCCCGAGTCTGCAAAGGTCTACCTATTTGTTCAGAGTCTCATTCTTTATTTGGTATTTTCGGAGTCCCAACCATTTTGTAAGAGTCCTATCTTATTTAGTAAATTAGAGCACCACCCTTGTTTGGCTAGCAATTTAGAGTATCATTCGCGCTGGCATTTTAGAGTTCCATCTTTGTTTGGCTGGCAATTTAGAGTCTCATTCGCGCTGGGAGTTTAGAGTTCCATCTTTGTTTGGCTGGAAATTTAGAGTCTCATTCGCGCTGGCAGTTTAGAGTCATATCCCCGCTTGACTAGAAATTTAGAGTCCCAACCTCGCTAGCAATTGATTGACAAATTAGAGTACCATCCTTGTTCGGTTGAAAAATTATAGTCAGATTCTCGCTGGTAATTTAGAGTCATATCCCCGTTTGGCTGACAACTTATACTTTCGTTCTCGCTGGCAGTTTAGAGTCCAATCCCGGTTTGATTGACAATTTAGGGTCTTATCGTCGCTGACAATTCAGAGCCCAAGTAATTTAGAGTATCATCTGCTCTATCAATTTAAGAGTCTCGTCCTAGTTCACCCTCCATGGACAAAATTTGGCTCCTCTTGTATTTAATTATCTTACACCGCAAGTAAATGAAAACTGTCGTTAATCATGTATTCGGGTGAAAGATAATTAAATAGGGGCAGCAGTCGTACCCTAAATTTTGCCCACTTACATAATCATATGGTTTATTGCCGCAATTTCTTTCGAATATGTGCATTAGCTCAATTGGTATTGGAAAGAGTATTTAGGGGTTTACTAGTGTGAGGTTTTGAGTTTTAATCCTACTGATGTCTTTTTATAACTACTTTATTTAGTTTAAGTTTTGTTGTTAGTAACTTTTATTGAAAAATCCAAAATAAATATTTTAGCCAATTTATTTTTATGCTTTTCTTTAATTTGTAAATATTACTATTATTATTATTATTATTATTATTATTATTATTATTATTTTTATTGTCATTGTTATTATTAGAAGTATCATTGTTGTTGTTGTTATTATTATTATTATTATTATTATGTGTCAAAAGTCAAACAAACAAAAGAAGGCATAACAACTCCATGCATCAAATGCACAGAACACAGCTCACCAATTCATCCCTTGATTGAAGCTTCATCTTAATTTCTTTCCAAAATTTTCATCAAGATTTTCTCCTTACCTTTTTTATCAATCAAACCCTAATCTTGGGTTTTAAAAACAAAAGCAGAAATCAGAACAAGAGGAGGCAGGGAAACAAACAAAAAAAAACAAAAAAGAACAATAACAACAACAATAACACGGTTGTTACAGTGCTGTTGTTGTGTCTCCTCCAAACTACCACTTCAAATTTCATAAACATCACAAAATCACTACCCAATAACCATCATCATTTTTCATAACCACTACTAATCCATCATAATCATCATATTATAAATCAAACCTTCTATTTCCACAATAACCATCATCACATAACTCACCACTGTCAAGCATCACCTTCCTCACATCAAACCACCATTAACAACAATCATCATTCCACCATCTCTAACAAAGGAAAACCAGAAGAACAGGAGAAGAGGGATTATAAACAGGACACGATAAAGTAAAAACAAAAAAGGGACCAAACGCCATAATCGGAGCCTTCCCTCCGCCGCTATTCATCACCGCCACTTCACCCGGAACCACTGCTGTTCTTAGCCGCCGCCGTACAGCTGTCACGCCGGCGAGGTTGAGCGACCGAGGATGAGAGAGAGAGAAAGCGAGCACGATTGAGAGTGAGTATTGAGAACGAGAGAGATGAGATGTACGCGTGCGTGAATGATTTGTTCTGATTCTTTAAACCCCTGTTTCTTTTTCCTTTCTTGTTATTTATTTACCTTATTTATTATTTATTTATTTATCTATCTATTTATTCATTTAGTAGTTGGGCTGTGTGTTTGGTTTGCAACATGGGTTCTAAACTTCTTTGTATTTACACCTCTTTGTCCATCAGCACCTTCATTGTTTGTTTTATTTTTCATGCTTTTATTTGATTTTGCGTGAGTAATTTTATTTTATCCATATAAAAGTGTTACTTTTAATTTCCCCACTTGTAAATAAATAAAAGAACAAAGCAACAAAAACATCAAATTTTTAACATCAAATAATTTTTATAATAAATGTGGACTAAAAAGAGATTGACGAATGTACATTCGTTTGTCTTTCGAACAATCAGGGGCTTAGCGTCACGCTTTGTCGACGATTTGTTCGTCTTCCACTCAAGCATATTTTTTTTGACAAAAAACCTTGGATTAAAGAGGAGATTGACGAATGTACATTCGTTGGTCTCCCGAACGATCAGGGACTTAGCGTTACGCTTTGTTGACAAATTGTTAGTCTTCCACATCTAAAAATAACTCCAACACATCAAATATTTTTAGCACAGTCAAACATAAAAATAAAAATCTTTTCACAAATAAAATCAACCAACACACAAGTATTTTCTACCAGAACTGCGTGTAGCTTTGAATTTCCCATTGCACCCGGGAATACGTAGGAGCGAGATTCGTACATCTCGTCAAGCACACTAATAAAAAACTAATTTTTTTCCCCTTTAATAAATATTTTTAATAACTAATGAAAAACATGCAAATAAATTAAAACACTATTTTGAACCCTAAAATTAATGAGAAGGTTCCCGTTGAGTACAACGGATGTGAGGGGTGCTAATACCTTCCCCTCGCATAATCGACTCCCGAACTTGGAATTGGTTGCGATGACCATCTTTCCAATATTTTAAGGTTTTATCGATATTTTCCTTTTCTTCCGGGAATAAATAAAGTTCGGTGGCGACTTTACTGTCTAGCGAACAACTTTCCGCTCGCGCATTTTTCCACCCGCTTCAGCTGGCGACTTCACTGGGGACTTTAGAGAGTCAAACCTATCCTTGTTAGTTTTAGGGTTGAGTATATTTTGTTTGCTTGCATGCTTTCCTGTGTTCTTAAATGTCTTATCTTATTATTATCTTCTTGCTCTTGTATTTATTTTATATTTTGGTTATTTTTTCTGAATATATATCAATTGTGGGTTGGATTTATTATTTGAGAGAAGCTCTATACCCGAGCTTGAGTAAAACCCTAAGTTTAAGTAAGGAGTCAGTAGTATGGGCCTATGGGATGTACATCCCAATGGGTGATTTACAAAAACTCCGCCTAGAGTAGATCGGTTCAAAAGTTTTGTCAGGAATTGGCTAGCCCATCCGCTTGGCGAAATTTTGAATTTGGTCCGTGACTCTAGGGACCTTGTTTAGAACCCATTAAACTCTACCTAAGGGAGACCCTTTGAGGTTTTTCCACAAATTGGCTAGTTCAATTTCGTGGGGAAGTTTCGAATGAGGGCCGTGACCTTGATTGTCGCCTTTGAACAAACAAAAACCCAAGAACCCACATGTGAAGGGATTGGGTAGTAAATACTTAGAACTAGCCTCTCATAGGGAGCCCTCCATTTAGGTTATGTTTTGTCAACTTCCAATGACCCTACAAATACATCCTTGGGGTCACACCCTGACCTTATTCAATCTCGTCACATCATAGCGTGTCATAAAAACTTTTTAACATACCCTCTAACTTAAAAAAAAAATCTTTTTGCATATCCATGCATTTTCATACATCTGCATACATACATCCCATACTCAAAAAACTCATATCATTTCCCTTCGTTTCCCTTTGAAGCTCATAAAACAGCCGGCCCGCAAACCTAAACCGCTATCCTACCGGCCTGCTCTCCGACACTCTCGCGGAACACGTGCTAATTGTAAGAGGATCATGGAAAATTTAGAACAGAATCATAAGACACTAAGGGAAGATGTTGACTCGGTAAAAGGAAAGATGGACAAGCTCCTTGAGATCTTCCAAGCTATGGCAAGTAAGGAGAACATCCCTCAAGTTGGAAATAGTTCACCCAATCACACTACTGAAGTTGTGGGATGTTCTATGCCACACCAAGCTACGCCCGTCAATGCTCACCAAGGTGTTGAATCTGCTCAAGTGTATCAAGCCTTGGAAGAAAGGTTGAAAGCTATAGAGGGTTTTGGCGCTTACGGATCCGACGCTTTGGACATGTGTTTAGTATCGGACGTAGTCGTCCCCCCAAAGTTCAAAGTGCCTGACTTCGAAAAGTACAAAGGGATTCACTGTCCAAGGAATCATTTGAAGATGTTTTGTAGGAAGATGGCTGCTTATGCTACCGATGAGAAGCTCATGATTCATGTCTTTCAAGACAGTTTGAGTGGGGCATCTTTGGATTGGTATATGCAACTGGAGAGAGCCCAAATCCAGACATGGAAGGACCTCGCTGATGCCTTCATGAAACAATACAAGTATAATCTGGACATGGCTCCCAACCGCATGCAATTGCAAAAGCTTGCTCAAAAGAGTGGTGAATCATTCAGAGATTACGCTCAAAGGTGGAGGGAATTGGCTGCTCGAGTGCAACCACCATTGTTGGAAAGAGAATTGGTTGACACATTTATGAGCACTTTACAAGGGCCCTACTATGAGAAGATGATCGGGAGCATATCGTCGGGTTTTGCTGACATAGTTCTGATCGGTGAACGAATAGAAGAGGGATTGAAGAGCGGAAAAATACAAGGTGACTCCAATAATCATGTGGGGGCAAAGAAGTCCTTTAACAATGACCCAAAGAAGAAAGATGGCGAGGCTAATGCTGTTGTGATAGGATCATCACAACCACCCTTCGCTCCTATGCCACACTATCAATATCCTCATGTGGTAGCCATAGCCCAAGGACAACGTCCACAACAGTTGCATCATACACCTTTGCCTCAACAGCCACTGGCGATACCTCAGCAGCAAATGAATCAACCTGGACCCAGGAATGACCGTAAGAGGAGAAACATACGTTATGATCACATACCCATGCCATATGGTCAAATTCTACCATACTTGTTGCAAAAAGGGATGGTTGAACTAAAACCTCTTCCCCCCGTGGAACCACCATACCCACCAACCTTTGATGTGAATGCTAGCTATGATTACCACGCCGGGGCACTTGGGCATAACATCGAGAACTGTCGGGGCTTCAAGCATAAGGTTCAGGAACTCATTGATCAAAAGTTGTTGTCTTTCAAGGAGTGATATTCTTCTCAAATGGTCACCCATTACAAGTCAGAGAACGCCAAGGGGCATCTTCAAAGTCAATGGTCCAACAAGGAAACTCATTTATAGGATTACTAGGTTTCTCATTCTCAGTTGTAATTTCATTCCTGCTAAGTTTTGTTTGCTTTCTTAAAATTGTTATCTTTTGATCAAGTGTTTTAATGAAATTCGCATGCATGTTTTCAATCTATCCATTCATATTCACTCTCTTCTTATGTCATCTCTCTCTTTTTATTTTTCACATGTTAACAAACTTGTGGGGAGGATGATGTAAACAAATGATGGAATTTGCTGATATATGCTTTTATAAGTAAATCTTGGCTGATGATGTAAGGCATTGTTTTAATTCCCAAACACTGGAGACATAAGGAGATAATCTGTAGTCAACCCATTTGAGCCCGAAGTCGGTGTTCTTTCTATTTATGCTAAAAACCCTTAATCTTAACCAGGGGTAGGGTAATTTTACAATTAACTCAATGATGCATTCCGATGCAAGAGAATCAATCCAGTTAATCACTTCAATAAGAAGTTTAAGCACATTATCTCCCTCGTGTACATCATCCAACATGGAGGGAATAATAAGAGGATAGAACACATAACCGTTGATGTGACAATCATAACTTTGTTGAGCTTAAAGCGAAATTTCATGAGAGTTGTTAAAAAAAAAAAAAAGTTAGGGCCCGCTAAGTAAAAAAACTTAGGCAAAAGTTAGGCATCCCGATGGACCGCAAACTTAAAAAAATCGGTCCATGCAAAAATAGGGAGTAAAATTAAAAATTAAAAACAAGCTTGCAAAGGAAAAGAAGTGACTGTCACTTCGAGTATCTCACCAGTGCTTCGACCACTAGATCTAGTTCCATCATCAATGTTTCGATCAAATTCTCTTGCCAACCAAAGGCATCTATTGAGTTAATTGGACTTAGGAATGGGGGAAATCAAAGGAGAATGGGTGGGTTAAAATCAAATTTTGAGCCGTATAATCTCTTTTTTTAAAAACCATGAACCATGCCACGTTACAACCCTCAAAAGACCTGATTGAAGCTAGGTTAGCTATACAAGCATATTCAGCAAAATTGTTAAACTGACTCCTCACGTTTGTAACAATTTTTCTCCCATTTCTATCACTTTCAATTGTGCCGATCTTCTGGCCAAATATCATCCATTGTACATAGCTAAACAATTTCCAATTTCAAAACTTGCATGTGCATTACTTCAAAACTACTTTTCAAAAGAAACAATTTCACTCGCGAATCAATACTTGGCATCGAGGGAACTTCAACAAGGGTCTGATCAAAAGGTGAATCATTGCACGACATTCCTAACAAGGTGCAAATCACCCAAGGGTCCTACTAATCAAGAGCAAATCCCTACAATCGAGGGGCACATCATTCAGAGTTCTTATTGATTGGGGTCAAGATATTTCAAGAATGGATCAAGCTTTTAAAGCACCAATCAACCAGGGGCATGTATTTCAAAATTCAAATGTTGGGGCAGTCTAGGTCAAGGATTCAATATGGGGCACACCTATCAAAGATTTAAATACTGGGGCATCCTGTATTTATCATCCCATGGATGGAGAGGAGCCTTGCCTTCAGTCTGATGCAGTCAAAGATGCAATGCCCAAAGAAAAAGAAATTTAAAAAAAAAAAAAAAAGAAGCTCGCTAAGTCGAAAACCCGAAAGGGCGGCTTAGGCAATAGAGAGCGTCCCGGTGGACCGAAAACCTGAAAAGGCGGTCTAGGCAAAAATTAGGGACACAAAAAGGAAATATACTCCCGGTGGACCGAAAACTCGAAAGAGCGGTCCAGGAAAAAGTTAGGGATTTTCAAAAAAAATAGAAGGGAAAATTGGGAAAAATTGGCTAAAGCAAAGGGGCAAGCCCTCTCCATCCTTTCAAGTTGGTCAAGTAAATGCTGTCATACCTTAACTACGGTGTCGGGGCATCGTGCTAGCAAAAAAAAAAAACCTTCTCACCCTTTCCATTGCCCATTACAAAGGAACTTTTGAGGAACATTCCAAATCATAGCCATGCATCCCCCATCAATCATATTTACAACACTCTAGCATCAAACCATGCATCGCATTGCATTCATCATAACATATCATTCATGTATCTTGCATTTTACTTGTGCTTTAAGATCCCCAAATCTTCCAATGAAATTGAAATTACTTTCACCGAAAAGCTTTCAAACCAAAAACATCCAAAGGCCAATATCCATTGACATTCCCTTAAGGCCCAATATCATTGGTGTCCGCAAAGCCCAACCTTTACCAGTATTTCATGCATCCATCATGCATCAATGCATCAAAAATTGTCATGCGTAAACAAACATATAAAGCAAACATACATAACATATGCAAAGATCTTGTGACTGTTCATAAAGGTCTAAATCAATTCCTGCTCCCCAGCAAACCCTTTTTCCATGTAACCCTTTTCTTGGAACAACCCCAGTTGACGTTCATTTTATACGTGGATGGGTGTCAACCTATGATATCGCCTGCAAGTCTTCTTTGATCTAAGCAATGACTCCCGAGTCTGCAAAGGTCTACCTATTTGTTCAGAGTCTCATTCTTTATTTGGTATTTTCGGAGTCCCAACCATTTTGTAAGAGTCCTATCTTATTTAGTAAATTAGAGCACCACCCTTGTTTGGCTAGCAATTTAGAGTATCATTCGCGCTGGCATTTTAGAGTTCCATCTTTGTTTGGCTGGCAATTTAGAGTCTCATTCGCGCTGGGAGTTTAGAGTTCCATCTTTGTTTGGCTGGAAATTTAGAGTCTCATTCGCGCTGGCAGTTTAGAGTCATATCCCCGCTTGACTAGAAATTTAGAGTCCCAACCTCGCTAGCAATTGATTGACAAATTAGAGTACCATCCTTGTTCGGTTGAAAAATTATAGTCAGATTCTCGCTGGTAATTTAGAGTCATATCCCCGTTTGGCTGACAACTTATACTTTCGTTCTCGCTGGCAGTTTAGAGTCCAATCCCGGTTTGATTGACAATTTAGGGTCTTATCGTCGCTGACAATTCAGAGCCCAAGTAATTTAGAGTATCATCTGCTCTATCAATTTAAGAGTCTCGTCCTAGTTCACCCTCCATGGACAAAATTTGGCTCCTCTTGTATTTAATTATCTTACACCGCAAGTAAATGAAAACTGTCGTTAATCATGTATTCGGGTGAAAGATAATTAAATAGGGGCAGCAGTCGTACCCTAAATTTTGCCCACTTACATAATCATATGGTTTATTGCCGCAATTTCTTTCGAATATGTGCATTAGCTCAATTGGTATTGGAAAGAGTATTTAGGGGTTTACTAGTGTGAGGTTTTGAGTTTTAATCCTACTGATGTCTTTTTATAACTACTTTATTTAGTTTAAGTTTTGTTGTTAGTAACTTTTATTGAAAAATCCAAAATAAATATTTTAGCCAATTTATTTTTATGCTTTTCTTTAATTTGTAAATATTACTATTATTATTATTATTATTATTATTATTATTATTATTATTTTTATTGTCATTGTTATTATTAGAAGTATCATTGTTGTTGTTGTTATTATTATTATTATTATTATTATTATTATTATGTGTCAAAAGTCAAACAAACAAAAGAAGGCATAACAACTCCATGCATCAAATGCACAGAACACAGCTCACCAATTCATCCCTTGATTGAAGCTTCATCTTAATTTCTTTCCAAAATTTTCATCAAGATTTTCTCCTTACCTTTTTTATCAATCAAACCCTAATCTTGGGTTTTAAAAACAAAAGCAGAAATCAGAACAAGAGGAGGCAGGGAAACAAACAAAAAAAAACAAAAAAGAACAATAACAACAACAATAACACGGTTGTTACAGTGCTGTTGTTGTGTCTCCTCCAAACTACCACTTCAAATTTCATAAACATCACAAAATCACTACCCAATAACCATCATCATTTTTCATAACCACTACTAATCCATCATAATCATCATATTATAAATCAAACCTTCTATTTCCACAATAACCATCATCACATAACTCACCACTGTCAAGCATCACCTTCCTCACATCAAACCACCATTAACAACAATCATCATTCCACCATCTCTAACAAAGGAAAACCAGAAGAACAGGAGAAGAGGGATTATAAACAGGACACGATAAAGTAAAAACAAAAAAGGGACCAAACGCCATAATCGGAGCCTTCCCTCCGCCGCTATTCATCACCGCCACTTCACCCGGAACCACTGCTGTTCTTAGCCGCCGCCGTACAGCTGTCACGCCGGCGAGGTTGAGCGACCGAGGATGAGAGAGAGAGAAAGCGAGCACGATTGAGAGTGAGTATTGAGAACGAGAGAGATGAGATGTACGCGTGCGTGAATGATTTGTTCTGATTCTTTAAACCCCTGTTTCTTTTTCCTTTCTTGTTATTTATTTACCTTATTTATTATTTATTTATTTATCTATCTATTTATTCATTTAGTAGTTGGGCTGTGTGTTTGGTTTGCAACATGGGTTCTAAACTTCTTTGTATTTACACCTCTTTGTCCATCAGCACCTTCATTGTTTGTTTTATTTTTCATGCTTTTATTTGATTTTGCGTGAGTAATTTTATTTTATCCATATAAAAGTGTTACTTTTAATTTCCCCACTTGTAAATAAATAAAAGAACAAAGCAACAAAAACATCAAATTTTTAACATCAAATAATTTTTATAATAAATGTGGACTAAAAAGAGATTGACGAATGTACATTCGTTTGTCTTTCGAACAATCAGGGGCTTAGCGTCACGCTTTGTCGACGATTTGTTCGTCTTCCACTCAAGCATATTTTTTTTGACAAAAAACCTTGGATTAAAGAGGAGATTGACGAATGTACATTCGTTGGTCTCCCGAACGATCGGGGACTTAGCGTTACGCTTTATTGACAAATTGTTAGTCTTCCACATCTAAAAATAACTCCAACACATCAAATATTTTTAGCACAGTCAAACATAAAAATAAAAATCTTTTGACAAATAAAATCAACCAACACACAAGTATTTTCTACCAGAACTGCGTGTAGCTTTGAATTTTCCATTGCACCCGGGAATACGTAGGAGCGTGATTCGTACATCTCGTCAAGCACACTAATAAAAAACTAATTTTTTTCCCCTTTAATAAATATTTTTAATAACTAATGAAAAACATGCAAATAAATTAAAACACTATTTTGAACCCTAAAATTAATGAGAAGGTTCCCGTTGAGTACAACGGATGTGAGGGGTGCTAATACCTTCCCCTCGCATAATCGACTCCCGAACTTGGAATTGGTTGCGATGACCATCTTTCCAATATTTTAAGGTTTTATCGATATTTTCCTTTTCTTCCGGGAATAAATAATGTTCGGTGGCGACTTTACTGTCTAGCGAGCGACTTTCCGCTCGCGCATTTTTCCACCCGCTTCACCATTAAAATTTTGTCTTTTGAAATAGTTAGATATAGTCAGGGACGGAGTTAGTAGGGGGACCAGCAGAGGCCACGGTCCCCCCTAAATTTTTATAATTTTTTTTATACTAGTATATTATTATATTAATTTCACTTTTTGTCTCTCTATTTTATTAAACTCATGAAAATTGTCTCCCTTTTTAATTCAACTTTTTGGACCCTATTTATACATTTCTTATAAATTTGATCTTAGCAAATGGTTTCTCACCTAAAAATCGTATTTTTGGTAACAAAAAGGTGACAAAATATCTCTTTTGAGATTAAAACTCGCCTTTTTTTTACGCAAAATTTACAATTTTTATGGAAAAATACATGAGTTGAGCTCAAAATTCCAATAAATGTGAAAATAGAGAGAGCAAAAAGTTCAACTAAAAAATGGCTCATAAAATGCAGATTCACAATATTAACATTAGATTTATCTTATAATTTCTTATATACTTTTAAAATTTAGTTTTTTTTTTACTAAATTATACTTTTAATTTCGGTCCCCCTAGACTTAATTCCTGGCTCCGTCCCTGGATATAGTCACCAACATATGAAAAAATAATCAAAAAGAAAAACAACGAAATGGGTTAATTAAGAGATATAAAATTACAATTAAACCACTATATTGCGTCTAGTGATAATGTCTAGTGATAAGAAATTTGAGTACTATACAATAGATCACATAGGTTTCAAATTTCAATCTATTTTGGCTCTAATTTAACAACAAACAATAAATGATGGAAGAAAAGAACAAATTCTTTCACACTTCCCAAATCTTAATTAGGAACAGTTTCTTTTAGTTTCTTTTGATTTCAATTTTTCAACAAGAGTCAATAAACATCATCATAATTAAATTGCAGATGTTTGTTGTTTTGCTGTTAAAAATCTACTATTGTTATAGGGAAACATCATGAAACAACAAACAAAACAGTACAACAAAGATAGGAACAAGAGTCAAAGTAAGAGAATTAGTCAACAGCATTGTACTATGGGACATGTCATCAGTGTACTCTTCTGGTCCTCCGGAATATGAAATACTATAATCACCACCACCATTTGGTGCTCTTGTCCACATTCCTAGATTATTGTCCCTGCTCATAATTCACCAACCATTTAGATTCAATTCTAGTGCTTTATCATCCAAATTAAATAGTAGTAAAATTATTTGTACCAAAATCATCTAAACCTAATAATTAATATGTGTTGTTTTTCATCCACAAATCATAACTTAACCGGTAAAAATGTCGAAATTGCTAATGTCGAACGTTATAATTGGGATTCGAACCCTAGTCACTCCACTTTGTGTATATGAATTTTCAATGGCTTTATAATTTCGTCTATGAAACAAAAAAAATATGTATTGTTTTCCCAAATAATATTTATTTATTAGAAAAACAAGGATATTTTTTTTTTTTACAGAAAATGTATTGATATTGTTAGACGGAAAAATGTTACAGAAGTTCAAAACTGAGATCTCGAATTGTGCAAGAAAAAATAAACAAGTCTTCCGCAAGAGAAGAGTACATTACTACTTTTTATACAACCCATACATTTATAAACGACAAAATTACAAAAGTAAAAAGCAAAAAGTATCCAAAGCAACCAAGTACGATATTTGAATATAATTAGATTTTTGTATACTTTATTTTAATTTATAATTTTAAGTTTTTTATTTTGACAAAATAATTTTAAGTTGATTCTTTATTTTCTTAAAAGTTACTGTATCATTCATCTCTTATTTTAAATTTTTGTTTCAATATGATTATTTCTGTTTAAATTGCATTTGCGTTAGGAAAGAATCACGTTGGAATAAATTTTAAATAAATAAAAAAATATTAATAACGTAGATTTTTAGTCATATAAAACTAATTAAGAATGGAAGGAAACTAAAAAGGGAAAGGGAAAGTAAAGTTTACCTAGCAACACCAAGAACACCAGCAGCCATAGTAAGAACTGAAATCCGATCAACAGCTTTCGGGTCAATACTATAAGCCTTCTCAAAATTCCCTTCACTCTCACCACCTGAATCAACAAAAAATGCACCATTCACCATAACATCACCTTCTGATCTCCAATTCCATGAAGTCCATTCCCCTGCACCGGAATCTAACCTCTTCGTGACTTGTTTCGCATCAACATCCTCGGGAGCCGTATATCGGTTACCTTGTAGCATAAATAAAATTAAGTCAACAGTTACTTAAGAGACCAGATACATCAGTAATCCAATAAATTTGAAAATTAAAAAAAAAATCTTATATTTGAGATCAAAGTAGAATATTTTGCAAAAGCGCAAGTTATCCCTAATTACATTCTTCATTTTCATATACATAAATGGCGCAATCTAGTACTCACAAAAATCAATTCGTTGATTTTGGCTGATAAAAGAAATCTAAGAGCATCTTCAATGTCTTTCTCATGAAACCTACTTTGAGTTGCATATAGTACTACTCCTACAAATTTACTTCAATGGTATAAAAAATAAAGTATGGTATATTATTGATGATAGAATACTTTATCGCAACCAAAAATAGTGATCATATTGTAATTTATTTAAGGGTTAAATATGTTTTTAGTCCCTACATTTTGCGAAATTGTTAAGAATGGTCCCTACATTTTAAAAATAGTCAAAAAAAACCCTATAAAATTTTGCACTATCAAGATTAGTCCAATCCGTAGAGAATAGTCCCTACATTTTGCAAAATTGTCAAGAATGGTCCCTACCTTTTAATGTTTTTAGTCCCTACATTTTGGAAAATTGTCAAGAATGGTCCCTAAAGGATAAACGCAGGGACTAATCTTGATAGCGGAAAATTTTATAGGGTTTTTTTGACCATTTTTAAAATGTAAGGACCATTCTTAACAATTTCACAAAATATAGGGACTAAAAATATATTTAACCCTTTATTTAAACTACTTTTGTAAATTTTATGATAGTCACTTTGTCACGTAAGTTTCTCCAATAAAGAGGAAAAATAAGGAACGGATTCATCATTCTATAAAACCCACTAAGATATTGAAGATGTTTTAAAGACTAATTTCACCATATAAAAAGACACGACTAATTCAAGCATTATTTTTGTCATGACTAAGTTGTGCGGCGAATTTTTTTTTGAAAAATCAAATTAAATTTTAGTCAAAGATTAGGTTTTGCTATTCAAAAAGGATGCGGTGCAGCTTGTTGCCCGTCTACCTTTTGTTAGTGTGTAATTATTTTATATATAATGAGATATTTGTAGTGAAGAATCTTAGTCAATTTTTTTTATTAATAACAGCATTGATCAAGTTATTAAAAAATGAGATAATTTATTATAAAAAAAATAAAAAAATGAGATAATTTAATCTCTAATACCTTGACTATTAATAGTTGGTCCCCCACTTCCACCAATAGCATACATCTCCCACCTTGTAAAATCATTGTTAACCACGTGGATGTATCCTAGCCTGCAACGTGGCATTCTCTGAACTAACTGCTCACCAAAATGGTTGAATGCTATTGTTACTTGCATTGCTGAGTCTGGTTTGTAGTGATCACTGTGACCTAGTAACATAACCTCATTGTGGTGTGAGAAATGGTTGTTAGAGATTGTTATTGCTGTCGAACCCATAACGGCGTCTATTAAACCGTCTTTGCAACGGGAGAGTGTGCAGTGGTCGATCCATATGTCTCTTGATCCGAATATTGAGATTCCGTCTCCATCGGATAATGTTCGATATCCGTAGTGTTCTGGACTCGACCGCACATTGGTGTTGCCTACACATTGTATTACAACTTTCATTAGTAAACAGAATATATCAAGTCTTTGATCGAATGACCATCGATATTTTAGATCCGTGAATAGGGAGAATACTAAAAAAATGTAGAATAGGTAAAGAAATTAGAGAGAGAAAGGAAAAAGAAATGAGAGAATGGGACAAAAAAGACAAATTGTTCATATTTGCATGCTAGTAATAATAGCTAAAAATACTAAATTAATGATCATTTTAAAATATCATAATTTTATGCTTTTGTCTTAATTAGACTTCCTCTAATTTGGGTCATGGTCACTTTTAGAGGGGCCCTAAGTTTTTTATAGTCATGTGTGCAATTTCTTTCCATGTAAGATCCTTTTTTTCTTTCTTTAAGGTCTTAAATATGTTTAGAAAAATGCTAACTAATGCCTCTAGGACACTAGTCAAGAAAATTTAATATAGTAAAAGCGAATTGAAACTTATGTAGTCAATGTTTGTAAAATATAAAAATATTGTTTTCAGTATAAAATTTACTTACCTTTTTTATATCTTTAACGAGTGTTTTGGGAGCAGGCCTATAGTTAGCATAGCTTATATGTTTATATCCCTAAATATTCTAAGTTTAATATTCTAAGTTTAATCCCTTTAGTAAATGTGTCTAAAACGTTTTAAACAAACCTACAAAAATGATTAAATAATAATTTGTAGAACCAAAGAAAACAATAAAAATCAAGTAAAGACTAAATTTAAAGGTCTCATTTATAGGGACCTGGATTAGGGACCTGGATTGGGTGCAGTCGGCACCCATGACTGCATGTAATGAATGGGAAGTGTGATTACTCTACTTCGACGGTAGAGAAACCTCGTAAGAAGAAAAGATGAGAAGCAAAGACTACTTTCTCATTTCATAATCACTGAATAATCCAATACAAGTTTATATATAGGAATTTCCATAACAAAAACTTATTCTAGAATATTGATGAGTCACCACTTCCTTTCACTTTTGGCTTGACATGATGAGTTACCACAAGTTCATACAGTCAGCAAGGTCCATATTTGTCTGATCAAGATCGGAGGGTTGAAAATCATTTTAACTGCATTTAAATCTGAATCATTTGATTTTAATCAGACGACTCTGATGCACTGACTGCATCAGATCGACTACACTGGATCCATGTCCCATTTATAGGGACAAAAAGACATGAGAGCGCCAATGAGCTTAACATCTAGGACTTCTAAGAGAAATTCACACATGTTAATCCAAAATTTAAAGACATTAAACAGATCACCTTCTTTATATATGTTAGATTAGATAAGGATCTTCTCCTTCACTACTTTCTCCTTCCCTCTCCTAATTCTATCTCTCTCTTATTTTTAAGATCTCTTGATTATATTTTTTTAATAATGAGTGAGAGTGAGATTGTGAGAGATAGGAATGACAGAAAAATGAATAAGAAATTCAATTTGATATATATCTACTCTTTTGGAGCCACAATTACTAAATATATCTATAAATTAAATATTAAATTTACTTTTCTGGTCAAAGATAGTAACATTTTATCCATTTATTACCAATATGAGACTAAGTGTATGTTTAGTATCACGATGAATTTGTCAAAATCACGGTGATTCACCGTAATTTTGCATAAGCAACATAGCTTAGCTTTTGAAAAATTACGGTGGGTTACTTCTCAAAACCAAATTTGAAAAATTAATCTGGATTTGGTTTTTGTACTGGAAAAGGATTAAAAGTAGAGAAATGCTTTCTAAAAAATTTAACCCACAATTAACTAACTTTTTTACATTACCCCACAACAATGACATTAGGAAGAAAAAGCATGCATAACAATTGCAATACACATCAAAAGGTGTGCAAACAAACAAAAAGAGAGAAGAGAAACAAGCATCTTTTTAAGTCATTGCTTAAATGATAAATGTCGAAATTGTTAGGCCGAATATTCAGAATTCACAAACAAAGTTTCTCATTTGTATGTGAGTTTCACATTCATGTACTTTTTGTTTTGTAGATATAAAACAAGGGTTTTGCTAACGAGTGTCCCCGAAACATACTTTAAGTATTTTATTTAAAAAAATTATTATTTCCAACGCGTTCACTTCGCACATTTTCATAAAAACCTTATAAAAACTTACTATTTAGATACTTAATGAGTGTCAGGGGCACTCGTACGCATTTTCCATAAAACAAAGTGAAAATAAATCACTAAATGATTTTCATACCTGAGGGATGACAATGGTGAACATGAATGTTATGTATAATAACATTACTTATATACTGAAGAGTAATGCAACCACCACCCACAATATGCACATCAGCACCACGGCCATCAATAGTTTTAAAGCTATTAAAAATAAGCTCTTGTGACAACTTAATCATCATGTTACTTGGAAACACAATCCACAATGGCTCATTTTGTATCACAGCATATCTAAGTGTACCAGGTTTTGGATTCACAGGATCATTGTCCGAGGAATCTGTGACAATGTAAAATTTACCACCTTTTCCTCCTTTTGCATTTTGTCCAAATCCTATTGCACAATCAGCTAACCTTTGACGATTGTTGGCCCAATCTGTGTCACATTTCCAACAATCATCAATTGGGTTTCCTGTTAGACATGATGTTGAAAAATCTTTGGTTGATATTGATAACATTTCTCTTCTTCCCATTGAAACATTCACTTTCCTACAAAACATTATGAACTTGTTAAACATATTGGAGAAATTTTCAGCTACATTTACTAACAACTAGCTCTACTATAGTTACCCAACACAAAAAAATGAAAAAATTTATGACCCAAGAAAAATGTAATTTTTATATGACCCAACCCAAGTAAAATGTAATCTCCATATGACCCAAAATATGATTTTTATTTTTTATCCCTCTTGTTCTAAGGGAAAGGAGGTCTAGTAGTTCAGAATTCGGCCGCGCGAGATAAGTAAAATCTGATCAAAAAATTGTTCCACCTAGAAATTGAATCATAATTCTTTCAAAATCCGTTCTTTTGGTGAAATTTATTAAGCACGTGAGCTCAATGATTTGGTTAAAAATCAATTATTTTTTGTGAGCGTGAAAAATGAAAAAAAATTAATGACCCCAAGAAATGAAATTTTGTTATGACCCAAAAGGAAAATGAAATTTTTATAAGACCCAAAAGATGAAAAAAAATTTAATGACCCAAAAATAATGAAATATTTTATGACCCAGATCTACCCTTTTTCTCACATGTTTTAAGTAATGTAGGGTCTTAAATATTATAGCAAAAAATAAATAAAAAAATTAGTTGTTTTTTTTTTGTATCAAACAGCTAAGGAAGAAAAAAAAAGGGGACAGAGGAGTGGGAATAAAAAAAATGAGGGTTTGGTGGAACAATGCAAGTTTTGTTGTGAGAAAAATGAGGTATTTGTTTACCTGTGAACTTCTATAGCAACAGATTCTGGGTCTGGATGTTGACCAGGAAGGGTGAGGTTAAGCATTGATGTTCCATGGGTGAAAAATGAAGAAATTAGTAAAATTAGGAAAATGCTGGTTGTTTGACTCATTGTTGATGGAGGAAAGTTTTCAACTTTCACAGTGGTGACTGGTGAGTGGAGAGTAACGAGTTAGTGATAGCTACTGCTTTTTGCAGCAAGGAGTACTGTCACTCACTTACTCACACTACTCTCCATGAGTTTATGATGCGAGTGGGTAAAAGTATTATGGGATGGCTCCTTTCTTTGCTATTGGCTTGTTTTTGTTTTGGATAATTAATTAGTAGTAATATACACTTAAACTCCGTGATTAAAGGAATTAGTAATTTGAAGGGGTGTAGTGTGGAACGGAAGCACAGGATAATCACTTTTTCTAATTAAGCTCTTTACGTACACTATAGTGGTATTTTTTACAAAAGAAAAGGAAACTAATTATGTTATTAAATTTTCAAATTACATTGTGACCGGATTAACTCAACAAATAATGTTGATATTGTTCCACTCTAAACATTATGTGGTTGAATTTTTTTTATAGACGAAATGACAAAGTCATTGAAAAGTCACACACATAAAGTAGAGTGACCGAGGTTCGAACCTCCAACACTAGTAATTTCGGTATTTCTGCCAATTGAACTATAATTTGTGGACATGTGGTTGAATTTTTAAGTAGTGTTTATCACTTTTTTTGTTGCTGTATTGTTTATCACTTTATTTATTAAAAAAAATCAAAATTGCAATTTAATAAAAAATAATAATAACATCATAAAATTAAAATTTGGATCATGCTAACTAATGTTTCGGAACATTAGTTAAAGATATTAAAAAGATAAATTTTATATTAAAAATATATTTTTTATATCATACAAATATTAGATATACAAATTTCAATATATATAATTTTATTATATTGAGTTTTCTTAGTTAGTGTCTTGGCACTGTGTAGCATTTACTTTAAAATTTATCCATAAATATAGCATGAGTAACAACTATATTGACTTTCTTTATACAAGGGCTTCATTTTGTACAATGGAAAAAAGAAAATGAGAAAACCACAACAAAAGAATTTTATCCCTAGTAGCCCTATTGTTGTTGATGTACCGTATATGTTTTCCCTGCCGTTGTTATTATTGTTATTAGAGTTGTTAAAATGAGCTAGTTCGAATGGGCTGACCTGTTAAGCCCGATTTTTTTTTTGGGTTTGGGCTTTAAATATCATAACCCGAATTGTTTTTGGGTCTTTTAACTCGACCCGATAAAATCCGTTTAAAATATGGGCTAGCACGAATGGGCCCGGATGGCCCACAAGCCCGAATAAATCATAATAAGAAAATTAAAGAATAAATATAAGTAACTTATTTTGGATGATTTGAACTTAATTTGTATTATGAGAGTTTCTTTTGCCGTCCTACGAGTTTCTCAAACATTATCCGCTACTTAAGTAGCGGATGGTGTTTTTTCCTCAAATTTCTCATTTTTACTACTTGTAGCGGATGAGAAAAAATAGGGCGCTTGAGAAACTTGTATGTAGCGGATGAGTAAAAATAGAGCGCGCGAGAAACTCGTAAGTAGCGGATGAGTAAAAATCGGGCGCGCGAGACTCGTAGGTAGCAGATGACTAAAAATGAGCGCGCGAGAAACTCTATGTGCGGTAAAAGAAACTCTCTTGTATTATTAGTAAAGGGAATTTGGCTTTTTTTGTTGTTGTTGTTGCTGCTTGATATGTGATGCCGATATAATTTGTATTATTTTGGATGATTGATTTGCTAGAAATGCAATGTAGGTTTGAATATTTGAGTCTAATTTGTGAAAATAATTGGTCCCAATTTATTGTGTAGAAAATGCAATATAGATTTAATTCAATATGTGAAAAAATTTGATCCTATATAATATATTTTATATAAAAAAAAAATATGTATATTCTTTTGCCAAAGAACAAAATATAAAACAAATTTTTTTTTTTTGACATTTTCTATTTTTTTATTGGAAAAATAAAAAAAATGTGGGTTAGCCCGAAGCCCGTATAGGGACAGGCTCGGGCGATACTTTTTCGAGCCCGTTTTTCATCCGGGTTTTTTTACAGCTATAGTTCTTACCTTCCTTCTTCTTGAATTGGAGGCTCGAGGGTGAAGAAACATAAGGAGGTTTTGGCATCCCTCTTTCCAAGTGTTTTAAAATTGGTTACTGACTACGGTCTGGCAAGTCCATCAGTCTGTCGTCGAGTAATAATTCTCAAATGAATGAGTTCGTATCCGCATGAATTGTGCCAATGCGACTAGTGTTGTTTAGGAATCTGATAGTTTTTCATTCGCTTATAGTTTGGAAAAGTTTGAATTAAAATAGACAATAAAGTAAATACAAAGATGAGAGAATTAAGATGAGAAAGATAAGTTAAGCGCTTTCGAATCCCTCCTCTACCCCAGTTTGATAATTTGGCGTTATATCGCTTATTATTCTTTTTATTATCTGGTGGATTAATACATAAGTGATAACTTGTGCTTTCACATACTAAGGTTACCCTATTGCAATTGAAGATACTAGAAATAATCAAGGAAAGTGAACACATGCATGTTGTCACATTGTTATATTATCTTTACAAGCTTGTCACATTCATATCAATCCTTAATTAAATAGTTATAAATGTTGGGTGAAGGGATTCATTAGATTGATAAGAGCACCACCACTTGCTTATATAGAGGCAAAGTAAATGGGCTTCTGATACAAATCAAGTATAATGGGTTGTTTTGCTATATAGGCCCATAACTACTTACTTAACATACCCTCCCCTAATTGGACAAACCAATTAATCAAAAACAGAAAAAATACACGAAGCAAAACAAAACATTAGCAGAAACTTAAGAGACTCAGCTTAGCTAGACAAATCAGAGATGCAATGCAAAGCACAAGATTGCTTAGCACATACATCATGATCTTGAGCACTTCTCATTCCTAAACCTTCCTTTAATTTGAGAAAGGATTCCAACTTCAAAGGTTTTGTCATAATATCGGCCAATTGATCTTGAGACTTGCAATGCTTCATTTCCACCATGCCATCTTTAGTGAGATTTCTCAAGAAGTGAAATCTAACATCAATGTGCTTGCACCTCCCATGCATCACAGGATTCTTGGACAATTTTATGGAGGAGCTATTGTCACAATGGATTACAATAGCTTGGTTCTGAGGAAGTTTCAAGTGGCTTAACACAGCTTTCAACCAAATACTTTGACAGGCACATACTGCAGCTGCTACATACTCTGCTTCTGTAGTGGATAAGGTTACTATTGGTTGTTTCTTTGAGGACCATGCTATAGCACCTGTACCCAGCATGAAGACATATCCTGATGTGCTTTTTCTATCATTCACATCCCCTGCATAATCTGAGTCTGACCAACCAACTAGTTCTATACTTTTGTTACTTGTATGCTTGTACATGATGCCATCAGTTAATGTACCTTTCAAGTATCTCATGATCCTCTTTACAGCTGCTACATGGATATCAGTTGGCCTATCCATGAATCTTGCAACAAGACATATGGAATAAGCCAAATCAGGTCTAGTGGCTAAGAGGTACATTAAACAACCTACCATTTGTTTGAATGTTGTTGCATCTGCTGCTTTGCCATTTTCATCCTTGTCTAGCTTACAGCCAGGTACAATTGGGCTGCACACATTGTTACAATTTTCCATGCCAAATCTCTTTAATATCTCTATTGCATACTTATGCTGATGGATAAAAATTCCAACATCAGACTGGATTACTTCTACTCCAAGGAAATACTTCATCTTTCCTAAGTCAGTCATTGCAAAATTCTTCTTCATTGATTCTTTGAAATCAAGGATCATATCTAGGTTATTTCCAGTGCATATGAGATCATCCACATATAGGCTAACAATAAGTATTTTATTGTTGAAACCATACTTTACAAACAGTGTAGGTTCATGAGAACATTTTTTGAATTTTTCAGTAGCAAAATAGCTTTCAATTTTGCTATACCAAGCCCTTGGTGCTTGTTTCAGTCCATAGAGGGCTTTCCTTAGTTTGTAGACCATATTTTTATTTCCATTTTGATAACCCAGGGGTTGCTCCACATATATATCCTCAGTTAGCTCTCCATGCAAAAAGGCACTCTTCACATCTAATTGGAAGATTTTCCAATTTTCTTTTGCTGCTAAGGCTAATATAGCTCTAATGGTATCCCATCTAGCAACTGGGGCAAAGACTTCATCATAGTCTATACCATGTATTTGACTGTAACCTTTAGCCACTAACCTGGCTTTGTGCTTCTCTATCTTTCCCTTCTCATTGTATTTGGTTTTGTAAATCCACTTTACACCAATGGTATTAGCTCCTTCAGGTAGAGTTGTTAATTCCCATGTCATATTGTTTTCTATTGATTCCATTTCTTGATCCATGGCTTTCTTCCAGACTTCAAACTTTTCAGCTTCAGCATAAGTCTTTGGATCATCACTGGTTGTGTAGATAGCTAGATTGTGAGCTTCTTCTTCTTCCAAATCACTGCCTGTGACATAGTCTCTAAGTCTCACAGAGGGAACCCTGATCCTTGTAGCAGATACTTGACTAGGTCCATCTGTTTCATCATCACTTGAAGTGTTTTCAACAATCATGTGATCATTTTCATTGTTTTCATTTGTATTTTCCAATGTATCAGTGTTAGCCAATGGAGCATTTGTACTTGGTTGACCTATCTCAGATACAGTATCATCATCAACACCTTGATTGTCATCATGTTTTGTATCTTTGTCATTCCAATTCCAACCTTGATTTTCTTCAAATACAACATCTCTACTGATAACTATCTTTTTCTTTATTGGATCATAAAGCTTATAAGCTTTAGATTCCTCACTGACTCCCAAGTGTACACACTTGATGCTTTTGTCATCTAGTTTTGTTCTTTGTTTATCAGGTACATGAACATAGGCTACACATCCAAACACTCTAAAATGATGTACTGAGGGTTTGATTCCACTCCAAGCTTCTTCAGGTGTAATATCTTTGACTGATAGAGTAGGACTTCTATTCATAACATAGGTTGCCCATTTAACAGCTTCTGGCCAAAACACTTTAGGCATATTCCTTCCAGCAATCATACTTCTCACCATGTTCAATATTGTCCTGTTTTTTCTTTCTGATACTCCATTCTGCTGTGGAGTGTAAGCAGCAGTCAATTGTCTCTTGATTCCTTGATTGCTACAAAATTCATGAAAGTCAGTTGAGAGAAATTCTCCTCCTCTATCAGTTCTTAGAGTTTGTATAGCACAACCAGATTCTTTTTCAACAACCAGTTTAAACATTTTGAAAGTATCTAGTTCACTTGATTTTTCTTTCAAAATGTAAGTCCAAGTTTTTCTAGAAAAATCATCAGTGAATGTTATGAAGTACCTGTTTCCTCCATTGGAAGTTGGATTCAAAGGTCCACATAGGTCTGAATGCACAAGTTCAAGCTTCAGTTTTGCTCTCCACATTGCTTGTTTAGGTATAGCATCCCTATGTTGCTTGCCTGTCAAGCAATCTCCACAGTGTTTATCCAAATCATCTAATACTGGCAAACCCTTAACCATATCCTTCTTTGCTAGGGTATTCAATCCCTTAATGCTTAAATGAGCATATCTTTGATGCCATAGTTGAGGCACAATTACAGTTGCATTGACTACATACATCCTGTTTGGTGACATATGAGTGGTGAACAGAAGGCCTTTATCATCATGATATATTTTGCACAGATCATTTTTAAACACTATAGTTACATGCTTTTGTTGAATTTGTCCTATGCTTAGAAGATTTGAATTTAATCCAGGTATATAGAACACATTAGTGATGACATGAATTTTTCCAGCAATGCTCAATTTTACATTACCTTTGCCCATGACATTCATCTTTGAATCATCACCTAGCTTCACTGAATCTCTATAGCTTCCATCAAATTCATATAACCAGTCCTTGTTTCCTACCATGTGATTGCTACACCCTGAATCCAAGAACCAAGTTTCATTTCTCAATTCCTCAGTGTTGGTTCTGGCCATAAGCAGAGTTTCTTCTTCTTCAAGGAACTCAGCATAGTTCGCATTTTCTTCCCAATCTGGGCATTCATTCTTATAATGTCCTAACTTGTGACATTTAAAACATTCCACATTATCTTTAGACACTCTTCCCCTACCACGTCCTCTTGAGAAACTCCTTCCTCTTCCTCTACCAGATCCTGATCCTCTACCACCATTTACAGCTTTGAGAGCTTGTTCCTCAATACCTCTTTGTTGACTCTTCATTATTTGTTCTTGGACAATTAAACTACTCTGAAGTTCATCAATTGAAAGGGTTGTAACATCGTTTGATTGTTCAATGGAACAAACTACAAAGTTGAATTTTGCAGGTAAAGAACGGAGAATCTTTTCAACAATGGTGACTTGTGTCATTCTTTCACCAAAGGAAGTCATCTTGTTCGCAATTGACATGGTTCTTGCAAAGTATTCATCAATGGTTTCACCCTCCCCCATTGCAAGAACTTCAAACTCTCTGCGCAATGCTTGAAGCTGTGCACGCTTCACTCGTGTTGATCCTTGATATTTTGTACGCATAGCATCCCAAATCTCCTTCGCTGTATCTCGTTCCAGAATGGTTTCCAAGATTGAACGATCAATCGATTGAAACAAGTAATTCTTGACCTTCAAATCAAGAAGCTTGCTTGCATTTGCAGAGGCTTGTTGTTCAACCGTAGCATTCGCCGGTGCCGTCACAACGCCGGTTTCAATTAACGACCAATACTCCTTGGAACGAAGGAGATTCTCCATTAACATAGCCCAGTGTTCATAGAATCCATCAAACTTCGGAATTGCTGGTTTGGCAAAATCGGAATCCGCCATGGTAGTGTGAATTGTAGGAGAAAAATTGAAAGAGAATCGTCGGAGAAGAAGCTTAGAATAGGACGATGGGAATCAGTGGTGGTTACGATGGTTGCAACCGTCGTAACGGAAAAAAAACGGTCACTTTCTGTTAGCACAGATCTCTGGAAACCGGTGCGATGATACCACGTGTTGGGTGAAGGGATTCATTAGATTGATAAGAGCACCACCACTTACTTATATAGAGGCAAAGTAAATGGGCTTCTGATACAAATCAAGTATAATGGGTTGTTTTGCTATATAGGCCCATAACTACTTACTTAACAATAAATCATGCAGAAATTAACATAGTGATTAATTAATCCAATTGCCCCTAGCCTCGGGTGCTTGAGTTACATTTCTCAATACTGGCTAGATTTATTATCTCAGGTCGGGATTAAGACTGTTATGACGTCACCTTGTCCTAATACGATTCATAAATATGACCGATATCTTGAATACATCAGTAAAATAGTAGATAATAAAAGATAATAAACTGAATTAATAGTAATTAACATAAACATTTGCAAACCAAATTACATGTTAGGAGCATTTATACAGTGAGGGCATCTCCATTGTATGGTCTGTATTGTTAATTAACGTATTTTATTGTTAATGAATCTTGAGCACCGTTATGAGGGAATCACGCTGTCCTTGTTATCGAGAAAGTGGTTTCTACAGTAATTTTTGGACATGTCACTTGGCTTCTCTCGGGAGTGAAATAAACTTTCACGATATGCGTCTGGCTCTATGTCGAATGAAAACTATACTACGACCAATGTCAATGTTAATTCTGACACCTTGGATGCGTGAAATCGTTTTAATCCTTGATTCAAGTGTAGAAAGATAACAACAACATGGACAAAAAGGGTCGTTCTCTTCTAGTCAATGAGCACTGAGCAGGCTTTTGACTTTTGGGTTGCATAAATGTAATGTTACACTGGTGCTGCTGCGTGTTACATTTGCCACACTCACGGTGACAATACATCACTACAGAGTAAGTGTATGTGAACAACTTGTAACAAAAAAAAAGTGTATGTGAACAACTTTGTAGTTTGTTCATAAATTCAAAGAGTTCATTGTTAAAAGGTTTAATAAACTACACTAAGCTCCAATAATTAATTTTTTGGTCATGATAACTATTCCCTCCGTATTTCATCGAAAAAAAAAAAAAAACTATTCCCTCCGTACGAAAATAATTATAATATTTTACTACTGCACACTTGCCGTTTCAAAATTTTGATCATTAATATATTTAGTTGTGTATTATTAAAAAATATAAAAATGTGATATTTTGATAGTACTCATCGAGACAAATCTAACAAGATCGCATATGTTAATATTTGTGTTTATACATTAGTAAAAAAATGTAGTCAAAGTAACTTGTATGAATAGTGCACATGGTCAAATTGTGATTATTATTTTGAGACGGAGGGAGTAGTGTTTTCGGGATACTTCTCCGGCCATAATTATAAACAAAAGTTCATTTTTAAGGTTCATTGAATAAATGATGTATTTGATCTATATTATTGATTAGATACTGATACATGAGTTAAGGAAATTTTTATTTATAATTGTAGCCGGATGGAGTACTAGTTAAAGAAGTAAAAAAGTAAACTTTTGTATTTAAAATATCATTTGTTAAACTTTTAAAAAGTTGACTATACAAGTTTCAAAATAATTTTATTATATTTAGTCTCTTAACTAGTACTATGATAGAGAGCTAGAAACTAATTGCTGGAAATGTAAAGGAAAAGCATAAAGAAAGTAAATGCAAAGGCTATAAAATAAAGATAAATAAAAACATTCATTTCATTCATTATGTTAACATGTCCAAGAAAACTACATATATAAGACTTGTAATGGGCCTAAGGACATAAGCCCAATTAGACAACCCAATAACATAACATAAATATCAAACTAATAATATGAATATTATACTTCATTAATATCTAAATTATTTAATTAATTCCTACTTAATACTTATTTAATTAACTACTAATCTTCTTCTATCATTGCCGCCGGGTTCACTTGAACCTTGTCCTCAAGGTTCAGAGACCAGTCTGGAGGTTTACGAGCTGGACGAGTGTGAGGCGGATCAATTAAATTGTGCTGTAGTGAGACTTGAGGCACATCTATTTTTGATCCAAAAAAGAATTGTCCATAGCAAAAAATTTGGCCCATTTGAATGAAAGCCCAAAGTTGAATCTCAATTTTTTGCTTTGAATGGAACCTTGCAATACTTTCATAAAAGACAGCTAGCCACGTTGGTGTAGCTGAAGAGTGGTGATGTCCTTCTAAATGGAGTGATTGCATCACTTGGCTCAAGGGACACATTTTGGCGTTGGCAGCTACAATAGTGGGTAGAGCGTTGTGATAGTACCAATACCAATACCAAATACACGCCTGTGACCATTCTTTTTCTGCTAGAATAAGACGCAATTTAGGACACATGGCAGAAAATAAGAGGTCGTCATAGGGAAAAAGTTTGTTGATCACGTGGGAGTGGGAGCATATATCAAGCATACTGGAATTGGAGTCCACGTGGCAATTTGTGATTGAAAGTTGATATATCACACGGATGGTGATTTCTATTGAGGGGTGAGATTTTCCTAAAACAACAACAAAAGAATCTGACGGTGAAGATTGGGTTTGAGGGCCACCCTTCAAGCAAAGAAAATCAAACACTTCTTTGAGGACAAAAATGTCAAACAACGTTGAACATAGAAGAACGATTGAAGAAAATGGTGGTGGTGTATCCGGTGGTTTCGGAGGCGACAGTGATGTCGGTGGTAAATACGAGACTTTAAGGGATAGCTTTGTAATTGGCGTTTCCATGAAAGTTCTTAGATAAGGTGGCTTCGCCGGCGGTCGAGCAACTGGGTTTGTGAATGGCGTCGATGGCGACGGTGGTTTTGAACACGGAGGTGAAGCTAAAACTTCGTCCGATAGCGATTTAAGATCTGGTGGTTCCGGCGGTGGTGCCAGAGGTGACTGTGCAGTGTAAACCATGGGCAAATCCGGGGGTTTAGGTGGCGGGTCTGGTGGTTTTAGAGGCGGCACCGACGACTGCAAATTTGAAGGAAACTGTGTTGTTGGTGGTTGTTTTGGACACAGAGAAGTTGATAGAGAATCATGGTTAGTTTTGAATTCTTCTTCTTTCTCCTCTTTCTGTTCTTTCTCAATGATTTCAATATTTAGATCGGGCATAGAGCACAAATCACTCCCACCACTAACAAATTTTTCTGCTTCTTCTATTACTGTTGGTTCTTCTTTTAATTCTTCTTCCACTGAAATAATTAACTCAGTTTTTACTTGTGGTTTTTCTTCTTCTTGAACCACAGCAATGAACTCAGTTTCTGCTTCATCTTCTTCACCTGGAAAAATGAGTCTCCATTCAGGTTTGAAGTGTCTAAGTAATGCACATGTGAATGAGTCCCAACTTGGCTTTGGGTGTGTAGGATACCAGCTCAGCCACCATGTGAGAGCAGCGCCTCTCATGGCAAAACCACTTTCTACTATCTTTTCTTCATCTAATAGTCTCCAGCTCCTACTGTTAAATATTTTTTCAGTACAAATAATCCACCAAGAAGCATCTTCACTGCCATCAAAAGTAGAAATTTTCTGACGGATTGGAGCATTTGGGATTGTTGCTGTTTGTGGTGATGGTGAAGAGATATATGGGTTGGGTGAAGGTGATGGTTCCTGAACCGCAACTCTTTCTAGCTCTTCTTTCTCTTGATTTTCTTCTTTTTCTTCAGAAAATTTTGACAAAATATTCGGATTAGTTTCTGGATTTAGGAATGTTGCAACTTGTTGTGAATATGAGTGATGAGGTTGTTGTTGTTGTTGAGGGTAGTAGTAGTGGTTTGAATATCCATCTTCACATGGAGAAGAAGAAGTTAGGTATGATGTGTAATGGTTTGGTGATGGTGATGCAGTATTGTTTATGTATGGAGAGTAAGGTGAATGGTGAAGTTTGATGGTGGGTGGTATGATGGGTCATGGAGGTGATGTGGATATGAAGGAAAACTGGGGTTGGGTGTAAGGGGTGGAGTTGGTAAGGTTGTGATAGTGGAATAATATGGGTTAGAAGATGAAGGATAGGTGTTGGGTGGAGGTGATGGAGTGGGTGTTGGTGGTGTGAAGCCATGGTTGAAAATGGGAGTGTGAGTTGGTTGTTGTTGAAAAACTTGTGTGTGTGAAGCCCAATCTGTTGCAGTATGGTACGATGGAAGTTGAGCATGGTGTGGAATAGTGGAATAATGTGGATGAGTGAAAGTGGAGTAAGGTGGAGAGGTGATAGGGGAGTAAGATGGAGGAGTATAAGATGGATAAAGTGGAAATGAGAAATCAGCCATGGAAATGGGAGGATTGAATGGAAGAATGAAAGCACCAATGATAGAGAGCTAGAAATTAATTGCTGGAAATGTAAAGGAAAAGCATAAAGAAAGTAAATGCAAAGGCTATAAAATAAAGATAAATAAAAACATTCATTTCATTCATTATGTTAACATGTCCAAGAACACTACATATATAAGACTTGTAATGGGCCTAAGGACATAAGCCCAATTAGACAACCCAATAACATAACATAAATATCAAACTAATAATATGAATATTATACTTCATTAATATCTAAATTATTTAATTAATTCCTACTTAATACTTATTTAATTAACTACTAATCTTCTTCTATCATACTACTTCAGAGGCACCATTTATCATTTTCCTAACTTTTTTCATTCATTTTACTTGCTCATTACTTTTATCCCAGTCTTTAAGATCTAGCTTCTTTGAGGACCAGTTGCTAGCCCCATCATTATCCCGAGCTTTTCACCGTCGGTCCTCGGTTCATGAGCTGCACGAGCCCAATTAGTCAATCCTAACAAACTAACCAATGACTCATCTAATTGGATTATTCTGGGTCCTCCTAGAAAGCATGGTTAATAACCTAAAAGTATCTAATGCATTTTGGACTTATTTTATTCTCTAGAACCTATATTCATTCATTACATTTCATAGGTCTTGCATAATCACCTTCTCCTCAAGGTGTAATCTAACGAAATCCACAATGTTATAGTAAAACGAACAATTTAATGAAAACCCAAAATTTTTAAAAATTCCAAAGCAAATTGTGCAAATTGGCTTTCCTCCTTCTTTGAATAATTTTAATAGTTTCCAAACTGAAAAGTCCATTCATTAAGCCCAATTATCCAATTAGAGTACCCAAACAAACAAACAATCACAAAAATGCATTTGCACCAAAAAAATAAAGAAATTAAAAGTCAGTGACAATACAAAGAAAAAAATTAGTGAGTATTGCCAAAGATTTTGACACAGATTAAATAAGAGAATGAGGATTGAAAAATTGGTGATATTTTACGTAGTAGGCATTCATATTCCTATATAATAAATGCACCATATTTGAATTTTGATTTCATATAAGGAATTTTAATTTTGGTATAATTGCTAATTAATTAATTAATTCATTCCATTATATGGGAAAACATTTCGATATGGCTTAAATATGAAAACGGTCCCGGCAATTTATGCCTCGTTTTTATTTTGGTCCCTGTAAAATAAAAAAAAGTTTGATTTTAGTTCCTGCAAAATCTCAAAAATTTTAAAAAGGTCTTTGAGTTGAATTTTTTGTTGACATGTCCAATTTATGATGATTTGGCAGATGCTGACTATACTTCTTTGCTGACGTGACTTTACACATTTCATTTTTAATATAAATTATCATTTTTATTTAACTTTTCATTTTTTTATTATTTATAATAATTAACATTTTTAATTAAAAACTTTGTTTTTTACTTAAATCAAAAGTGAAAAATCCTATAAAAAAAAAGAAGCTTAAAATCCAAAAAATCATCTTCATCTTCAACAAATTAAATGAGAGAAAAAGACAGATTCTCAAAACTATTCTAACAACAGTGAGAGAAAGAAATTCAAATTGATTTTCAAGATGGGAAGAAGACACTCATGCCTTTGTCACAATTGCTAATCACCCTTAATCTAGTCACAACTTTGGATATAAAAAATAATAACCCACTGTTTACACTGATTTTTGGTAAACAATCGCTAGTCTGAATTAATTACTTGAAGGATCAACTAGTGAATCCTGAGACTATAATTCTGTGCGTTCATTATTAAAGAAGTAAACATTTTTTACAGTTTTCATATGTGTTCACAATTTCATACAGTTTGAAATAAAACTTGATGTTTACGAAAGATTCACAAACAAACAAATTTTATGTAAATCAGTAAAGTGAATAAACTTTTAAAGACAAAAGACTTAGAGAAAAGTAAATTTGCATAAACTGTAAATAATTTACAATAGAAGGTTCACAGAATCATACTTTTTCCTGTTTTCACTCAGCTTTCTCGATAACATGAGCATTGTGAGTTTTTTAGGATTTCGTATGTGAATTTTGTGACCCTCAATTCGACTTCTAAACTTATATTTATAGCCTAAAACCTTAACTGCTAGATAACGGTTACAAACACGTATTTTTGACACGTGGCCACGTTCTCTGATGACTTGCCTTCAATTTGAAACAATGCAACCGTTGGCTGAATCGAAGTCGAACTGTGAATCGAAACAGAAAGAATTCTATGCCCCAGAGGTTTGAATAGCCCTTTCGATTCTACTATAAAGAAAATCGAAACAAAAGACTTTTGACTTTTAAAAGACTTTAATGCCATTTTAAAAGTATCTTCTCAACAAGACATATTTCTGTAATTATCAAACCTCAGAAGGTGTAATTAAATATGAAATTCTTTCGTAATTTCAGAAATAGTCATTATGTTATATTTTTTGTTTTAAAGAGTTCTAAACGTTCTAAAAAGACATTTATTGCATATTTTGATTTAACCAAAATATGGGATAACAAATTGCCCCCAAAATGCCAGTTTCGATTTCGAGAAGTTTAATTCGAAAGAAAAGATATTTGCATTTTAAGCACTGAAACGTTTTTACTTTAAAACAAATTTCTTCACGTTTTCCAGAAACAATTGTGACGTCATAGTCATCATTAGTCTTTTCAACTGTCACACTTTGTCCACTACCATAAATGCGTCCACATTTTCGCTTTTAGTGGGACACGTGGCAAGTCCGGAAGTTGAAAGAAAAATGCAAAAAACATCTTTTTCTTTTTTATTTAAATAAATCGGCATTATATCCGAATATTATAAATAGCGCTCATCTTCCCCATTTGAGACTTTCTGAACTTTTCACCATTTTTACATATCTTCTAAGCTTTCTGTAACTTGTACCAAGCTCCAGTGCTCGTTTCACAAATCCAAACCGTTCAAAATCTTCTAGAAGTTTTAATTTCACCTTCTACCGGTTTAGATCTCAAAGATCTAAATTTTAAATCTCTACATTCTCAAAAGGTTTCAACACAAAAACCCTTTTTCTTCCATTATGTCCGAAGAAAAACGACAAGAGGTTCCCTTTGCTGGCAAGTGGAACAAATTCATCTGTTTTGAAGGGAAAGAACCAATGGTGCCTCAACCTCATGGAGACGCAAAAACATCCAAAGTTTGGCATTCTGAGCTCATGATTCCTTTCGTTGTTGAAAGGAATGTTTTTGCATTTGGAGGACCAACACCAGATGAAAAATCTCTGTCTCTGAAGGTAAGCGAATTATTTCCTTGCTATAACTCTTGCGAACCACCAATTTTCGGGGCGAAACCCTTTCATTTAGGTTATTTAAATGTTAGGAACAAACTATTTAGGTCAGTGCCTTCGATACCCAATAAACATTATATCCCTTGGTTAGATCGAGTTGAGAAGGTATATAAGGAATATTGGCAGAGTTCTGGGATTTATGACCTGATTCAACTTTCTCGATATGGCCCCCAATATCACCCTGAATTATTGGTAGCTGCTATGCATTTCTATGAAAAATCCACCAACACCTTTCATTTCCCTTGTGGGATGATGACTCCAACACTTTTAGATGTTGCTGCCTTAACTGGTCTTCGACCAGTAGGAGAAACTTTCGATCCAGCCAATACTAGTGACAATATTGAGTTCGATTATGATGAGCTTTCTTTTACCAAATATATAGGCAAACAAAACCCAAATAAAGGAAAGGTCTCGAATATTGAACACATAGCTTTTCTAACATTATGGTTATCCCATTATGTTTTTTGTTCTCGATCTCTTCAAATAGCTAAAATGTTTATACCCATGGCCATTCAAATCCATGAAGGCATGCATTTTAGCCTTGGTAAGTTACTTCTCGCTGTCCTTTATGAATCTATAGGGGCAACTTGTGATGAAATTAAGAAATCGGAGGGTGGTTCAACCTTTCTAGTAGCTGGACCTATGTGGTTACTTCAAATGTGGCTATGTGCCACTTTCGAACAAGAAATAGGTTTCACCATTCCTGAAAGTAGACAACCCCAAATCCGAGAAAGGACCTTTGAAGGAATGAGAACAGTTTGGCTGACACCAAACTTTATCGAAAATGATCCCAAAACCCTTTTCATGAAATATGTCAAAGTTTTCCTGAACTTTGATAGTTTTAAACCTCAACATGCTCCGTTTTCAACTAGAGACATAGGACCAAATTGGTACACTGATGAATTTCCACCTACTGATCCTGATCTTGATGATGAGGTAGATGAACTTTGGTCTACCTACCTTGACCTAACATTACTATCATGTAGGATTAGTTCTATGGCCAAGAATTTTGGCTTGGTTGGGTACCAACCAAATCTAGTTTCAAGGTAATTTGACTTTAGCCAGATTCGACCAAAAAGTCTTTTCGAAACTCCAAAGGAAATGTTCATGAGTTGCAGTATTTCTGAAGCGAAGAGGGTAAATTTCTTTAATTCGAACCTTGTATGAGTCGAAGTAAATACAACCTCACATCTTTATCTTATCATTTCTCTTTTTCAGGGTATAAAAAGAACTGCTAGTTCTACTGATACCACCAGGACAAAGAAAACCAGAGAAACTGTTACCCTTTCGAGTGATGCCTCGGTTAGTGCTTTCAACATTTCATTTTATCTATCAATCTTTTGTTTTTCTTGTATTGAAACATAATTCCCAATAATTACAGGAAGAAGAAGTTGAAATTCTTCATCAGAGAAAACCCGTTATGAAATCCACTACATCAGTCGAAGAACCTGATGCTGAAGTTATGGGTCCTTCAAAAACCCAATCAACAAAGAAAAATATTGTCCCTTCGACCACTGAGCCTTCAGATAAGGCTGATGCTGACGTCGTCGTTGAAGATGTCAATGAAAAGGAACCAGGCTCTGGTGATGGAGAGAAAAAGAAGAAGAAAAAAAAGAAATCGAAATCTTCTGATGAAAAAACCCATAAGAAGAAAAAGAAGAAAACCAAGTCTCATTCTTCTGATGAGGGAGTTCAATCGAATCCCAATGAATCAATTCCTGCTAAGAATCCCGAAAGGCCATCAACACCAATTCCTGAACATCTGGTCGAAGAAATTGTAGTTGAAGAAGTGATGGTAGAAAAAGCAGTTGAAGTCGAAAAACAACCAAATACTGACGATGGTAACGACAATGTAAGTTTTTATTGGTTTACATTTCGAATATCTGTCATATCCTTTGTTTTCGAATCTTTCCCTCATATATTTTCTTTTTAGGATGTGGTAAAAGATCAGAATACTGAGCTTCAAAGAGATGCTGTTCCTACCAATGATGATTCAAATAATAATCCTGAAAAAGAGGAACCAGTTTCGAAAGAAACAACACAACCTAATCATGTTGAAGGTAGCGGGAAAGGAGACTTTGTGGAAACAAACTCTGCCTCTCAAGCAAATCCAGACACATCTAACGAACATTTGGATTTTGAAGTATCAAACTCTGACGAGGATATGCCAGAGGCTGAAGTTGGAGGTTCGTCTATTCTTCCAGAAACTTCTACTTCCAAATTGTCAGCTAGCATTGGAATGTCTGAAGGGGATTTCGAAAATTTGAAGGCTAAACAACCTGACGTTGCTTTGCAATTGCTGATGGCTAAGAAATGGGAACCAGCTCGAAGCTCAAGTAATGAAACTGGATGTAGCTCCAATCAAAGTGATGCTGGTATTAAACAATATGTTCGCCAAGATTCGATGATTTCGAAGTTGCACCTTGATTATATCAATGGTGATGTTTTGGCTTCCATCGAAGAAAATCCTAGTGAAGCTTTTGCTCATAAGAATTTTTTGAGTAAGTTTCATAACCTTCTTACTGATGAAGCCACTTTGAACAAAGTTATTCAACTCGAATCCATCATTGAGAATCTTGCTAAGGCTGTTCAGAAGAAAGGATATACCATTGGACGAATAAGCCATCAAAAAATTGCTCAAGCTGCTGTCTTCGATAAGGCTAACATCTCTATCGAGAAAGTTGAAAAAATGAGATCAGAGCAAGTTGTCCATGGGAAAGAACGTCAAGAAAGCAATTCGAAGATACAACAGTGGAAAGAAGATATAACCAATTTCGAAGCTGAGATTGCTAGGCGACAACTCCTTATTTCTGAAGAGGAGAAAAAATGTGATGCCATGGATGAAGCTGCCTCTACTGCTCGTCAAGAAGCTATTGACAAAGAAGCAAGAAAAGGGTTAAGTTATTTCAGTGCTTCTGAAGCCTTGGATGAAGAAATGAAATCCCTTCAAGCTTCTGTTCAAGTTATCGAGGTCGAAATCAACTTGATCAAGGCTCAATACAACGCTTTGAAGTCCAATCCTTGAAGACTTGATGTTTTATTTGCTCTTTAATATTGTCGAACAATTTTTATTGTCTTTCGAATATTCCAACTTGTATTCTGACAACGCCCATTTTGTGGCAAATTATTATTTGTTTGCCATTTGATTTTCTCGTTTTTTATGATATCTTCGAATTATTTGGAAAGGGCCTTTGTTGCTTCGAATAAAATTTTACGTTAAAATGAAACTTATCTTTTTTGTATCTAAAACCTCGTGATTAACGGCGAGAAATCTTCTTCATTCCTAGGTCTTCGTAACTACCAAAGATTTTTAAAAAAACCGTGTTTGACTCTTTTTCCAAGATGGTTAAGTCAATCCATATTTATTATTTGCGAGAAACAAGGGAAATTCTAACTGCCAACAAACTCATATTTTTCCCTATAAAAGGAGACATTCCCTTTGTGATTTCTTATTCCACATATTTTCCAACATTCTTCCTTTCTTCAAGAAACCATGAAAAGAAAATCTAAAGGCGTTGTTTCTGTTAAGAAAACAACCAAACCTTCTTCTGTTTCTAAACGCAAGAAAAATCAAACTCCCAAAGCCAAACCTAGCCAATCTTCTCAAAAGATTCAAACACGATCTCAACGCCATGTCCAAGAACACAATGATTCTGGTTCAGATGAGATTGACTCAGATTATGCTGAATTTTTGAAAACTTACATCCCAGAAGAAGATCTCTGCCCAGATCATGATGATTCCCTTATAATGGTCGAGGATTCTACCAACTCTCCTCATGAGAAAGATAAGGACGTTAAGTCCAGTTCTTCGAAGATGAAGTGAGGTGTAACGATCCACCTTACTGCTGCTGGGGAGTGTTCCTTGTGTGGTGGAACTTCTCAACCAGTTGGGAAGGATTAGTGGTTGCACCTTCTTTCTTGCTTTTCTCTTTACTGTTTAAAATAAAAATGCACTAGGATAGATTTCTGTTAGGTCAAATAAAACCATAGATGGTTTCAAATGTAACCAATTTTTGTAATCTTTTAATTTGGAATACAATTTCGATTATTTGATTGGTTTAAATAAATTTGTATTATTTGAGAATATCCTATTTTGTGGCAATTTACTATGTTTTTTGCCATTTCGATTTCACTATTCTTCTATTCTGCGCTTATGCGTATCTCACATAATGCTGGCTTATATTTTTTCAAATATTTACCATTTATATTCAATGTACGCTTTTCAAGAGTTAATTCTTCGATTTCATATGCGCCATTAGAGAATACTTGTGAAATTTTAAAAGGACCTTCCCAGTTGGGTGACCATTTTCCTAAAATCCTAACCTTTCGATCCATAGGCAGAATGGTTTTCCAAACTAGCTCTCCAATATTAAAGGTTTTCGACTTAACCTTTTTGTTATAAACTTTGGCTATTTTCTCATTTTGCTGAGTTAACTTTTCCAAAGCTCTTATTTTTTCCTCATCTAAATCAACTAATTCGTCTAACATCATGTTCAGATAATGATCACTTGGTATTTCCATTTGCCTCTGGATTCTAATTGATTGCAAATGTATTTCGACTGGTAAAACTGCGTCATGACCATATGTTAAACGAAAAGGTGTAGTATTTGTTGATTCTTTTGGAGAGTTTCTACATGCCCATAATACTTGATCTAAAGTATTATTCCAATTTCTAGGTTTTTGGGCAATATGTTTTTTAATTAATCCAATGAGGATTTTATTGGCTGCTTCGACCTCACCATTTGCTTGTGCATAGTATGGAGTCGAAGTTAGCAAACGAAAACCAGTTTGCTTTGCAAATTCTTGCATTTTTCGACCAGTAAAAACTGAACCTTGATCAGTAGTGATAGTTTCAGGAATTCCAAACCTATGTATAATATGTTTTTGGATGAAACTGATCACTGCTTCTTGATCCACATTTTGCATAGGTATTGCCTCAATCCATTTTGTAAAATAATCTACTCCAACTATGATGTATCTCTGGTTTTTTGATGAAGCAGGTTTTATTTCGCTAATTAAATCCAAAGCCCATCCTCTGAATGACCATGGTTTAACAATGGAATGTAGTTCACTTGCTGGCACGTGTTGTATTCCTGCATGTCTTTGACAATCTTGGCAACCTTTAGCAAATTCTATGCAATCTTTTAACATAGAAGGCCAATATAGCCCTTGTCGAAAAAGCAACCATTTAATTTTATGACCTGCTTGATGAGATCCACAAGCTCCACTATGTGTTTCAGAAATGGTCATATAAGCTTCTGATTCGTTTAAACATTTAAGTAAGACTCCTTCAAAAGTCTTTTTAAACAAATTATCTCCAATAATAACATAGCTTAAAGCCCTGTACTTGATCTTTCGAGCAGTATCACTCGTTGGATTTTGTAGGTATTCTACAATTGGTTTTCTCCAATCAGTGTCTATTAAATTGTCAATTTCCAAAACATGGAATTTCTTTTCGTCTAAACATTCATTATCAATAATTTCTTGTGGTACATCTGCCCCCACAAGTTTTGGCATTGATAAGTTTGGCAACAATAGATCATTAGATACCAATTTTTCTTTAATTTCTATTAACTCAAATAATTGTTCCTTTGATACCTTGTATCCTGAAGCAATTTGAGCTAAGTCATTTGCTTCTTGATTTTGTAATCTAGGAACATGTTCGAAATGCACAGTATCGAAACAACGTAAAAGTTGGCTTGCAGTTTCGAAATACTTAACAAGATGTTCTTTCACACACTTATATTCTTGTGTTAATTGTTTCAATACCAACTCTGAATCTCCTTTTATTTTTATGTTCTTTGCCCCCAAGTCTATTAAAATTTCTAGACCTGCTATTAAAGCTTCATATTCCGCTTCGTTATTTGAGCAAAGACCCTTGATTTTATATTTGAACTTAGTTGGAATTTTTAATGGAGAAATTATTAACAATCCAATTCCAGTTCCAAGTTTATGTTTGGAACCATCGAAATATAAAATCCAAGGCTGAGTTTCCACATACTGTTGTGGTATTTCGATCACAGAATGATCCACTATAAAATCAGCCACAATTTGACCTTTGACTGCTTTCAAAGGTTTATAAGTTAATGAATATTCAGTGAGAGCCAAAGCCCATTTTCCAATTCGACTATGTAAAAATTGGCTTTGATAACATGTGTTTAATAACATCAAAACGAGAATAAACACAAACTTCAATAGGCTTTATATAATGCTTTAGTTTCATACATGAAAAATATAGACAAAGACAAAGTTTTTCATCTCTACTTAAATAATAAATGGCTTTATGAAGTTGTGCATTAAGTACTCTACTTAAATAATAAATGGCTTTTTCATCCTCCTGTGCAAGCATACTACCAAGAGTTGAGTCTGATGCTGAAATATACAACTTCATAAACTTGTTTCTTATTGGAGGCATCAGAGTTGGTGGATTCGACAAATAAACTTTTATCTCGTCAAATGTCTTTTGTTGATCTTGCCCCCAAGTAAAGATTTCTTCTTTCTTTAGCCGAAGTAGTGGTGAAAAAGGTTGAGCTTTACCACTTAGATTTGATATAAATCTTCTCAAGAAGTTAATCTTTCCAAGTAGTGATTGAAGTTGCTTCTTGTTCGCTGGAGATTTAGTCTCCATTATAGCCTTTGTCTTGTTTTGGTTTATTTCGATGCCTTTCTTATGCACCACAAAACCAAGGAAGTCTCCTGCATTAACACAGAAAGCACATTTTAATGGATTCATTTTTAATCCATATTTTCTCATTCTTTCGAATGATTTTCTTAGATAATCTAAATGATCATCTTGAGATGAAGATGTAACAATTATGTCATCAATATATACTTGCATAAAATCATCTATAAAATCATGAAAGATGGAATTCATGGCTCTTTGATACGTTGCCCCAACGTTTTTCAAACCAAAAGGCATTACTACCCACTCATATGTTCCTAGAGCACCAGGACATCTAAAAGCAGTTTTAGGCACATCATTTTCAGAAATAAAAATTTGATTATAACCAGAATATCCATCTAACATGCTTAAATATTCGAAACCCGCTGCTGAATCAATTAACATTTCTGCTACAGGCATTGGATATTCGTCTTTAGGAGTAGCATTATTTAAATCCCTAAAATCTATACATATTCTCAAAGAACCATTTTTCTTGATAACAGGGACTATATTTGCTAACCATTCAACATACCTGGTTGTTCTGATGAATTTACTCCTCAGCAACCTTTCAATTTCTTCCTTGATTTTGGACATGATTTCTGGCGCAAATCTTCTAGGCAATTGTTTAACTGGCCTTTTGTCTGGTCGAATTGGCAATCTGTGTTCCACCAATTTCCTACTTAAACCTGACATTTCATTGTAATCCCAAGCAAAGCAATCCTTAAATTCTTTAAGTAGTTCGACCAATTTTTGTTTCGACTCACCTGATAAATTAGCACTTATATACGTTGGCCTTTTTATTTGGCCATCTCCAATATCAATTTCTTGTAATGGGTCTTGTGCTTGCATTTTTGGATTCGAACTCAAAGGATCCTTTTCAAATCCTAAAGGTTCATCATCATAGATGCAGTCTAACTTCTGTGTTTCTGATTATGTTTCACCATCATTCGGATCATTGGCTTCGATAGCCATATTTTCTTGAAATGCAATGGCTTCCAAAGCCAAATTTATCCTATTTTCGGCTACATAAGCCGAAATCCTAGCCCATGCTTGGGACTCAGACATTGTAACTCTCGTCAACATTCCACCCAGTTGGGTAGATTTTGCCATTTTCTTCATAGGGATAGTCATCTATCTCTTCTCGTTCCCAAATGAACCCATGTGTTGGATCCAACTTGACAGAATGATAGACATTGTTGGCAGGAGCAAATGCAAAGTCTCTCTCAGTGCATGGCGAAATGTTCGCCAATTTTTTCTCGAAAGTGTATCTGGAAATATGGTGAGAATCAGACCTATAATAGCTTTGATCTGCTTCTATATTTTCCACAATTTTGTCATCTCTCCAAATACTCACTCTCTGGTGTAGGGTCGAAGGAACGACACCAACGTTGTGTATCCATTCCCTTCGTAACAGCAAATTGTAATTTGCTTTGGAAGCAATTACAATGAATAGGGTTGACCTTACTGTAGTTCCTACAGCCACCTCTAACTGGATTGCTCCTAGAGAATATCCAGTTTCACCCTCATAATTAGATAAGATGATGTTATGAGTATGAAGATCTGTTGTACGTTTACCAATCTTGTGTAGCAAGAATTCTGGCATGAGGTTTACAGCAGCACCTCCATCTATCAAAATTTTGTTTATTCCAACATCATTAACTTTAGCTTGGGTAAAAAGTGGTTTCAAATGACTTTTCATCCCTTCATCCGGCCTTTCGAAAAAAGCCATTTGCTCTTCCAAGCAACCATTATTCATCACATAATAACACATTGGCTTGTGTAAAGCCAATTCAGAACTGTCAAACTCGTCTTCTCCGCTTTGGATTTCTGATAGAACATCATACTCCGCTGGGAGAATCGAAACTACACCAACTAGAACATCGAAATCATTCTCTGACCCTGGAAGATCATCATCATCCATTTGGCCAGTTTCAGCAACTGCTTCGATCTTCTCAGTCGAAATTGGAAAACTGATTCTATCTTTCAATGGTCTCTTAACCATTTCGACAATCTGTTTTCCTTTGCTATTATAAATTTTAGGAACATTTAGGGCTTCCAACCTTTTTTGGCGTTGGTGCCTTCTCCATTGTGTTCTAGTCATGGGATTCTTTCCCATGTAATTGTTTTTGTAGGCATATTTCTTGGCCTCACCAGAAATCTTGGGCCTTGAAATGCTTGTGTTTCCCTTTTCCACAAAACCCTTAATAGGCGTCTATAACACCCCATAATACATTGTCTAGAATATATTATAAAGTACATAATTAAGCATCGAGTACAATAAGTTTACAAGTACAGAGATTAATAATTCGAGCACACGCAGGTGCCACAGTACATAGTAGTACAACATAGCGGAAAGAAATAGATAGAAACACGACAACTTGATATCCTAGACTCAAATAACACGATCATAATCAAATGTAACTACTCCGCAGCCTGCTTGCCACGATCACTCTGAGCACCTGAAACATGAACGGGGGGGGGGGGGGGGGGGGGGGGGGGGGGGGGGGTAAGACTGCTAAGTCTCGTGGATTCTACTACCCACCTAGCGGTGACTACACCGGGGTATCCTGCATGTCAGTCCTCACGCAATAACAGCGCATCTCATATATAAATATATACATATATACAACAAGTAATATGGTGTAACACACAAGAATTATCTGAATTCATTTTAAACTCCGCAAGGACACTCTGAGGTGAGCCTGTCTCAGAGAGCCTCACACTCCTCCGCACCAATTCTCGTGGACAAAGCACTATGGACGGAGCCTCCGGCATCACAATTATTATTAAACATTTTACTCCGGATTCCTCGAATCCCTGTAGTGGTGTACAGAAGACAATCCACTAATCTCCGACTGACATGTACATCTATAGTTTTTACAACTACCAATATATCCCAATCCCGGGGAATTAACCTATCACATAACCTAAGTTATCCTGTGTGATAATCCTACTCCGTGCAATTAACATTTCGATTATTAGAATCTCATAATGTCAATGGATATCAGACCAAGATTGATGACCATTTAAAAGTATTAATTAAGTTTTGAAAAACAGAACAAAACCAAAAATCCTGTCATGGTCGCTGAGCGAGGTCTGGCGACTGCTAGCGAACCCAGTCAGAAGGTTCTGGCTAGCCAGCGAACACTAGCGACCAAATCCTGCAAAACCCAGGTGCCGTTCGCCAGCTGCTCGCTTAGCGAGCAACACGATTTTTCTTCTCTGTTCTGCAGAATTCGAATAAAAACCAGAAAATTCCAATCACAATCAACCTCCAGTCCAGCCATTAACATTATAATCATAATAACAATCAAAATGGAGAGAGTTTTGGGAATCAAACTTCACTCATACACATAATCTAATTTCCTAAAACCTATGTTGTCATGCATAGTTTGAGTTTTGGGAAATTCTAACTAAAATCACCTAAGAACCCACCTCTAATTTTGAAGCTTGATTCTTTTGGCTAGAACTTGATTATAGGCTTGCGGTTGCAGCTACAATTCCCTTTTTGAGTTGTGGTCTTTACTTTCACCCCTTTAATCACCATTATTACATGCTCATAATCCAACACATGAGAAGAAGAGAAGAACAGTTTGTGAGTGTTGGAGAATAGAGGAATAGAGCCTGAAATTGGAATGATAGAGAAGAGGTTTGAGGAATTAACTTACCACTAGGGATGATTTCAACCTAAGGGACATGGATTATCCTTTGCATGTGCTTCACTTGAATAACTTGTGAAGGAATTTCCAAAATGGTATTTGAGGTTGTTGCTGTTGTTGTTTCACGAGGGAGTGTGAGATCAAGGAGGAGGGAGTTTTCTTTGCTTCAGCAAAGAATGAGAAGTGAGCTAGTGCTAAGGGTCTTGCTGGTTTTGTGAGTCATAGTGCTAGGAAATCCTTAGTGGGACACATGTCCACAACTAAGCTTAATCTCTTTCTACTAGTGACACCCCAATAAGTGACTTGTAATTTAACATTTGCTACACCTTACTTGACTCATGATACCATTACTATATATTAACATGTGGTGTTTTAGAAAAATACCCTTAATGGTATAAAATACTGAGGAAGAATTTGGGAATGTTACAATCTACCCCCCTTAAGAAATTTTGTCCGTGAAATTGAAAATATACTTGAAAGAAGATATGGATAGTTTTTCGTCATTTCGGATTCCAACTCCCATGTGAATTCACCATTTGGTGATTGAGACCATTCTACTTTCTCCATCGGAATTTTCCTTGTTCCGAAGAATCTTAACATTACGGTCCACAATCCGAATAGGATCAGCGAGTAGGTTAAGTCTGGCTTCATATCTATGCTTTTCAATCTTATCGGCACGAACGGATCTGAAATAATTTTCTGGATTGTGATACATGGAATACATTCTATACCGTAACAGGTTTTATGACAACTATGGCTGATATTCTACGGAACCATCGGGTTTAAGAAGTGGTTACGGTCCAACCTAACATGAGTCGAGCTTCTCCGTCCTAAACGCTCATGTTAACGTACTTAACTGAACTGGGCTTTCCCCTAGCAGCAATCTTAACGTTCAGGGATGCTTCGTCATTCATCGACTAATGTCTTATAATCATCCATCTCCCATCCCTTGGAATAAAATTTTCTTCTCTCAAGAGGTTGATGACCTAAAATCCACTTACTGACCATGTTCCTAAACGACCTCATGCTGCGCACTCTGATCTCTAACATTTTCCATCATTCACTTATTTGTGTCACTGTCTTTCAATATTCCACTGTAATTAATATACTCGCAACACGTCACTTACATCATCTATCGTTGCCTCATGCTCTACATCTCCTCAATGAGTTACGCTCTACCCTATACTTCTTCTTTATACCGAAATCCGTTTGTGGTAACTTAGCTGATTCAACATCATTCATTAGTTACACTACCAATGTTACCTGCGAGCTGGTTTTGCTTAATCTTATGCTTTACAGACCTCTGCCGCAACTAATATCCTTTTATCGTTGCGGGCACTAGTTCCGTAAGTTTACTAAATCAATAGGTCGGTATCTGGCCTGGTTGGTTATACTCTGGAAACGGAATTCTAACGAACTTTACCAAGTTACCTAAAGGTATGAACTTGGGTTTTCCGATCCTTCTTTGTAAATCCTTGTCCTTCTCTTGCGCACTACCTATTGTGGAACGCAAGTCACAGGTCAACTCTATTCTATTCAACTTGACTCCACCCTTCCGGTAAGTTACACTCAAATTCATGTCCCTGAATTTCTCATACAACCCACACTGATACATTAAAATCTCCAACGCATACAACGCCTTTCTGCTCAATGCATCAACTACTACATTCGCCTTTCCTGGATAGTAATTCAATTCAAAGTCAAAATCCTTTAAATACTTCATCCACCTTCGTTGTCTCATGTTCAACTCCTTCTGATCAAATAAATATTCCAAACTTTTGTGATCACTGTACAATGCAAACTGCACACCGTACAAGTGATGTCTCCAGATTTTTCAAAGCAAAGATAAGGGCTGCAAGTTCAAGATCATGGGTAGGGTAATTCTCTTCATGTGGTTTCAACTGTCGTGATGCGTAAGCTACCACTGCCTTTCTTGCATAATTACGCATCCGAGACCTTTATGGGAAGCATCACAATACACTACATACTTCTTATCAGGATCAGGAATTACTAACACTGGAGCACTACTCAACTTTTATTTCAACCAGTTGAAACTATTCTCACATAACTCGTCCCAAACAAACGCAGCTCCTTTTCTAGTTAATCGAGTCAAAGGTAGCGCTATCTCCGAAAATCCCAAAATGAATCTTCGATAGTAGCCTGCTAAACCAAGGAAACTTCTTATTTCTGATACAGTTCTAGGCCTTTCCCAATTAAGTACCGCTTCAACTTTGGATGGATCAACAGATACGCCTCCTTGGGTTATCACATGGCCTAGAAACTTAACTTCGGAAAGCCAAAACTCACACTTACTGAATTTGGCATAAAGTTGCTTCTCTCTCAGAATATTAAGAACAATCCTCAGATGCTCTGCATGCTCCTGAGGATCTTTAGGGTAAATCAGAATATCATCAATGAAAATCACCACAAACTTATCAAGATAAGGCTGGAAAATTCTGTTCATGTAATCCATGAATATGGCTGGAGCATTGGTCAAACCAAACGGCATAACCAAAAATTCATAATGACCATAACGAGTCCTGAAAGCAATTTTGGACACGTCAGAGGTCCTGATACGGATCTGATGATACCCGGATATAAGATCAATCTTTGAAAAGATAGTGGCTCCTCTGAGTTGATCTAACAGGTCGTCAATACGAGGTAACAGATACTTGTTTTTGATAATAACTTTGTTGAGCTGACGATAGTCAATACACAACCGCATTGTACCGTCCTTCTTTTCCACCAACAGAACCGGAGCACTCCAAGGTGAGACACTCAGGCGAATAAAATGCTTCTGCAACAACTCTTCAAGTTGAGATTTCAATTCTCGGAGTTCAATAGGGGACATTCTATATGGTGCAACTGAGATAGGCTGAGATCCTGGGACAAGATCAATTGAGAATTCAATTTCTCTTTCTGACGGTAAACTATTTATCTCTTCTGGAAACACATCCAGATACTCTCTGACAATTCCCGTGAAGGGTGACAGACTGGATACATATATTGAAATTTTGGCGGAAAGACTCCCGCAAAAGATTTTAACTGAATAGATTGGGTTACTAATTTTAGAAACTTGGACATGGAAATCCCTTGGCGATCAGTTGTGTTTAATATTGGACTACAATCTTTGTTTCCGAACTGGGAAGACACAGACACGTAATGGGTCAACTCAGGTGACTGCTGGTGTTAGAATAAAATTCCAGCATTATACTACACGAACTTAATCGCTACAATTCGGACATGATTATGAAATAAGAGATGAAATTCCTTTAATTGAGGAGCAATTAAATATTTATGATAATGATTTGACAATCAGACAACAGACATTAGGGAGGTTCATAAAGTCTAGTTAATCCTCCTACCGTAACTGAGTCAAACGACTCTTGTAATTAGGCGTTGATAGGCTGAAATGATGATCGGACAGAGTAAAAGTGCTCCTGGTTTCCCGTCTCCTCTCAATACTACACTACTCATTGTTGTTCTCCAAGACTAGCAATACCCTATATCACTATCTCCTACATAGTCCATTTATAATTACTTACATCAGAAAGAACGAGATGATTACCTCTTCACTTGTAAGGGCAATCCTTCGAGTAATGTCCCACCAGCTTGCACTTGTAACAGCCTGGATATCCTCGCATACACAGTCCTGAATGGAGATTTCCACATTCGGCGCAACAACGGCGCTCTCGTGAACGCGAAGACTGACCACGCTCTCCTTCACTCTGTTCCTTGACAGTTCCGGAACAATACTTCCCAAGGAAGAGTGCACGGAATTGTTCCCATTCTCGGGGTATGTTGTATCCCAGCTTCTCCTTTATTCCATCCCACCAATACCCCGTTACTCCCTTTAGCATGTACATGACGAACAATACCTTCTCGTCGTCGGTGCATGGTATTATTCTCAAGATGTTTTCTACAATCAACAACCAATCATGTGCAACATCCGAACTTACATTTCCTCGGAATACTGGGGGTTTCAACTTTAAAAATTCTCCAAACGCCTGTTCGCTTCTAGTTTCGAATTGCGTTCCTATCGATTCTTGCACGACTTGCTGCATTTCGAACTGTTGTTCTGACATCACTGGACGTCGCCGCATCACTTCCATCATCCGTTGTTCTGGAGCCATCCAGACTCGAGAATCATCATTCCTTGGTTCAATCGAAATCGAATTCCTTAAACGTCTTTCGAATTCAGCTGGGTCCCTTTCGACATTCCTTCTCGTTCCTCCGGATCCGTGTTCTCTTGGTAATTCCGACATACTACTCTACCTGTCATAATCAAATTGAGTTAGCTAGGCTCAAAGTGACATGACATTTAGAATAAATGTAAGACATCCCTAGAGTATGCATTTAGAATGCACTGTATACTTATGACTCTGGCACGGTCTGAATCGACCTGCTCTGATACCAATTATAACACCCCATAATACATTGTCTAGAATATATTATAAAGTACATAATTAAGCATCGAGTACAATAAGTTTACAAGTACAGAGATTAATAATTCGAGCACACGCAGGTGCCACAGTACATAGTAGTACAACATAGCGGAAAGAAATAGATAGAAACACGACAACTTGATATCCTAGACTCAAATAACACGATCATAATCAAATGCAACTACTCCGCAGCCTGCTTGCCACAATCACTCTGAGCACCTGAAACATGAACGGGGGGGGGGGGGGGGGGGGGGGGGGGTAAGACTGCTAAGTCTCGTGGATTCTACTACCCACCTAGCGGTGACTACACCGGGGTATCCTGCATGTCAGTCCTCACACAATAACAGCGCTTCTCATATATAAATATATACATATATACAACAAGTAATATGGTGTAATACACAAGAATTATCTGAATTCATTTTAAACTCCGCAAGGACACTCTGAGGTGAGCCTGTCTCAGAGAGCCTCACACTCCTCCGCACCAATTCTCGTGGACAAAGCACTATGGTACGGAGCCTCCGGCATCACAATGATTATTAGACATTTTACTCCGGATTCCTCGAATCCCTGTAGTGGTGTACATAAGACAATCCACTAATCTCCGACTGACATGTACATCTATAGTTTTAACAACTACCAATATATCCCAATCCCGGGGAATTAACCTATCACATAACCTAAGTTATCCTGTGTGATAATCCTACTCCGTGCAATTAACATTTCGATTATTAGAATCTCATAATGTCAATGGATATCAGACCAAGATGGATGACCATTTAAAAGTATTAATTAAGTTTTGAAAAACAGAACAAAACCAAAAATCCTGTCATGGTCGCTGAGCGAGGTCTGGCGACTGCTAGCGAACCCAGTCAGAAGGTTCTGGCCAGCCAGCGAACACTAGCGACCAAAACCTGCAAAACCCAGGTGCCGTTCGCCAGCTGCTCGCTTAGCGAGCAACACGATTTTTCTGCTCTGTTCTGCAGAATTCGAATAAAAACCAGAAAATTCCAATCACAATCAACCTCCAGTCCAGCCATTAACATTATAATCATAATAACAATCAAAATGGAGAGAGTTTTGGGAATCAAACTTCACTCATACACATAATCTAATTTCCTAAAACCTATGTTGTCATGCATAGTTTGAGTTTTGGGAAATTCTAACTAAAATCACCTAAGAACCCACCTCTAATTTTGAAGCTTGATTCTTTTGGCTAGAACTTGATTATAGGTTTGCGGTTGCAGCTACAATTCCCTTTTTGAGTTGTGGTCTTTACTTTCACCCCTTTAATCACCATTATTACATGCTCATAATCCAACACATGAGAAGAAGAGAAGAACAGTTTGTGAGTGTTGGAGAATAGAGGAATAGATCCTGAAATTGGAATGATAGAGAAGAGGTTTGAGGAATTAACTTACCACTAGGGATTATTTCAACCTAAGGGACATGGATTATCCTTTGCATGTCCTTCACTTGAATAACTTGTGAAGGAATTTCCAAAATGATATTTGAGGTTGTTGCTGTTGTTGTTTCACGAGGGAGTGTGAGATCAAGGAGGAGGGAGTTTTCTTTGCTTCAGCAAAGAATGAGAAGTGAGCTAGTGCTAAGGGTCTTGCTGGTTTTGTGAGTCATAGTGCTAGGAAATCCTTAGTGGGACACATGTCCACAACTAAGCTTAATCTCTTTCTACTAGTGACACCCCAATAAGTGACTTGTAATTTAACATTTGCTACACCTTACTTGACTCATGATACCATTACTATATATTAACATGTGGTGTTTTAGAAAAATACCCTTAATAGTATAAAATACTGAGGAAGAATTTGGGAATGTTACAGTGTCATTGGTTTCCCATGAACCCATTGATTAATTGGGGTTTTGTTAGGAGGAATAAATGTTCTCTGGTTGCCTAACCTTTGATAAATTGGCTTTCGGACAACCACATTTTGCCTTACCACTGGCCTTGGTTTAGGCCAATTTTTCTTCTCAGTGAACGGAACAAACTTATTAAGGCCATCAGTAGCCATTTTGTCGAACACTGCACTGCAACGAGGGCAAAGCATCACTTCAGTGTTGCTTAACTTGCACCTTTGTAGAAAATCAATAAGTTCCTCTTCAGCCTGATGATATACCATCTTGACTTTCTCAACATAATCCTTTCAGGAATTGCCACTAATTGATCTCCTCCAGTAAGATCCATAGCATCCACCATCAATAACTGAACAGGCTCAGTGTATAGAGCGTCAGACATTTGAAGTGGATCTTCATCAACCTGCATACTTGGCATTTTGGGTTTCTCGCCAAATTTTAGTCTCCCTTCAGTAAGAGCCTTTTGAACCAAGTCCCTGAAAAGAACACATTGTGAGGTTTTATGTCCAAGAAAATTATGAAATTTACAAAAACCTCTTTTCTTTCTTTGTTCCAAAGGTGGTGCTTTTACACCCTTTGGCACAACTATTTGGCCATCAGTAACCAATAAATCGAAAATTTCGTCACACTTTGTGATATCGAAAGTGTAAGTTTTCGATATGAACTTATCATTCTTTGGTTCGACTGGATTTTTTCCATTTGATGGTTTCAGTAATTTACAAGTGTAAGGAGGTCCTGGTTTTAATTCAGCGATATTAACCTCATTATTTTCTATATAATCATAACCATCATCAAAGTCATCATCACTTTCATAAGTTTCAATATAGGCAACTTTTTCTTTTTTATGAAACTTAGAAGATCTTGCCTTTTCTAGTTTAAGGCGTTCGACTTGTTGAACGCTATCAGCGAGTTGTGCCATATCTCTCAGATATTGAGTGTCTAATTTCTTTCGAATTGAATAGTCGAGGCCACCAGCCGCTATTTCGACTAATTCATGTTCAGGCACTTGAGTAAAACACCTTGCTTTGAGCAATCGAAACCTATTCAAATAATCATCAATAGACTCGGGGATTTTACGTTTAACACTAGCCAATTCTTTAAGGTTAATTTTAGACTGTCCCATATAGAATTGTTCATGGAAAAGCCTTTCTAGTTGTGTCCACGAACATATTGAGTGAGGGGGAAGGATAGTGAACCAAGTAAAAGCATTCTTGGTTAAAGAGTTAGGAAAATATTTCATCCTTAACTCCTCATTATTTGCAATGTTCCCTGCCTCTGCCATATATCTGGCAATGTGTTCGACTGTTGATTCATTTGTGTCCCCAGCAAATTTTGTAAATTTTGGAACTTTCCAATTTCTTGGCAATTCAGATTGTAACACATATTCAGACAAAGCAGAAACGAAATTAGGCCTGTGTAATCCCATGTTTAGGCCATTTTGGGCTAAAATTGTTTCGACTAGGTGGGCTAACTTGTTTTCTCCCTCCAATCTATTTTGTTGAACATTTCGAATCACTTGATCCGCATTATGGTTTCGATTAACCAGTATAACATTCTGGTTTGGTTCAACATTTGGTATAGCATCTCTAACTGAACGCCTTGTGGATTTGGAACTGGGTTATCTTGAACCCCTTGTTCATTTTGTGTTTGATTCCTCTGAACCGGTATCTGGGTTGGTATTGGTCGAATTTGTTGTTGCTGTGTAGGTGGTGCCCCAAAGAAATCAGCAATTCGACTCATTTGGTTTGTCAACATTTGGTAACTATTATTCGAATCTTGAATTAAAGGATTTATAATTGTTCCTAATTGTTGTGTTAACAAGTTAACCATTTCATGATTACTCTCGTCCATTTGTTGTCGAAGAGACATAACAGACGTATTAGTTAAATTTTGAGGAATCATTCTATTTTGGTTTTCCACATTGGATGTGCTAGAATGCAAACCTTGCATTAGGGATGTGGCATACCAATTTCGGGATCTCTACTCCAGGGAAAAGACCTACCACGACTCCTTTGGTTAGGATTTATTTGTATTGGAATTTCTCCAATTACTTGTGGTGAAGGAGACGAAATCGAACTAGACACTGATGAATTTGTCATAGCAGATGTCCCTCCCATCTCTGGAGTTATGATCGAAGGACCAGTTGATCCCATTGAACCGCTATTCTGGGCAGGAATAGTGGAATTATTGTTAACCGCTGATGACGGTTGTCCTTCAGGGATTGAAGGAATGTTGTTTGCATTATTACTAGGAGGTGGTCTAACCATTTTTGACACAGAATTTATGCTAGTTAAATCTGGCAAAGATCTACCACTTTGTAATGAAGAAAAATAAGAAGGAAGTACTGGAAGATGGGGATGCAAGTAATGAGGTGGCAGATAATGCAAATGAAGCCGGATTTTGCGGGCACGAACGCGCACGCCAGCTGCGAAGGAGTGAGAGAAAAATCAAGGACCACTCCATGTGGAATGATCATGTGAGGAAATGAAAGGATATATACGTGAGAGGAGGGTTGTTAGAGTTTTATGTGTAATTTGAGTAAAGTTGTTATCTTCTCCCTCCTCAATTTTCTGGATTTGCACATCCTTTATCAATTTGTAATTTGACAGCTACATTGATTGTTAAATTTAATCCATTTCCCTTAGTTCATCTCTATTCATCGTATTGTTTTCATCCATTCCTCATATCTAGATCTCATATCATTTCATTGGTGCTTTCATTATTACCATGGCCTCTGCATCTGATATGGATCCAAAAGGAGAGTTTCCTCACCTCTCTGATGAGCAGCAGCTGTTTCAAACAGAAATTTTCGAACGGATGGAACGTTTGGAACTAGCAAATGCTTCAAAGTTTGACAAGATCTTCTCAGCTTTAGACGTGTTAAATGATCAAACACCTTCCAAGCATCGCCATGGTATTGGACTCAGCAAGGCTCCCTTTCAGGTAAGGAACGTCAAACTTGAATTTCCACGCTTTGATGGCTCAAACGTGCATGAATGGATATTTAGAGCAAAACAATTTTTTGATTATTATGATACACCAGATCATGATCGCTTAACCATCTCTTCTGTTCATCTTGATAAAGATGTTGTTCCATGGTATCAAATGATGCAGAGAACTCATCCTTTTACTTCATGGATTGAGTTAACTCGTGCTTTAGAGCTTGATTTTGGACCTTCTATATATGATTGCCCTCGTGCTACTCTTTTCAAGCTAAAACAATCTGGTTCTGTATCTGAATATTATATGAAATTCACATCATTAGCTAATCGTGTTTATGGTTTAAGTAATGATGCTATGATTGACTGTTTTGTGAGTGGATTAAGTGATGAAATCCGTCGTGATGTGTTGATACACACACCTTCTTCATTAGTAAAAGCTGTGTCTCTTGCTAAAGTTTATGAAGAAAAGTATGCTATGAACTCCAAATCCCTAACTAGAAATTACTCAAACTACTCCACCAACAAACCCTTATACAACAAGTCAGAAATTGCAACCAGAAATTCAGCCCCCATCCTCAACACACCTCCAACTCGTCCTATGAGTCAATATCAAAAAAATCCAAATATCAAAAGAATATCACCAGCAGAGATGCAGGTTAGAAGGGACAAAGGGTTGTGCTATTGGTGTGATGAGAAATTTTCATTCACACACAAGTGTCCCAATAGACAACTTATGTTATTACACTATGATGACTCTGATGAAGAACAGTTAATGGAACCCTCAATTAACTTAGAACCAAAAACTATAGATAGCTCTACCACCAACACACCTGATCATCACTTATCTCTCAATGCCATGAAAGGAAACAACACAATGGGTGTTTTAAGATTCACTGGTGCTATTGAACAGATTAAGGTGCAAGTATTGATTGATGGAGGAAGTTCAGATAACTTTCTTCAACCTAGAATTGCTAAATTCTTAAAATTACCAATTGAACCTGGGCCTACCTTTAGAGTTTTGGTTGGAAATGGTGAGATTATGACTGCTGAAGGGGTGATACAGGAATTACCTTTGGACATACAAGGTGACAAAATCCATATTCCTGTTTTCTTGTTACCTGTAGTTGGAGCAGATATTGTGCTAGGAGCATCTTGGTTAGCAACACTAGGACCACATGTGGCTGACTATGCATCTTTAACATTGAAATTTTTTCTGGAAGGTAAATTTGTGACATTAGTGGGAGAGCATGAAAACAGACCTGTTACTGCTCAACTACATCAATTCAAACGGTTTCATAATACAGATGCTATTGCTGAGTGTTTTACAATTCAATGCATCAAAACCACTGAACCTGCAGACATATTACATGAATTACCATCCAACATGGAACCTGAACTGGCTATATTGTTACACAATTATAGCAACTTATTTCAATCTCCAGCTGTGTTACCACCAAGTAGAAGTCATAATCACTGCATTCCACTCATTCAGGGCACAAGTCCTGTGAAAGTTAAGCCTTACAGATACCCTCACAGTCAAAAAAGCACAAATAGAAATCATGGTGGAAGATATGCTCCAACAAGGTATTATACAACCAAGCACCAGTCCCTTTTCTTCTCCAATTGTTTTGGTCAAGAAGAAAGATGGCACATGGAGATTTTGTACTGACTATCGTGCCTTGAATGCAATCACTATTAAGGATTCATTCCCTATTCCAACTGTAGATGAACTATTAGATGAGTTGTTTGGAGCTAAATACTTCTCTAAGCTGGACTTAAGATCTGGGTACCATCAGATCTTACTTCAACATGAAGATAGGTTGAAAACTGCATTCAGAACTCATCATGGTCACTATGAATGGTTAGTGATGCCATTTAGTTTGACTAATGCACCAGCTACATTTCAGAGCTTGATGAATCATATTTTCCAACAAGCATTGAGGAAATATGTACTAGTGTTTTTTGATGATATACTAATCTACAGTAGCTCATGGCATGATCACTTACAACATTTAAACAAGGTCCTAGAAATGCTGCAAGCTAATACTTTATTTGTCAAGTTGTCTAAGTGTTCCTTTGGAGTAACTGAGATTGATTATTTAGGACACATAGTGACAGGACAAGGAGTTACAATGGAAAAGAGTAAAGTACAAGCTGTGTTAGACTGGCAAACCCCAAGTAATATCAAACAACTTAGAGGATTTCTAGGGTTGACTGGTTATTATAGGAGATTCATTAAATCTTATGCTAAGTTAGCAGCTCCTTTGACTGATTTTCTCAAAAAGGAAGCTTATAAATGGAATGAACAAGCAGAAGCAGCTTTTCAACAACTTAAAATTGCTGTCACCTCAGCCCCAGTCCTTGCTTTACCAAACTTCAAAGAGCCATTTATATTGGAAACTGATGCTTCTGGCATAGGGATTGGAGCTGTGTTACACCAAAACAATCACCCTATAGCTTATTTCTCCAAAAAGCTTGCACCTAGAAATCAAAAGAAGTCTGCTTACTTCAGGGAAATGTTAGCCATTGCAGAAGCTATAGCAAAATTTAGACACTATTTGCTAGGACATAAATTCATCATTAGAACAGACCAGAAAAGTCTAAGGAGTTTGATGGAACAATCTCTACAAACACCTGATCAACAAGAGTGGTTACACAAATTTCTGGGATATGATTTTACTATAGAATATAAACCTGGCAAAGATAATTTAGCAGCTGATGCCTTATCCAGAATGATGTGTATGGGATGGTCTGAACCACAATGTAGTTGGATACAACAAATCAAAACAGCATTGCAGCAAGATACTACATTAGTGGAAATTATACAACAATGTGAGCAATGACAGACCAATACACATTACACAGTGAGAGATGGATTGTTGTATTGGAAACATAGAATTGTCATTCCTGTAGATGATGCTTTATTGCAACAAGTTTTAAAGGAATTTCATTCATCCCCTATTGGAGGTCATGCTGGTAGACTAGAACTTTGGCTAGAATCCAGGCACAATTTTATTGGCTAAATATGAAGCAAGATATTGTACAATATGTGCAAAATTGTCTAATATGCCAACAAGCTAAAACCACCAATACTTTACCAGCAGGTCTGTTACAGCCATTGCCTATTCCAAGTCAAATATGGGAGGATTTAGCAATGGACTTTATCACAGGGTTACCTAGTTCACATGGCTACACTGTTATATTAGTGGTGGTGGATAGGCTAACAAAATATGCTCACTTCATACCTATGAAAACTGATTACTCTAGTAAATCAGCAGCTGAGGTATTTATGCAGAATGTAGTTAAGCTACATGGATTGCCTAAGTCAATTGTATCTGACAGAGACAAGGTATTCACTAGTGCTTTTTGGCAACATTTGTTTAAACTTCAGGGCACAACATTGGCTATGTCATATGCCTATCATCCCCAGTCTGATGGCTAATCTGAAGTTCTCAACAAAACTCTAGAATTGTATCTCAGGTGTTTCTCATTTAACAATCCCAAGGCTTGGTCAAAAATGTTATCATGGAGTGAATTTTGGTACAATACGGCCTTTCAAACAAGCATAGGCATGACACCATTTAAAGCAGTCTATGGAAGAGATCCTCCATATCTTAATAGATATGTAGCACATGACAGTGACCCTCCAACACTCAGAGCAGAGTTGATGGAAAGAGATACAATCTTACAACAATTGAAAGATAACTTGCTCAAGGCTCAGCAATACATGAAGAAACAGGCTGATAAACATAGAATTGAGTTACAATTTCAAATTGGAGATTTGGTTCTAGTGAAACTCCAACCCTATAGACAACATTCTGTAGCTTTGAGGAAGAATCAGAAATTAGGGTTGCGATACTTTGGTCCTTTTGAGATCATTGCTAAGGTAGGAGCAGTGGCTTATAAGTTGAAACTACCTGACTATGCCAAAATTCATCCGGTATTCCATGTCTCTCAGCTCAAACCTTTTAAAGGACTCACTAATGAACAGTATTTTCCTCTCCCATTGACCATGACAGAAACTGGTCCACTCATCCAACCAATAGATGTGTTACAGGTTCGCACAATTATCAAAGGCACAAAGAAGGTTCATCAGGTACTAATCCAATGTGATCAATATCCTAGAGAGGAAGCTTCTTGGGAAGATGCAGATGACGTGTTGAACAAGTTTCCTGCTTTCAACCTTGAGGACAAGGTTGTTTTTTATGGGGATGGTATTGTAATGAAGAAAAATAAGAAGGAAGTACTGGAAGATGGGGATGCAAGTAATGAGGTGGCAGATAATGCAAATGCAAATGAAGCCGAATTTTGCGGGCACGAACGCGCACGCCAGCTGCAAAGGAGTGAGAGAAAAATCAAGGACCACTCCATGTGGAATGATCATGTGAGGAAATGAAAGGATATATACGTGAGAGGAGGGTTGTTAGAGTTTTATGTGTAATTTGAGTAAAGTTGTTATCTTCTCCCTCCTCAATTTTCTGGATTTGCACATCCTTTATCAATTTGTAATTTGACAGCTACATTGATTGTTAAATTTAATCCATTTCCCTCAGTTCATCTCTATTCATCGTATTGTTTTCATCCATTCCTCATATCTAGATCTCATATCATTTCACACTTCTTAAAAACATGCACAGATAACAAAAAACTTTTACAACACAATGAAACTAAAATAAAAAGCGTTTTCTTCTAAAAAGAAAAATAAACACACTGAATTGGGTCCCACTAGGCGTGCCAATTTGTTTACACTGATTTTTGGTAAACAATCGCTAGTCTGAATTAATTACTTGAAGGATCAACTAGTGAATCCTGGGACTATAATTCTGTGCGTTCATTATTAAAGAAGTAAACATTTTTTACAGTTTTGATATGTGTTCACAATTTCATACAGTTTGAAATAAAACTTGATGTTTACGAAAGATTCACAAACAAACAAATTTTATGTAAATCAGTAAAGTGAATAAACTTTTAAAGACAAAAGACTTAGAGAAAAGTAAATTTGCATAAACTGTAAATAATTTACAATAGAAGGTTCACAGAATCATACTTTTTCCTGTTTTCACTCAGCTTTCTCGATAACATGAGCATTGTGAGTTTTTTAGGATTTCGTATGTGAATTTTGTGACCCTCAATTCGACTTCTAAACTTATATTTATAGCCTAAAACCTTAACTGCTAGATGACGGTTACAAACACGTATTCTTGACACGTGGTCACGTTCTCTGATGACTCGCCTTCAATTTGAAACAATGCAACCGTTGGCTGAATCGAAGTCGAACTGTCAATCGAAACAGAAAGAATTCTATGCCCCAGAGTGTTCCTTCCTTTCGATCTTGAATAGCCCTTTCGATTCTACTATAAAGAAAATCGAAACAAAAGACTTTAATGCCATTTTAAAAGTATCTTCTCAACAAGACATATTTCTGTAATTATCAAACCTCAGAAGGTGTTATTAAATATGAAATTCTTTCGTAATTTCAGAAATAGTCATTATGTTATATTTTTTGTTTTAAAGAGTTCTAAACGTTCTAAAAAGACATTTATTGCATATTTGATTTTACCAAAATATGGGATAACACCCACACACAACAACGACAACATCATCAACAACCTCCTGCACCTTTGATTGTTCTTCTCTTTTGTTTTGTTTGATAACAAAACCAGGTGTTGAGAGCTATTACGCGATTATGTCGTCGATTGCACAATTCCTGTTGAGAGCTATATATATTAACCCTAATTTTGGTCCTTCTTAAGTTAAATTCCTTTTTTTATTATAAGTTTGTTTTTATAAAAATTGAAAATTTAATTTTAAAATGAAAAGTTAAATGGAATTATAAATTAAAATATCCATGTCAACAAAGTAACACAGTCAACATCTGTCAAATCATCATAAATTGGACATGCCAACAAACTATTCAACTCAAGGACTTTTTTAAATTTTTTGAGATTTTGCAGGGACTATTTCAAACTTTTTATTTTACAGGGACCAAAATCAAAACGAGACATAATTGCAGGGACTGTTTTCATATTTAAGCCTTTTGATATAATTGGCCGAATTTGTAGCTTTTCTGAATGTTGCGGAGAAATCACATTGATGATTTTGCTGGGAGAAACAGACATAGAGAAAATAAAATAACAAAATCACAACACAAGAATATATATAACATGGACACTCCAAAAACCGGAGAAAAAAACCACAATCGTTGTCTAAACCGACAACCTAAGAATATCACTATGTGAATATTGTTACAACACATAGACTACCCTCAACCATCCCACGGTCTCAGTACATCCACACTCTCCAAAGCAAATACCTAAGTACATGTCACAACACTCTAGTACAAGAGATAAACAAGAAGTCAAATATAAGCTTGGGGGGTGTATTCAATTGAGATTTCAATGGATTTTAAAAGACTTTTTTATTATAAAAAAATCTTGTGGTATTCAATCAAGACTTTTATAAAAGTTAAATAAATCTTGTGGTATTCAATTAAGACAATTATGATTTTTTTTTAAGGCAACAAAATCTGTTGGTATTCGATTGAGATTTCTCACCCTTTTTAAAATGTCTATTGGTATTTAAAAGTCTATAGATTTTGATGACTTTTTATGTGGAATGGATTTTGAGAGACTTTTTTGTTTAAAATACACATAAAAGTTTTTTCCAACAATCTCACCCAAACCCTTGAGATTTTGAGAGACTTTTTTTCCGGCCGATAGAAGTACTATCATCAGGTTCTTTCTTTTACAACTTGTCTGAAATTTGTTCATACTAGAATATGCTTAATTTTGTGAAAAGAAGACATATTGTTCATGCTAGCTATTTCATACCTATATTGTTTTGACGTTGCAATTATGTTCTGTGATGCTAGTATAGGAAAACACTCAATGCTATTTTTTCAATTGAATACATTGCAATTATGTTCGTTGACTACACGTTGTGATTGTTCTGTGATTCTACTATAATTTGGTCATACCTATATTGTTTTTCAATCCCATAGGATATAATATGATCATTGATTGTGTTTTTTTTTTTACTATGGGATTGAAAAAAACACTATGAAAAATTATAGTGTTAGTATATAGGATATAATATCGTTTCTGCACATTTTTTTTTTTTTTTTATGGTTGATTTTTTTTATGTGTTATTGTTAGTATTTTGATAAAAAATTATTATTATTACTACGCTTTCATTACAATGTTATTATTAGGTTAGGTTTTTCTATTGAATTATATATGATTCGGTACGTTTAATATTGACAATTAGGAAACAAATTATCAAATAATTAGTTTTTTATATGTATATATATTAGCGGTCAAATGGGAGACTCACAAGAAAATAATAAAGGAAAAAGTAGAGACAAAGATTATGTATCTTGGACCATGGAGGAAACCAATGAGTTGTTGTATCTCTTGGTGGATGCTATGAATAGAGGGTTGCGTGACGCCAATGGGTCACTTAGCAAGCAAAATGTAGAACGGACAATACTTCGCCAACTTAATGCTAAAAGTAAGTCCCCTAAAACTTATAGTCATTATTTGAGTCGGATGAAGTGGTTTAAGAATCAGTATAATATGATGTCAACACTTATGCGTCACAACTCTGGTTTTGGATGGGACTCAATTACAAAAACATTCACCGCTCCTGAGGAAGTATGGACAGATTACCTAAAGGTGAGCTAAATTCATAAATTTTTTTACACTAAGTTCATAATCTTTTAAACATACCTAGTTACAATTTTAATTTATAATATTTGTAGTATATTAACAATTGTTTTTTTTAGTCACACCCAAGTCACAGCAAACTTCGAGGAAAGACTATGATTGATTATGAGAATTTAAAGATTGTTGTTGGGGGTGGAGTTTCTACCGGAAATAACTCCATAGCAGTAGATCCAGATGATACAGATGCAACAACTTTAGAGGCAGAAAATGCAACAACTTTTGAGTCAGAAAATAGAAGTGCTGGGATAGAAGAATTTTCATATGATTCTAATAGTGGCTTATTCATGGCTCCAGATAACTATGAACCACTATATCAGCCTCTATCACCAAATCAACCTAGTCCACCATCCCACCCCCCTTTAGATTCAGAGGTTCCCTTAGAAAAGAAAAATTGTCACAAGAGAAAGAGATCCGAGTATGGAGGAAGTTCTACCGCTGCTGGGATCAACAATCAAGACAACGTTCTGGGAAACCTTTCTGTTGGCATTGAGACTATTGCTGTGAATTTTGAAAAAATATCTACCATGATGGAGAAAAGAGAAAAAGATAGAGATAGAGATAGAGAGCTCGAGGGTATTATTTGGGATGTTATAAAAGATATTCCAAATTTGAATGACATAACACGTTTTAAGACGGCTGAATTGTTAAATACTAAAGCAAAAAAAGACTTTTTCTTGAAGATGTCACCAGAAGAACGCTCATCTTGGATAAAATTTAAGTTAGGGGATGATTAATATTTTGATCATCTATTATTAAAAATATTATGTTAAACATCGTGAGTTTATTGAACTACAACTTTTGGGTCTATATTTTGGTTGTACTTTGGTTGAAGTATTTTGTTTACTTTTGGTCGAACTATTTGTGGTTGCATTTTGGTTGAACGATTATGGTTGAAGTATTTAGTTTATCTTTATTTTGAAACTGTTGTTGTTAAATTTTAATTATATTTATTTTTAAATATGACTTTGTATTAACTTTGATATTACTTTTGATATTTTGATTTATAATTATGACCATGATATAAAGAACGAAGAAATGGATGAAGATATATATAATGAAGATACACATGAAGATATAGATGATGAGGAAACCGATGAAGAATTTTATGAAGCCATATACACATTTGTGATGGCAATGTATGCTTTAACATGCATACTAAATCAGTTTTTGAATATGATGCGGGGTGAACATATTGAGCATCCATTAACTCGACGGCGAATTACTGGTCAGGGATATAACTATATACACAAAGCATTAAATGATGATCCTACAATCTTTCGACAAGTATATAGGATGTATCCTGATGTATTTCGAAAGTTGTGCATGATTATAAGAGAAAAAACACCTTTAAAGGATACAAGATTTATTTGTGTTGAAGAAATGCTTGCATCATTCTTACAGATTGTCGGCCAGAATGCTCGATATTGTATAATTCGCAATACATTTGGCCGGTCACAATTTGCTACAAGTAAAAATTTTCACAAGGTTTTGAAGGCTTTGAACTCATTAGCACCTGATTTGATGGCTAGACCGGACTATATTGTGCCTGCAAAAATAAGGGAAAGCACAAGGTTTTATCCTTATTTTAAGGTATGTGATCATTATCAAATTATAACAAAATTGTAATTATAATTGTGGTTATTGTAATAATATTTATGATTATTGATATACACACAAACACATTAGGATTGCATTGGAGCTATAGATGGTACACACATTTCAGCAATGGTAAGAGGACGAGATGTAAGCAGTTATCGTGATCGTCATGGAAATATATCACAAAATGTATTAGCTGCTTGTAACTTTGATTTGGAATTCATGTACGTTCTTAGCGGATGGGAGGGTTCAGCACATGATTCCAAACTATTAAACGATGCTTTGACAAGAAAGAATGGACTTAAAGTACCCCAAGGCAAGTCTTTAATTTTTAAACTACAATTATATTTTGTCTATTTTCACTTTCATACTAATTTTATATTGCATTGCTTATGTAATTAGGTAAGTATTTTCTCGTGGATTTTGGATTTCCAAATCGACGAAAATTTTTAGCCCCATATCGAGGTGTACGGTATCATCTACAGGATTTTGCAGGTCATGGTAATGATCCTGAAAATGAAAAGGAATTATTCAATCTTCGGCATGCGTCCTTAAGGAATGTGATTGAGAAATATTTGGTGTTTTTAAATCGCAGTTCACAATTTTTAAGTCGGCACCTCCATTTCCATTTAAGGTGCAAGCAGAGCTTGTGTTGGCATGTGCAGCACTTCATAATTTTCTTCGTAAAGAATGTCGTTCTGATGAATTTCCTGTCGAACCTACTGACGAGTCTTTATCTTCATCTACAATGTTACCAAATCATGAAGACAATAATTATGAACCCATTGTTCAAACACAAGAGCAGGAACGAGAAGATGCTAATTTATGGAGGAGTAGTATAGGTTCAGATATGTGGAGAAATGCTACTTAGGCAATAATGAATTTATTATTATAAGATTTAAAATTTCTATTGTTTTTATTTTCTTTATTCAAACTTTAGAATTTATTTATTTAATAGATAAATAATTTAGAATTTTTCAAAAAAAAAGTTAGAATTTATTTATCATATTTTTTATTCAGTTTTGTAATTTTTTTTTGCTTAAAATTCGATGAATTCTTCGTATTCTTAATTTTTTTTAATGAATTCTTAGAAATCTTAAAAATCTATAAAGTCTTTTGAAATCACACAGAATCAATAAAATCCGTGTTACAAATCCATCAAAATCCTTTGTTAAGAATCATGATTGTCATTTAAAATCTCACAGAATCAATAAAATCTCACAAAATCTTTTAAAATCTCCAAGATTTTTTTTGCCAAAAAAGTCTTTTAAAATCTCAATTGAATACACCCCCTTAAAGTAATACTGACTGGTGCATCTAAAAACAAAGAACTTAAGTTCAATATATGGCTTTGATCTCCCCCTTACTTCACCAAACTAAACGATGTGGAACTTCTCCAATAACTAATTTTTAACCTCTTTTTTTTTTATTTAAGAAACTGAGCGATGTGAACTTCACAATCAACCCCAACAGACTTTTGGTAGAGAATATACTCAGAAGACAAAATAAAATAATTGTTTTTTAAAGGAAAGTTTTATTTAAACACTATAATCTATCCACAATTTTAATTATATTCTCACACACACACACATATATATTCATATATTTTTTTAAATGAATTACAGTTATAATTATTAATTTGAAAACATAATATTACATTTTTTAATTTAATTTTTTCAGTTTATTAATTTATGTATTTTTTTTGCATTTACTCTATATCTATCAATGAGATATTAATATTTATATTTGAAAAAATGAAATTTTTAAAAAAAAATCATGCATGAAAATAATATATTAATTTCAATATACGAATTGTTTTAATTTGAAATTTGAAATAATAATAATAATAAAATTAAAATATGTAAATTAATATTTGAATTGTTTCTTTTTTTAATAAAGAAATTATGTTTCCTTATATAATTAAATTTTTGAATTTCTGTCAACAAAACTATTTTCTTGCTATATAAGTAGGATTAGGATCAAATGACACCAATGTGTCAAACTTTATTTGACACCAAATTTCATCCATCCATTTAATTTAATCTGAAGGTTTAAAACCATCACCAAAATAATTAATGTACACCAAATGCACTATGTATCACCTAATTAAAAAGAATCTCTATTATCATAAATTCATAATCAAACATAATTTCCTATTTATTTTCCCTTTTTTTGTTCCATCATTATTTTGACAAAATCATGCCTTTTTATTTATATAATTAAAAACTAAAAATCATGGCAAAATTATAAAATTAAAAATCGGAATTTATATTAGAAGTTGAAATCATATCATGATTTGTTTACTGGTTCTAGCAAATCATTCATTTTATTTATCGAATCAAATGATACAAATTATTTTTTTTATCGACAAAAAATTATACAATTTCTATTTTTCTTATACTGAATTATTTGGATGTTTTTTATTACAATTTATTTAATTATGTTTGATAAAAAAATTTACTAGCACGAGAGAAAGACAATAATAATGTAACAAAACAAAACAGCCATAATCATAAGAATAGAAAATTTGAAAAACAAATTGGGAATGTTTGATTGTACATTTATGATGATAAAGATCTTTTCTTAATTAAGTTATATACAGTATTTGATCTACATTAATTATTTTAGTAATAATTTTCAACCTTTGAATTAAATGAATTGAAAGGAAGAGATTTGGTGTCAAAAATATTTTGACACCTTAGTGTTATTTGATCCTAACCCATATAAGTAATATAATTGCTTGCCATATACATACAGTACGTCCGTACAGAATTTAATATACATTTGGAATTTCATAAATTTCAATTTGGTCAACAATTTCATAAAGTACAATGTGAAAATTTAATGTGAAAACATCCATCCATAGAAGATAATTGTTACCAAAAAAACCATAGAAGATAATTGTTTGTATGATGCCACATATATATCTAGTTATTGGATAAATAACAATAAAAAAATTTATTGCAAGGTTTATTGCCACGTATATAAAAAAAATATTGTGGTGTTACAAATTTCAACATAAACAAATATTGTAGAACAAAAAAAAGAAAAAATTAAAAGTGGCTTTTTTTTGGTAAAAGTAAAAAATTGTTATATATATACAGAACTAAAAACAAAAGATAGCATAATGATCCTTTGAAAAACACGTTTAAGACAAAAATATAATAGTTAATGACAGCATATATATGATTCAAACTTGGGTGAAGTTTCTTTTTTTCTCACCAAACCTTCCAAGAATTTTCTATGCAATCACATATTATATGCATTATTAATTTGTTACCACTACTACCCTTCCTTCTATAAATTAAAAATACCTCTCTCACCATCTTCCACTTTATTCATTTAAATTTTCCAAGTCCAAATCTTAAACCTCTTTTGCCTAAAATCAAAATGAAACACCAAAAAACACTCACAAAGTTCCTCCTAAATCTAATTATACTAGTAACTATCCTACTCCTTTCAACAACATGTACCATAGCACAAGAAATTGGTAAGCAAATATCAAATTTTTTCTTTCATATTTGAATATTTAAGTTTTATTAATTTGACCTATGTATTTGTGCAGAGGATGAGAGTCATTTTGATTACATAAAAGGAAGTGAAAAGGGTCCTTCACATTGGGGTGAACTGAAGGAGGAATGGGCAGCATGTAAAAATGGGAGATTGCAATCTCCAATTGATTTGTCAAGTCATAGAGTGAAGGTAGTGCCAAAGTTAGGAAAATTAAAGAAATACTATAAGCCTCAAAATGCTACTATCAAAAACAGAGGTCATGATATTGAGGTAATCAACCCAGAAATTCATTCATAGATTATCATAGTGATATACTTTCCTTTTTTTCTTTTTAAAGAAACATTAATTTTTCCTCTAATCTAATCTACACTGCTCTATTATTTTTTTATTTTATTTTTTTGTGATGATTTTTTTAATGATTGAATGAAATAATGACTTTTATGGTTTAAAAATTGTATTCATAAAATAAAAATAAAAATAAAATCTCTATGAAATATAATTTTCATATTTAAATATACTATAATAATTTTTAATGGTCCACCCATATATTTTTTCGTAGTTCCACTACAACTAGTCCATTGTGAACTAGTGATTAAAATTTCTAACAACTGTCAATAATAATTTTTAAAGGTAAAAAACATGACTCTGTAATTCTTGACAACTAAAATAATGACATGATTATGTCAATTTAATACGAGTTATATTTTATTTTATCTTATTTTAGTAATTAAGTCATTATTTCTATCGTATAAAAATGACGATAACTATGATGAACCACGTGTATAGATGAATTCAAAGGTGGAGCTAGGGGTGGCCCGGCCGGGCCGCGGCCCACCCCAAAAAATTGGAAATTACATGGGTACTTCTACATGTATATAAAATTACATATATTAGTATTATATATTTTGGATTATAATCAATTTTGTGATGTGTGTCTATTGTGTATGTGGGTGAGCATGTATGCATGCATGCGTGCGTGCGTGCATGCGCATGTTAAAAGTAATTATTATATTAAGGTATGTAGTTTAATTTTTCAATGACCCTCTTTTTTTAACACAAATAAACTTATGTTATTTCATCTTGAGTGATCAATTTTATATTTATTACAACGTCAATTATTATAAGTAATATAATTTTTGTATTTAATTTATATGTTATAATTTTTTCACCGGTCCACCCAATTTTTATTTTCTGGCTCCGCCGCTGTAGATGATGCATATTAAAATTTTCCCATGTACTTCTATTTTTATATCTATTTTAGAAATGTGTATGAATTGTAATAAATATATAAAATAGAAGTCAATGAGTAGATGACACATACAATTTTTATATTTGATGTTTAACATATGGCACGAAACAGCAGCCATGGCTGGATGAATATTGAACGGGCAAATTACCTTTATTTATATTATAATATTATATTATACTACTTTATTAGATAGTTGGCACTTAAATAAGGAAAAGGATTCCATTCATTGAGATTTTGTTAGAACTTAGAAATGTGAGAAGAGTCTAAAAAATTAATAAAATATTAATTTAGTTACATAAATTGATGCGATCGATAAATTAATAAAATATTTAATTTGTGTGTATGTGTATCTAGTGATTGATAAATTGATGCGATCGAAATTAGTTTTTTGTTTTTTTCTTGTTTTTACTTCAACATAGATTACTACTGTAGTTGGTAGTTTAAGATTTGAGTGAAATGTAGAATCTCATTATTTAATTTAAAATGATCCAGCTGAAATGGGAGGGAGATGCAGGATCAATAAATATCAATGGGACACAGTTTTTTCTACATCAAGCCCACTGGCACTCACCTTCTGAACACACCCTCAATGGCAGGAGGTTTGTTTTGCTTTAATTTAATGGAACTCGAAAATTGTATTGGAGAATTTTGAAGAGTTTATATGAATACTTCAAATTTAATTTATATTTTATAATAAACAAAAATCTCCTAATAAACCCTAACCTTCCCCTCCAAACTAATAAACAAAACCTAAATATAAACACATTATATTTCACTCTTTTTTTCAAAAAAATAAAAATTTTGGTGCATAAAATTATAATAATATTTTATTTGTCTATTTTATGTATACATGTACCTAAAATACTATTTGAAAATAGTTCATCTAGACTTTTTATATTTTACTAAGACAGTTACATGTATTATATATTATTTTGAATGGACCAATATATATTATTTTAGAACGTAGAAATTTAATTAAAAATTAAAATTGTCATTTTTGTGGGCTGAAATATTAGGTATGACCTGGAGGCACACTTGGTTCATGAAAGTAAAAAAATAAACGGTAAGAGCAAGATAGCTGTTATTGGACTTCTGTACAAGTTTGGTCGACCAGATCCTCTTCTCACCAAGGTACCATTATTTTTCCTTTCATGATCCAAACAGAATAAAATAAATATTTAAGTTTAGTTGGCAGAGACATTATATTATATATGTAGGTGACAAAGTTCAAATTTGGTCATCTCATTTATGTACTTTAAGGATGAAATTTCTAACAATTAAGCTATTTGACAAAAATAAAATCAATGGATGATTAATTTGAACATTCACTCACCAACTTACTAATTAATTAGGACATTTATACACAATTTTTTTTTTTAATTTATTACGACATTTAATTTATTTGAATAATTATGAAATTGCAATGGTTTCAGTTATCAAAATACATAAAAAGCATGGTGGATACTGAAGCAGAAAAGAGCATTGGGGTGATTGATCCCTCAGAAATGAAGCTGCGTGGCAAGAAGTATTACAGATACATGGGTTCCCTCACTGTCCCTCCTTGCACTGAAGGTGTCATTTGGACTATTAATAGGAAGGTAATACTATTTATTTATTATAATCTAGTGGTTTTTTTTCGTTCGAAGACAAAATGGTAAATATCACATGAAATTCAAACACACATGAATATTTGAGGTTTGAACTCAACACCACAACATTTGAGCTAAGAATTATAAATTATACATATTAATTTGAAATTATTTGTATATAAACTAGAGTTTAATAAGAAATTCGTAAATTAGTTCGAGAGTGCTATGATCAAAACATACTCCAACACATTCTTCTCTCGATGCCGGTCTCCTTAATACTAGAAAATGGATTCAGAGTAGTCAATTCGGGTGCAGTTAGGCTGCAGTCAACTATTCTGAATCATTTGATCAAAATCAGACAGATCAAATTTCAAGACAATTTTAATTTTTTAAAATATAAATATTTTAACTTTAAAATCTAAACCACCTGATCTGAATCAGACGGTTGTGATCACTCTGACTGTATGCAGTCATTGTCTGTAACTGCATTCAATCCATATATGTAATACTAACCATATTTACTTTAACATTATCTTTTTAACATTTATTCTTTTATTGAATGTGTGGATTCCACCAATTTTGAAACCATTTTCACATAAAGTGATGAGACCAACATGAATTTAGTGAATAATATTCAAAAAAATAAATTAGCACTAATATTTTGTTATCTTACGATTCATTTTAATACTCAATTTCAAAAAATGGAGTGATGTGTGACAACATAATTAATTTTTGTTGAATATGTAAAATTGGTTTATATTTTCGAATAAGTCATCCAATATTTTTTCATACACTAAACCTTTAAAGTTGCATAATCTTCAGATAACAAGTGTGTCTAGAGCACAAGTGAAGTTATTGAGGGAGGCTGTCCATGATGTAAGTATTCTCATTTGCTCTTGCATTATTATGTGTTATTGAAATGAAAAAGTAAAATAAATTAAATTCTATTGATCAAATTCCAAAACAATTTTTTTTAATAAATTTCATTTTTGAAAATCAATTTCTTCTGGTCAACACCAACTTGAACCACTTATAATTATTACTGAACCACCTATAATAATTACTTATTTGTGGAATTCTCTGTGGCAGCATGCAGCGAAGAATGCCAGACCTATACAACTCCTGAATAGAAGAAAGATACAACTCTATCGCCCAAAATCGAAGAAATGAGATTTATCACATATTAACTTTGTAAAGCAATGCAATAATACAATTTACTATAGGCTATAGCTAGTCCTATAATATTTCTAGTCTTTTGTTTTATAAAATAAGATACTCCCTTTTTTCAATTCATTTTGTATACTAATGTTATTTCTATTTTTTTTTACGCAAATGTTATTTCTATTTGAAGCACACACATATATATGTACAATTACTTCAAGGTTACTTTATATGTTTTTATGAATATATTTTTTTATATTTTTTTAAAGAAATGGGGAGCGGAAAGAAAGTCCCTATGCAATATCCTAGATAGATTAAAATAAAAATAAAAAAATACAAAATATTGAGTGAGAAGGAATGTCAACGAAACGAGAAATGAGTGGGGAGTACTTTACCATATAATTCTCCACCATTTAAAATGATTCCCATCCTCGTCCTCTTTCCCCATATCGGAAAGTATTCTTCCTCCATCCTTATCCCCGCGGATCCCCACAGTTTCCGCAGGGAAGTGGGAACCATCAACATTAAAAATTTATCGAATTTCTATGAATTTCAATCAAAGTAGTTGTTAAAAAAACTTAATCATAAACCAAATAAAAAATTAAGATTATTGTGAGTCATGTGAGTTGTGATAAATAAACATCACATAAAAATAAATTTATGCACACATTGTGTGAAAATATAAATAAGTATAACCTATGAAATATTTAAAAATACACCTATTTAGTTTTTTTAAAAAAATATTCGAAAACGGAGTCTACGTGGGGCGGGGGATAAAATTTCATCCCCATACCTCCTATGGGGGACTTTTTCCTCCATCCCATCTCCGCGGAGAAATTTTTTCCATTTTCAGGTTACCAAAAAGAGCCATCCCCACATAAATTCCCATTTACAGATCAAATTAATATCTTTAAGTGAGACATCAACCAAACTCATACAAACCACATAATCAACTCAAACATATATACATACACCGTCCAAATATAACAATAATTGAAAGTGTAGTCGTTTGTCTAGTTTGATCACAAAATTGAATTGAAGAAGAATCTTTTAAAAACCAATAAAAAAAAAGAAAATAATCATTTTGATTTTGAATATAAAAAAATATTATTTCCCTATCTCTTTCCGATACAGTTTTGTGGTATCCTATACTATTTTGTTTTATTCTGTACTGATTTGTCCAGTACCTACTATTTTACGAGTCAAACACCATGACACTATGTTAAAATAAATAGAAACATAGTGTCTCTACATAGCTAATTAGTAAACTCAATAAAAAAAAATTCTCTACATGTAGTGACACTATAATAATTAAATAATAATTAAAGAAATAGCGACGGTGTCTCTACATAGTTAATTAATAAACTCAATAATCAAATTTTTCTGTACATTTAGTGACACTATATATATATATATATATATATATATATATATATATATTTTACTAAAAATAAGGATTGATTCATTCAAATTGAAAATACATAGATCATTACAAATTCAAAATTGCTAAAAACTGAAAAAGGTGAATCTACAAACAAGCTTACAACACCTAGGTTAATAGCATACAACGGCATCATGAAAGTGCCTACAAATATGACACAATAAAAGTCACCGGAATGTTCATGCTCCCGGATTTGCAACGTTGACGTCTAAGTCTTCAAAGTCTTCAGATCTATAATGATTTGATATGGATATGCCAATTTGAATCAAGGAAACACCGCAATGAAAAACCAACAAATGCCGTACAAGACGACCACAAGCACAATGCCGCACAAGACGACGACAAACTTAAAATACAAAAAACGAAGAAGCAAATATATGTTGATAATCACTTATTTAATTGAAAAGAAAAGGAAAAACAATTTAGAGGGGTGATTTTGGATCAAAAATTGATCCTAAAACCACCCGTCCTTGATGGATGCACAAAAGAATAAACTAGGGTTTAGTGTGGGTGGGGCGGCTGCCGGAGGAAGATTTGTATTCAAGTTTTTTTGCTATTTAGTGACACTATATTTAAATAAATAGAGACATTGTGTCTCTACATAGCTAATTAATAAACTCAATAATCAAATTTTTCTGTACATGTAGTGACACTATATTTAAATAAATAGAGATATAGTGTCTCTACATAGCTAATTATTAAACTCAATAATCAAGTAATATGTAAATAAATAGAGAGACTATATATATATATATTTTTCGGTACATATAGTGACACTATATTTAAGTACCATGATTACTCTAAAAAACACAAGTACCATGATAATATATGTATTATATCTTAACCTTGAAACAATGTATCTACATATATTAGTTAGATACATATGAAATTCCTAATTTGCCCCTTTTTCATTTTTTGACACATAATTTTATTTAGGGTTATTTTGTGTCTTTACTCAAAAGTTAGTAAAAAAAAAAAACTTCCTATGATGTTAGTTATTTTCTATTTTAACTTCCAATGTTTGTTTCCTTTCTTCTTATTCTTCAATTTTTTTTCCATGTTTTCTACTTAAAGTTCATCTTTTACATGTATGTTTTCTCTTTTCAGTGTCATTTATTTTCTTTTTTTCATCTTCAAAATCATGATGAAAAACTCATTTGTGTGTTACATTATTTTATTTTCCCCTTTTTTGTTGCTATTTTAAATTTGTTACATCATTATCTTTTTTTTTGTTGCTATTTTTAGGTTTTTGGTTCATATCACCAAAATGAATTTTTTTCTCTTTTTTGTTGCTATTTATTTTGTTTTTTTGTTGATACTTTATTCATACTTTATTTGTTGATACTTTGTTCATACTTTATGACTTTTTCCCTTTTTCTATTATTTTTAAAATTTATGAGATTGTTCAAATGTAGAACTGACGATGTCAAGGGTTCTTGATGAAGTTAAATTTTTCAACGATTCAAAAGAACTATGGAAACTTGATGTGAGGCTTGAAGATATATGGACAGTAACTAATGCTGGAAAAGAGCATCCTGAATTTCTGATATTGGACAAACAGGTATAATAAGTTTAATATATGTAGATATATCATTTAATTTGCTTTGCTGTTTATATATTATTATTGGAGTTGTTTACAATATCAAACCTTCGAAGCAAAGTGCTGGATGGAGGGAAAAGACAACCTATAAGATTTTCTTTGAGAGATGCATAGTATAATATTTTAATTTACATCATTCTCCTATTCTGCCATTTTTATTTAGGCTTTCAATCTAAGAAATCTATTCATTTTTCAATGTTTTTTTGTAGTATATGAATGATTTACCATGTACTTTGTAGGGTGATTTTGGAACTCAATTCATGGACTTTTTCAATGCAAAATCTAATGATGGACCGATGATCATTGTTATTAAGCATGCTCATATCAAAGAATTGAGTTCAATTTTGTATTTCAATTGCATCGACGGGAAGTAAATTAATGTTGGATCTTCATCTAAAGGAAATATGTGACTTCAAAAAAAGTTCATCTACATCTAACTCTGTTTATATAAAAAAAAAAAAAACACCTTTATACTGTTACATTTATTTAAATTAAACTGATTTTTTCATGTCATTCTATAGTTTGCCGGCTACCTTTGAAAGTCCAATTGTAATTGGAACACAAGCAATTTCTAGAAATATGCAATCATCACAAAACTCTCAAGCTTCTCAGTATTCAGTTCCATCACGCTATGCCTATAATGCACCTCATAAACATATTTCTGAACTTATGAGTTGTGTTAATGTGTGTATCATGTCTACATTCATTACAATTGTTAAATTGTTAATAACCCATGTGCTGAATATAAGAAACAAATAAATACCACCGCTCCTCCATATAAATGTTCGATTGAACATGTTACCCCTGATCCACAAATCAAGTTAGTTTATTATACGTTGTTTCTATAACCAATTTTAGCATTAAACTTTTTCAATTGTTGTTTACATAGCCTCTTTTGTCACATTGTAACTATATTTTTTACATATACAAAGTTGATGTTGAAGTTCATTTTCAAGATCAAAAGGTCCAGTTTGTTTTCTGGGACCATGAATGACAACAATTGACTGGTAAAACTGCCGAGGAATTGAAAACCACTATGGTTGAGAATTGAGATACATGATTACATTATTTTTTATCTGAATTATTCCCTCGGCACAAGTTGTTAACACTTTTTGTTATTTTTATTAATCTAGGTAGGTGAATTTGATCCACATGAATATTCTGCTGCACTTGATGATATGATGGGCAAAGAGTTTGCATTTAAAGTCAAGGCACAACCCTACTACAAACTCCAAACAATGAGGTGATACAAATTATTAATCTCTATTATTATCATCATAAACTGGAATTCCATTATTATAACAATTCTACATTTGAATCATACTTATAAGAATTACCAACAATGTCTAATAGTTTCCTATACTTTGTTGTTGTTATAGATTACGTCTAAGTTAATTGTTGAACCTCCACTCTCTCAAGAGGTAATTTGAAGAAACTTATTATTCTTCTCATTTATCATATCAATTTTAATCAATATTATGTATTATCAAATATTCCCTTAATTATTATAATTCATTTAATCTTACATAACCTTAGTTTCTCAACCGAGCGCGACACAGAAAATGCCCGAGTCTACGAGCGCGACATAGGGACAAACAAGTTTCTCAACCGCAAGTCTTCCATTATTCATATGTGTTAAATGTCAACTTTAAATATTGTCAATTAGCTACATAGAAAGATCTTTCTGCTACTTCAGAATCTTCAGATGATGAAACTAAGATGAAAACTCCGGCAAAAAGGCATGGAGAGAATTCTTCCTCTGACGATGCCAAACTATCTTCAAACAAAGTGATGAGAAATATCAAGATTGAAAAAATCGAGAAACAATGTCTCGAGATGTAATTGCATAAGCTGTTAATCAAACTTTGGCTTATTATTTTGCTCGATTAGATATCTACCCTCTTTCTTTTGATTTGGTCCGTTATTGTAATATACATGTCTTTGCTGCACAACCTTGACTACTTATTAGTTATCTTACTTTACTGTCTCTTATCGTGTATTAATAGTCTCGGTACGTTTGTCATCGAGAACAGGGCCGGCCCTACACAAGTGTAGGGTGATCTAAGGAGCCGAGCCTCCATTTTTTAGGGGTCTCAAAAGAAAAATTATATGATTGTAGGTCTCTAAAAGAAATAGGAGGATTACTTTAAAAAATAAAAATAGTAGTAGACCCTATTAGAAGTTTTACTCACGGTCCATTATGTTACAAAAAAAAAAGTTAATGACTTAGTATTGATAACAATTGAGAATGATAACTTTTAAATGATCACTTGAAAAATATTTAATATGGAGACTTATGGACAAATTTACTTCAAAAACTGCTAGAATGACGGCTTTTTAAGTAATTAGAATATATTTTATCGTTATTGATTAAAATAAGAATATTTTGTATTGTAGTTACAAAGATGATATTTTTTTGTATTATTTATATTATTTACAATTTAAACGAGGATTATTCTTTTTATGTTTTTTTTATTGAAGATTCTATTTTTAACTTTCGGTGTCGGGTCTCCAGATAGTTGGAACCGACCCTAATCGAGAAGAACCGATTTTATTTGGAGGGAGTTCCGCTATTTTACAGATAATTTCTTAATTCAGTGACTACATGTCTCCGATTATTTATTACTCACGCTATTCACTCTGGCCACACTATTCACTACATGTCACCAATCTTTTACTATTTCGTCCTTTTTTTTAACTATATATATTTTTTGTTTATGAAATTAAAAAATCATTGAAAATATTTATTTATTATTATTTTATACATTATTCAGTTTTTTTAAATTACAAACATATTTTTTCATTCTTTTTTCACCCTTTATATTTTATTATTAACCAATAAATTAATATTCAATAGTACCTAATTTGGAGCGTGCGGACGCACGGGTATCCTACTAGTTAAACAATAAAAAGAAGATGGAAACAGGAATTAAACTGTCCTATTCTTGCCGTTGCAAATCCCGTATTTGACTTTTTTTTTATGACTCATGCTTTAGTTGACATGGATTTAAAAACCAACTCATGCTTTAGTTGACATGGATTTAAAAACCAACATATAGCTAGAACTTCGATCCGTGCGATGCACGGGTCTAATTTGCTGTAATATGAAAAAATAAGATATAAATTTTTAACACTAAAATGTATATAAAAATGTTAAGTACCATTAAATATTAGTTCGACAATAAATTTGGATAAATGTTCATACAACAGAAATTATGATATATTACGAAATATTTCTTTATAGACTACATTGGAAGTTTTACTCGTATTTTCACCGTCTTCGTCGATAATCAATATTTTTAATCATTCTCGTTAAATAACTCTTGAAGTTGCAACATACAACTGATCATGTATGTAAAAACAATGTCGACAAAATATATATCCAACATGCTTAAGAGATTGTCACTGACTCTTATTAATATAGTCATCGCAAAGAAAAAATTAAAGGGATGCGGGTTCGATTTCTCGTGCTAGACAAAAAAAAAATTAATATAATGGACCACATGAAAATGAGAGGAAAAAAAATAGTTTAGGGTTAGCATTTCAGAGCAAGTTTAGAATATAATAAGAGATATAATAATAATAATAATAATAATAATAATAATAATAATAATAATAATAATAATAATAATAATAATAATAATAATAATAATAATAATAATAGGAAACTAATAATAATAAATATTTAACATCTTATAAAAATATATTTAACATAGTGAGTTAAAGGTTGTGGGTTCGATTCTTGTTGAGTTATTTTTAACATTTAATTTGAATTAATAATAATAATAATAATATGAAGCTAATAATAATAAATATTTAACATTGTGAGTTAAAGGTTGTGAGTTCGATTCTTGGTGAGATATTTTTTAACATTTTATTTGAATTAATGTTAAGGTAAAATGAAAGGAAAAATGAGCGAGAAAAAAAATTAGGGTTAAGAATAGCAAAACGGAACAAGCTTATAATATAAGAGATTTCTCTTTTAATATACCTGCATAACTGCATAAGTAGTCGGGTAATTTTTTTTAAAATGAACAAACTATAGAATGATATTAAGTAAAAAAAAAATACATAGAATGATATAATCAAGGATTTGGTGACAAGCATAATAACAAGAAACACTAGCTAGAAACTAGAAAGTCAGCAACACAATTAACTTGCATCCTAATAAACTCAACCCTGCAATTGACTCCTGCGGGAATGAATTCTCTCCCGTGAGAGTTCTCTCCCATAATTCCTGCACTTAGATACAACAAATCCATATTCATTCAGAAGGGATTTATTGCTTTCTATTGCATCACAATGCGCTTGCAGTCCGTCTCAAAAATGATGTTAACCAACTGCAAGCTTACCATGCAAGAGTATTATTTTCACATCATAAGGTAGGTATTTGAATCAAGGCACTTGAATGAGAAAATATAAACTTCTAAATGAGAATCTTACTTAGAGGCCAAAAATATATCCTACGAAATGTGGTTAGTGCCTCAAGATTCAAGAATAATGTCAACTCCCTTTTATTCAACCAAAAAGATAAAGAATATAAGTATACCAAATATGAATAATAACTACACAAAAATAAGCAGAATGTATATAACTACAACAGACCAAATTATCACAATGTAACATTCATTCTGTAGTTAGGACTATTAAAAAAAATAGCAACTAGTAGCTTTCTCCAAAGGGTGAATGACTCATAACACAAATCTAAGGTAAACAAAATCTTCTATCATTAGCGTCCTTGAAATCCAAACATTGATTAACATCACAAGTGATGCAGTACAAGATAATAAGTTATTGAGGAATTTTAATGTTACTGAGGATTGCCAAATACTCCAAACAAAAATTTCCATCCATAGAATGAATGATACACTTTTAACGTTTGACCCATTGGAAACTCTTTCTTGCTTTGGCCTTTCCTGGCTTTTTCCTTTCTACCACTCTTGAATCCCTTGTTAGGAAGCCGGCTGGTCAAATTCGAGAAAAAGAATTGTTTATCAATTCATCATAGCAGCAACACATATAACACAGCCACAAACAACAAAAAAGGTGTAGAATAATAAATCAACATAGAAAGACAAATATTATACCGTTTCGAAGTGCAGGTCGCAAATCTGGTTCCCAGTTTTGCAAAGCCCTGCTAATACCCAATCGTATAGCTCCAACTTGTCCTATTGTAAAGGAAAGAGGTTATATTGATTCAGATTATATGAAAGGAAAAATGAATCACAACTAAACTATTGAACTTTGACAAGTTATCCAATTGGCACTTCTATCCAATTTTCGTTATGTGTGCTTTCCCTAGTGTTTGATTGTTGGTGGAAGTTGAATCGAAGTGCCTATTAACTAAGACACTTAAAAGTTCAAACATTTTTAAATGTAAAAATTAAAAGCTCATACTGTGATCTACTCAAGGGCCAAAATTATAGACGCAGAACATTTAGGCCTTAAATAAAAGCAGAAGGAAAAAAAAAGACAAGGAAATAAAAACATGAAGCTCAGAGTTCATATTTTCTAAAATCAGTGATAGACATGGCAAATGCAAAACGGAGAAAAATCCAGTTCATAAATATTTTCATCCTATTGTAAAAATAAAAAAAATTTCTACCTTATATCTTGCATTTTTCTACCTTATATCTTGCATTAACATGTATATTTCTCCGGATCAAAATAAAACAAAGCTCATAACTCATGAATGATATTGCAAAGGCCAATTCTAGCAATGACGAATACAGGTTTCAATAGTTTGGTTTTATTAGGCCCCATTTTCTTTAACTGTTTTATATTTTCGTTTTTAAAATAGAACGAGGCTAAACTGGTCATGCCACCCGAAGAAAAGTAGCTTACTAACATATTCTTGCAAACATCAAAATGAACATCCATATGAAAAAATGAAAGAAATAAAGAGAAGAACTAAAAAGTTGTTTCACTGTTTCCAAAACACCAAGATATATGGTGTTGAAAATGAAAATCGAGCATATGGCAGTCCACAGACGACTATTTTTACTCAAAATCTAAAAATGCAAACAGGAAACATTTCCTCAAATTAAACGGTCCCTTAGTTCTTCAAAACAGTACTAAAACAAAACTTAGAAAGCAAAGAAGGACTAAGAAACATTTGGATCATTTATATCTAAAACTAGCTTTTTTGTTGGTTACATCTAAACTAGTTTTAAAAGCGTTAAGATATAGAACATGGTCACTTTGCTTGCACCATCTAGATGCATAATAACCAGCAACCCAGCTCTGCTCCTTTATCCTTCCTGTAGTCTCTAACCCTAGCCCAACTCTCCCTTATCCCACTTTTCTTATTCGTGAAAACAGAAACCTAACTAACAATTGATAACTGCTGCAATAATGCAGAAAACGTGAAACAAAACCAAACACAGAGAATTTGAGATTAGTATCTACCATGCCTAACCAATAATAAATAACCTGATGGAAGTAAATGTCCATCCTTATTCTATTTAATACATGCAAATAAACTATATTGGGTCTGTTAATAAATTCCAACCTTACTTCTTGTGCCAATCCCTTTAGCAAATACTTGTCTTCCAACCAGTGAATCTACATACATGAGTGGACTGCGGAAAACTTTACCAACTAATCTCAAAACACTACTTTTAAGTGTCAAACATGCATGCCATATTGTACTGTATCGTACATGGAATATGCTTCAAGTGTGGCATGCACTATGTAACATGCAGACAGCATACCAGACAGATACTCTACAGTCGCTATATAATACCCCCCCAAACCGGTGTTATTAAATAGAAGATATAGCAGTGCTATAGCATCGCAGAATTTTAATAAATCACTATTTTTCTGTGATACACTATTTTACAATCCGCAATTGACAACAATGCCCCAAACTCTGATTAGCAAAGTAGGCATTTGTCAGTAAAACAAATTTTTTATTTTTTTTATCAATATGATAGAAATTGATATTGGTACTAATCATAGGAATTCAGGAAACATAAAAAAAAATGGAAATAATACTTAAAAATGATTAACCTTACCTGAAACACCACCACCTTTCACAGTACAACTAACATCCCAGAGCCCCAATGTCTTTGTCTCAGAGAAAGGTCGAAGGAGAGTAGCACGATGATCGAGCATAGGGAAATAGACATCAAATTCTTTATCATTAACCATAAATTTACCGTCACCAGGCATAACCCAGACACGTGCTATACTGCACTTTCTCCTCCCTGTTCCATAAGCACGTCCTTTATCATCTACCTGTCTCACTCTTGCTTTCGCCGCTTCCTCTTGCTTTTGACGCTCAATTTCAGCTCTGGTGGATTTTTTGGTATTCTTCTCATAGCGAGTATCTTCTATTTCACTAAGAGGGGGCAACCCTTCAATCTCGTCAAAATTTTTCAAGACAATCAAACTATCAAGCATTTCATCCGTGATTCCAGAAGCAGTAATCAAATCACCAAAAGCACGTTTTGGTCCTGCAGTCACAATAGAAACAACATGACATCACTCACTTTGATAATAATTCAGTTTCATGTAATAAAACCCAAATTCTTTTCAATTTCATTCAACTTTCACATTCAAATTATATAGAGAAATACTAACCGGTATACAATTCACTACAAGCAAACAAGTACAATACAATATATCTTCTGCTAAAATGACCTCCACCCAGATATTCTCAGCAACTTACATCCAATAATTTACCAAATAGAGGCTAGGGTTTAGGGTTTAGCCAAACCTGGAACATATTACTATTGTTTCGCAATGAACTACTAGTACTTAGTACAAAGTGTTGTCGATATATAGCACTTTACTACAATCTGCTATGACAACACTTACCAACATATTAAAGTTCATTTGTTTTTTCTTCTTTCTTTCTTTCTTGTGATTGTTGGAATAGCAATACAAATTTAAATAATTACAAAAACATAATACACTATTGCAAAACCATTCTCTATATAAAATAAATCAAAACGGAAAATCGTCAACTTCAACAACAATGTTTAAAACTAATAAATAATAAATCAACAACAAAAGGGGTTTAAGCCAAACCTTCAAGAATGGCAGTGAGATCCTTCTCTTCCTTCTCAAGCTTCTCAACCTCTTCTTTCGATTCACCCTCGACAACATTAAGTTCCCCAATTTCCTCCTTACTCATATCATCCTCTTTGAAATCAAAAACATCACCTGTATCCTCTTTCAAGTTCCAAGGTTGATCAACATTCTCTCCTCCAACTCCAATATGGTCACCAAAATCACTACTTTTTTCGTCACTTTCGTTATCGATTCCTTTAAACAAAGAATCTTCATTTTCATTATCAATACCCTTTTCTTCCAACCACCATTTTTTCTCATCAACATTCTCCTTCCTTACTCTCTCCCTATTCTCCCCTTCAACATGATTCATCTCATCAACAATTCCACTTTCTTCGGTAAACAAATTATCGAACTTTTCCTCAGCTTCTCCGAAATTTTTCCATACATTCGAAAACGGATCATTCCCCTTGTTGTTGTTGTTATTGTTGCTGGAATAGGGTTTTAGAAAAACGGTGAAATGAGGATTGATAGGAGGTGAATTAGGGAAATGGTATTGTTTGGATTGAAGAGAGAAAAAGAGACGGAAATGAGAGGGTTTTTTGGGGATTAAACGAGAAAGCATGGTGAAATAAGACTGTGATTGTGATTGAAGCTATTTGTTTATTGATTCATTTGATACCTTTTTCGTTGCGATTGAGAGAAACGAGTGTCACCGGAGAGATAGTTGACGGCAACTGTGGCGGCGGCGATAGAAGCTTGGTGTGAAGAAGAAGAAGAAGTGCCCTAAACTTCAGTTACTGGACCATCCCGATCGGGGACTTGTGCGAGTAATTACTAATAAGTGCTTTTTTACAATAGTGTAATTTTTTGTTTTTATTTTATTTAGCTTATGTGCCTTTAACTGGTTTTTAATTAATTTAATTAGTTACACATACATAAATAGATAAATATTGTACTATTTAGGTGGTTGTTGACAAAAAAAAAAAAAAAAACTATTAGATTTTGCATATCCACCAAATCTAGGAGTGCACCATCACCAACAAATTTTTGTTTCATCTTCTTCCTCTCCTCCATCCTCCATTTCTTCATCATTTTTTTTCATAATTTCATCATTGAAACCCAAAAGTTCAAAACAAATACAAAAATAAATAAATTCCAAAATTGTAAAACTCCTACCTTTTATCAAAATTTCAAATCTCCAAATAAAAACTCTAAATCCCAAATGTCAAATCTCAAACAAACCCAACCTTGGATTTCATCTTTTCTTTTCAAATTTAATCTCATCAAACTCAACAAAAACTCTTACCTATTATTGATGATGGGTTATGAGTGGTGGTTAAGTCAAAGAGACAAAAAAATGGAATTGAAGAGACAAATTGAGGAAGAAAATGATGATGAAAAATTGAGAAAGAAGATGAAATTTTTGGGTTTATTTAAAAGTTGATTAAAGATTTGAGTTTATTTTTTATGATATGAATAAAAAAGATGAAATTTTTGTATTTTTTTCTACAATTTCTGTGACGTAAGAGAGATGAAGAATGACTAGGGATGACAATAGGTAGGGTATGGTACTATAATACTCATTCTCATACCCGCGTGGGTAACAAACTTTGCACCCGTACCCATATCCTGTGGGTACCTAATTACACATACCTGTACCCGTTACCCGGAGAAGAATAAATCAATCAATTATAAAATATCATATTATTTTAATAAAATTCAAAGATTTTAATTTTGATCTATGAAAATTATAAACAAAATTATTACTAATCTCATGTTAAAGTTCATATCTCTGTTGACATATTCACATTTTGTTTGATTATGTTATAAATAAACAATTTTATTAAAAACATAGGTAATAGTTTAAGAGTGGTTGTATTTTTTAAAATTAATATACATATATTTTTATATAATAATAAAATTAATAAATATATATTATATGGGTATGGGGCGGGGTGGGTACTAAGGTACCTGTATCCGCACCCATACCCACTCATTGTTGTGGGTAATTTATCTATACCCGTGCCCGTACCCAAACTGCGGGTTTTTACCCTACCCGTTGTGGGTATTTTTTGCGGGTACCCACTGGGCATGAGTCAAATTGTCATCCCTAAGAATGACGGAGAAGACGAACGGTAGTATTTGTTCATCATCTAATGTTTTTTGCCAAAAACTAACGGAAGAGACCAAAATGGCTAACGGAGATGTCTTTAAGGGACCAATCCAGACCTTTTTTCCTTTAAGGGACCATTGTGAAACATAAAATGTCTTTAATGGACCATTGTGAAACCTAAAATGTCTTTAAGGGACCATTGAAATAATTAAGCAAAAAAAAAATTATTTAGGTGGTTTTTAATATTTTTTTTAGAGAGCTGGTGTATTAGATTGAGATTTCAGTGGATTTTAAAAGACTTTTTATGTTAAAAAAATATATTGATATTCAATCAAGACTTTTATAAAATCAAATCTTGTGATATTCAATTAAGACAATTAAGTTTTTTTTCAAGGGCAATGAAATATGCCGTTATTCGATTGAGATTTCTTATAAGACTTATAAAATGTCACTTGATATTCAAAAATCAACAGATTTTGGTGGATTCTTTCATGTTTCATTGAGTGGATTTCGTGAGACTTTTTAGTTAAAAATATACTTGAGAGACACTTTCAACAATTTCACTAAAAACTTTGAGACATTTTCAAACCCTCAAAGACTTTTTTTTTTCTTTCACAGTTCAACATCATTGTACCAAATTTTTTTTTCTTCTTTTTTTTCTTCACTTGCTTATCAAATATGGTTTTTGCAAGTTTTCTTTTTGAACAAATTCTACTGAGTTATGCAGTTGATTTAACAATCAAAGATTATATATATATATATATATATATACAATCGGAGATTCACTTGCTCCATCCATTGTTTCATCTGCTTTTGTTTCCAACAAAGAACACACAGAACTTTTGATCGTATGTTTTTATTTTATTTTATTTGGATTCCCAAAAAAATATAATTTTTTTATTTATCATTCTTATAATTTCTTTTATAAAAATTTATTGAGTGTTTTGAATTTTTTCTAATATATATTGAGTCTTTTGAAATTTTTCTAATATATAAAGTATTATGAAATCTTAGGGGGTGTATTAAATTGAAATTTCAATGGATTTTAAAAGTCTTTTTTATGTTAAAAAATTCTATCGGTATTCAATCAAAACTTTTATAAAATCAAATCAAATCTTGTGGTATTAAATTAAGACAATTAAGATTTTTTTTTCAGGGCAATGAAATCCGCTGTTATTCGATTGAGATTTCTCATGACTTATAAAATATCACTTGGTATTCAAAAATCAACAGATTTTGGTGGAGTCTTTCATGTAGTGGATTTCGTGAGACTTTTTAGTTAAAAATACACTTGAGAGACTACCAGAATTTTTCTTCTTCTTTTCTTTCTTCACTTGCTTATCAAATATGGTTTTTGCAAGTTTTCTTTTTGAACAAATTCTGCAACTATTTTTCATATTGGATTCAACACTTTTGATATTTCTTGTGTTATTCCGGTCATTGAAGTGAGTTATTCAGTTGGTTAACAATAAAAAATTACATTTTTTTTTATATACGATGATTCACTTACTCCATATGCTTTCTTTTCCAACATCGTACGTAAAGAAAAACACATAACTTTTCATCGTATTTTTTTTGTTGTTGTTGTTTTGGATTCCCAAAAAAATATTTTTTTATTTATTTATTACTCTTAATAACTTTTTTATTAAAATTTATTGAGTCTTTTGAAATTTTCCTAATATATATTGAGTCTTTTGAAATTTTCCTAATATATAACGTATTATGAAATCTTGATTGTAAAAAGTTTTTTTAAAAAAATCTCTCAAAATCCATTCAATTCAAATCATGTGTTAAAAATCTTGATTGTAAAAAGTCTTTTGAAAAATATCTTTTAAAATCTCACAAAATCAATATAATCCCACAAAGTCTTTTAAAACCTTCAAGACTTTTATTGTCAAAATAGTCTTTCAAATTCTCAATCGAATACACCCCCCCCCCCCCCCCCCCCCCCCTTAGATTAGGAATTGCACTCGGGCCGCCGAAACCCCGACAATTCCAACTAAGAATAATCATGAGTCCCGACAGTCCTGGGAATTGTAAAAAGTCTTTTAAAAAGAATCTCTCAAAATTCATTCAAATCATGTGTTAAAAATCAAGATTGTAAAAAGTCTTTTAGAAAAAATCTCATAAAATTAATACAATCTCACAAAGTCATTTATGGGGTCGTATTGGATTGAAATTTTAAGAGATTATTTTGACAAAAAAAATCTTGAAGATTTTAAATGACTTCGTGAAATTATATTGATTTTATGAGATTTTAAGAGATTTTTTTCAAAAGACTTTTTACCACCAAGATTTTTAACACGTGATTTGAATGTATTTTGAGAGATTTTTCTTAAAAGACTTATATTACGATAAATATTTCATAATACTTTATATATTAGGAAAATTTCAAAAGACTCAATAAATTTTAATAAAAATAATTATTAGAGTAATAAATAAGAAAACATTATATTTTTTTTGGGAATCCAAAACAAACAAAAAAATATGATGAAAAGTTCTATGTTTTTCTTTAGGTACAATGTTGAAAATAAAAGTAAATGGAGCAAGTGAATAACTGATTACCGATTGTATATATAAAAAAAAATGTAATTTTTGATTGTTAAACCAACTGTATAACTCACTTCAACGACCGGAATAACATAAGAAATAACAAAAGTGTTGAATCCAATATGAAATAAAGTTGCAGAATTTGTTCAAAAAGAAAGAAAATTTGCAAAAACCATATTTGATAAGCAAGTGAAGAAAGAAAAGAAGAAAAAATATGGTACATCGATGAACTGTGAAAGCAAAAAAGTCTTGTAGAGTTTGAAAAAGTCTCAAGGTTTTTGGTGAGATTGTTAAAAAAGTCTCTCAAGTGTATTTTTAAAAGAATCCACCAAAATATGTTGATTTTTGAATACCAAGTGACATTTTATAAGCCCTGAGAAATCTCAATCGAATGACAGCGGATTTCATTGTCCTGAAAAAAAATCTTAATTGTCTTAATTGAATATCACAAGATTTTGATTTGATTTTTCTTTTTTGGTCTTAGATTTGATTTGATTTTATAAAAGTCTTGATTGAATACCAATGAAATTATTTAACATAAAAAAATCTTTTAAAATCCACTGAAATCTCAATCTAATACACCCCCTTAAAATGTTCAAGATTTTTTTTGTCAAAATAATTCTCTTGAAATCTCAATCCAATATACCCCTTAATTTAAAATTAAAAAAAAAATCTACAAGAATATCATGGACACCACCAACATAATTAAATGATCCCTAACAAAATCACTTATTACCACTATTGAACGGTTAATTTATAGCAAATGGACTAACACGGGGAGAGGAGAGAGAAATATGTTTGCTCTGGTGATTTACACACTGTTCATCTTCCCCCTTTCTTCATCGTAAGGTTTTCATTCCAATCACCCACCGCCATCGATTCTTGTCCGATCATTATGTCAGCTTTCAGTATCCCTTGGGGTTGTTTAGACAGAGATAAGGAACAAGTTTCCCAACCAGAAAATCCACCCAAAACTCACAAAACCTTTGTTGAAGCCCTAAACAATGTCTGCGACATTCCCAATTCACAATTACCACAACCCTGTGTGAAGGGTGATGATCTTGCTATTTCTATATCAGAAGACGAGTATATGGTTGGAATCGACAATTGTAAACATAATCTACATGGCAGAGTTGTTTGGTCCAAAGGTTCGACGCCGTTAACCGTCGTTGCTTTGAAGAATAAGCTTTCACCTTTGTGGAAGGACTTGGCTCGCTGGGGAATCACCTCCTTAGGTAAAGGATTCTATGAATTTTCTTTTTCATCATTGGAGGATGTCAAAAGAGTAAGATCGGTGTCCTCTTGGAATTTACAACATGGTTTTCTAAAACTTTTTGCTTGGTCACCCGATTTCAATCCAAATCTTCAAAAAAACACCACGGCTCAAGTGTGGCTTAGGTTGTATGGTTTAGCCCAAGAATATTGGTGTCCAAAGATTCTATTTGCAATCGCTAGCAGTGTCAGAACCCCTATCTGCACAGATGTTATTGTTGCCAAGCCCATGTTTGATAGAACCTTTGGCCATTTCGCTAGGGTGTTGGTGGATTTGGACCTTTCACAAACCCTCAGTTACAGAGTTTTAGTGGAGAGGAAAGGCTTCGCGTTTTATGTGGAAATGGAATATGAAAACTTACCACCATTCTGCACTCATTGTAACATGGTAGGTCATTATTTGAATTCATGTAAATGGGTCCAAGGCTTTGATGATGCGAATCAAGGAAAGGAGACAAAAAACAATGTGAAAAATAAAAATGAATCTACAGGGAAATATGTAAAAAAGAAGGATGGAAGAACAAAACAGAACAAGGCCATGGAGGTGGTCAATGTTGAAGAGTCCATTAATAAGACACAAAATGTTAATAAGGAGGTGGTTAATGTGGAGGTTTCCACTGATAATACAGTTCAAAACATTCCTAATGACGAGCCTGCTGCAGCGATTATTAGGCACTCCCCTTTACAACCAAATTTCAGCAATGCTAATACTGTCGACAGTGCTAATAACAACAGATTTTCCGCTTTAAATACTCAATTTGAGGAAGTAGAAAGTGTTGAAAAGGGAGCAGATTTGCAGGGTCAGTTTGAGACTGAAGAGGTTGAATCAAGATCAAAAGATGCTGAGTTTGTTGAGGATACTCAACAAGTTCAGGTGGTTGATAAAGGTGAAGCCCAAGGTTCAACTCAAAGGAATGTTTCAAAGGAAGCCCAGCAGGATATGCAATTCTTGAAGGAGTCTTGGGCCAACATGGCAGAGAATGAAGAAGATGAGATCAGATTGCTGAATACTTTGGAAAAGGAGCCTTCTTTCACAATGGTTACTTCAAAGTCAAGCAAGAAAGTTAAAGCCAAAGCAACAAAACACTCAAAATCGTCGGGCAGTTATGAAACCAGGTCAAAGGTTAGTCAATCTAAACCTTTTAAATGAAGAGCCTTTTTTGGAACATTAGAGGGCTTGCCAACACCTCTTCAAAATTGGTTCTTAAAAGAATTATAATTGTAGAAAAACCTGATATTGTATATATAGCTGAACCTTGGATCTCTTATCAAGATTTTCCTAATAGATGGTTATATAGATTAGGTTACAAATTGTTTGCTTTGAATGATAGGGACAATTTGACACCTAATCTTTGGTGCATTTGTAAGCTTAATTTAGACCCTGTTGTTATATCTTTGGATGATCAACATGTGGCTTGTTCCATTACTGTGCAAGATAAAGTGTTTGGGATTGCTGCTATTTATGCCTCCACTTGTTACATTAAAAGGAGACTATTGTGGGATAACTTGTCTGTTTTGTGTAATCAATATAATATTTCTTGGTGTTTTATGGGGGATTTCAATGTTATCATGGGTCATCATGAATATAGAGGTAGTAGTGTGCCAGCTAGTTTGCCAATGTCTGAGTTCCAAGACTGGTCCAATGCCAATGACCTTCTTCATTTACAAACTAGAGGTGCTTGGTTTACTTGGTCTAATGGTAGAAGAGGGCGTGCTTTTACTGAAAAGAGATTAGATAGAGCCATATGCAATCAGTCTTGGCTTAATTCATGCTCTGAGGTTTCTTGTTCCACACTCATAAAAAATAAGTCCGATCATTTTCCCATCTTGCTGAATTTTCAATTGACTTCTACAATTTATGCTTCACAATTCAAGTTCTTGAAGATGTGGACTCTTCATGAATCTTGTAAGGATATCATCTCCAATTGTTGGGGAACTCAAATCGTTGGTAGTCCAATGTTTATTCTTTCTAAGAAGCTAAAGCACTTGAAGGATCATTTGAAGATTTGGAACAAAGAAGTCTTTGGCAACGTGCATTCATTTGTTAAGGAGGCTGAAGACAGTGTTGTAGAGATTCAGAACCAAATACAGTTGAATGGTGGCAGTGACATTTTCAGAGATAGTGAAAAAAGAGCCCTAGATAATTTTGATGTTGCTTTAAAAAGACAAGAGTGGTTTTGGCATGAAAAGTCAAAAGTGAATTGGCATTTGGAGGGGGATAGGAATACTAAATATTTCCATAGAATTGCAAAGATAAAAAATACTACCAAAGCAATGTCTTCTATTAGGATTAATGAGGATTTGGTTACTGAACCTCAACACATTGCTGATCATGTTGTTCAGTATTATCAAAATTTATTTTGTGCTAACTCTAATCTTATGCAGGATGAGGCCCTCATTGAAGACGTTATTCCAAATATCATTGATGATAGGGTAAATGCCATGCTTATCATGACTCCAACACCAGCTGAGATAAAAAATGTAGTTTTTGATTTGAATAAGGAGGGAGCTCCTGAACCTGATGGGTTTGGAGCTTTTTTCTTTCAGACTTATTGGGATATAATCCAACATGATATTGTTAATGCTGTGATTGAGTTTTTTGTGACAGGTTACCTGATGCCTAATTTTAATGCAAATACTTTGATTCTTATTCCAAAGATTCAAAATGCTGATGCTATTGAGCATTATAGGCCTATAGCCATGGCAAACTTCAAATTCAAAATTATATCCAAGGTGTTAGCTGACAGGTTGGCTCAGATAATGCCCACTCTTATTTCCAAAGAGCAAAGAGACTTCATACATGGTAGGAACATAAAGGACTGTTTGTGTCTGGCATCTGAAGCTGCAAATTTATTGCACTCCAAAACTTTTGGTGGGAATCTTGCTTTAAAAATTGATGTCACCAAAGCTTTTGATACTCTTCATTGGCCCTTCCTCCTTAAAGTGCTTAAATCCTTTGGTTTCTCTGAAACCTTTTGTAAATGGATAGTTGTCATTCTCAAGTCTGCAACTTTGTCCATCTCTATTAATGGGAAAATGCATGGCTACTTTCATTGCAGTAGAGGCGTGAGACAAGGTGACCCTCTTTCACCCCTCTTATTTTGTATTGCTGAGGATGTGTTAAGCAGGAACATTACTAAGTTGGTGTCTGAGGGCAAGATTCATCTCAGTAAAGGTTCTAGGAATGTTGCTATCCCGTCTCATTGTTTTTATGCTGATGATATTATGGTCTACTGTACTGGTAGGCATTCAAACTTGGTTGCTTTGAAAGACCTGTTTATTAGATATGCTTTTGCATCCGGTCAGGTTGTTAGTGCTCAAAAATCTACCATTTACTCTGGAGGTATTTCACAGGCCAAGTTACTTCAAATTGCTCAGTTCATTGGATTTAATATCGGTTCTTTGCCTTTTAATTACTTAGGGGTGCCAATCTTCAAGGGCAGGCCTAAAGTTGCATACTTACAGCCAGTTGCAGACAAAATAAAGGCTAAATTGGCAGCATGGAAGGCTTCTCTTCTCTCTATTGCTGGAAGAATACAACTAGTAAAATTAGTTATCCTAAGCATGCTTACTTACTCTATATCCATATATGCTTGGCCAGTCTCCTTGCTTAGAGACTTGGAAAGGTGGATTAAAAACTTTATTTGGTCAGGTGATATCAACCAAAGGAAATTAGTCACTGTTGCTTGGAAAAAGGTTTGTAAGCCTTATTCTCAGGGTGGGCTAGGGATAAGATCTTTGGTAATTCTCAATGAAGCCTCAAATCTTAAGCTTTGCTGGGACTTATTTAATTCTCAAGAGCAATGGGCCATTCTTCTTAAAAGCCGAACTTTTAGAGACATAAACTGCATCAATCACCACATTCATTCTACAATTTGGAGTGGAGTCAAGGCTGAATTTAATGTGGTTTTAGAGAATTCTCGTTTCATCATTGGGGATGGTTCAACTATTAATTTTTGGAGTGACACTTGGTGTGGTGATGTTCCTTTAGCTCATACCTTGCAAATCACTGATGTGCAGATATTACACACAAAAGTTAAAGAGATGATTCAAAATCATCAGTGGCACTTACCACCTGAGTTTGAAGTTAGGTTTCCTAATTTGAGGCACATGCTAGAGCAGACCGCTATTCCATTAGAGGATAAGATAGATTCTTTGGCTTGGAAACACTCTGACTCTGGTGTCTTGTCCCTTAAGCAAGCTTATTTGTTCAAAGATCATCAGCTTCCTCATCTACATTGGGCAAAGACTATCTGGTGTAAGGACATTCCGCCTTCAAAATCATTTGTTGCTCGGAGATTGATGCATGGAAAACTCCCGACTGATGAAAATTTGATTTTGAGAGGATGCAGTCTACCTTCTATGTGTAGTCTGTGTTTGAAGGAAGTTGAGTCCTCTTTTCATTTGTTCTTTCAATGTGATTATGTAGTCTTTGTGTGGAACTGGTTTTCAAGAATTATCAGTCTGAACCTGCATTTTAATTCAGTTGAGGACATTTGGCTGCTGTGTGACAGGAATTGGCAGCCACAATGCAGGATTGTCATTCTTGCTTGCCTAGTTAATATCATTAGCACAATTTGGTTTGTTAGGAACCAATTTAGGTTCAATAACAATCGAATTCCTTGGGAAAAATCTGTTACGTTGATCAGCTCCAGTGTTTCTCTATCTGGTAACTTGACCAAGCTTGTTTATCATTCTTGCATGAAGGATTTCAGCATCCTTAAATACTTTAAAGTCACTCTGCGTCCCCCTAGAGCACCTTCTATTAAGGAAGTGCTTTGGCAGCCTCCTCCCATAGATTGGATGAAATGCAATACTGATGGAGCTTATAACACTGTTAAAGCTTCATGTGGAGGGGTCTTTTCAAATCATCAATCTGAATTTGTTTTTGCTTTTGCAGAAAATCTTGATTTTCATTCTTCTTTTGTAGCTGAGCTTTGTGGTGTGATGAAGGCCATTGAAATAGCTAATATCCATAATTGGTTGAATCTATGGATTGAAACAGATTCCAACCTTGCAGTTTTGGATTTCAAGTCTAATTCTCTTGTGCCTTGGATGGTAAAAAACAGGTGGCAAAATTGTAAGTTGTTGGCAAGAAGAATGAATTTAATTATCACTCATATCGGGAATGCTGCTGCTGATAGCCTTGCAAATCTAGGTCTTAACACTGATAATGTCTTGTTTTTTTGGGAACCTCCTAATTGTATTGTTACTAGTTTGAATAGGAACAAACTTGGTTTACCAAGTTTTAGGTTCAAATCTTACTAAGAGAGTTTGGTTTGGCCCCCTCTCTTAACCTTTTGTATCTCTCTCTTTGTATCTATGACAGTTTTGTGGTTGTAGCACTTTAGCTACACCACCTTTTGGTTAAAAAAAAAAAAAGAATGGTTAATTTATAGAATGTTGATAAATTAAATTGATTTGTGATTTTTTTCTTTACTAAAAAATAAAGGATATTCATTCATTCAAATTGATAGAGTACATCGATGCAATACAAGTTCTACCCATGTTAATAGCATAAAACGACAAATTGCATAAGCCTACAGATATGATTATATTGAAGTGTCCAGAATGTCCATGTCTTCGGATCTGTAGTGATGATGACACCACGTCGACATAAGACGAGACAACAAAATACACCACACAATACTTCGAACAAAGATGAGACAACAAAATACATACGAAGACGAAAATCAAAACAAAAACAAATATGTGAAAATTGTAACACAAATCACACTTGTTTACTATAACGAGAAAGGAAAAACAAATTGGACGAGTGATTTCAAGTCAAAATTGACCTTAAATCATCCATCTCCGATAGACTAAGAAGAAAAAATTGATTTGTGATTAATCATCTTTCTCATTTGTTGAAAAAAAAACATCTTTCACAATGTGATAGAAATAGAAAGAGTGTAAACCATAAAACAGTATCCCTAACCACATTCCGCCGTCACACACGGTGAACAAAAATCAACATATCTTATAACTTTGTTTTTCTTCAAAAATACTACTATTCTAAGCAAAAATCAACAAGATCTTTCATCTTCGATTTTCTTCAAAATTACTACCTTTATAAAAAAAAAATTAACAATATCTTTCGACTTTGATTTTCTTCAAAAATACAACGCAAAACAAGTGAATTTTCTTTCATTCAAATCGCCGCCACTAAATGGAGGACATATAAGGTTTCTTTACATCACTATTATCTCATAAAAAGATGGTTTCTGACATAAAAAAGAGGAGCTTTCACAGGGAATATCTTTTGTGGATTTACTAGACAACTATATGTTTGTTCTCTTTAAATGTGATTTTGTTTTTGTTTACTAATGATTTTTTTGTTTATATTATTAATATATTATATGTATACTGTTTTATTCTCCAATAGTTTAGTGTAACAAAAACCCAGACAACAAAGGATGAAACTATCGGAGAGAATAAAACCGTATACATATAATATACAAAAAAATCATTAGTAAACAAAAACAAAATCACATTTAAAGAGAACAAATATATATATATATATAGTAAATCCACAAAAGGTAATCCCTTTGAAAGCTCCTCTTTTTTTATGTGAGAAACTGTCTTTTTATGAGGTAATTGTGATGTAAAGGAACCTTCTCCGTCCTCCATTTAGTGGCGCGATTTGAATGAAAGAAAATTCACTGTGTTTTATTGTGTGAATTTGTAGAGTGATACCATGATTATATATAGAATGATAGTATTTTTTGAAGAAAATCAAAGTTGAAAGGTATTGTTAATTTTTGTTTACAAATGTAGTAATTTTGAAGACATTCGAAGATGAAAGATCTTGTTGCTTTTTGCTTAGAATAATAGTACTTAATTGCAGTTTTGGTCCCCCTACTTTCACCGTTTTGCAGATTCGGTCCCCCTATTTTAAAATTCAACAGTTTTGGTCCCCCTATCATAATTTTTAAATACAAATTGGCGATGTGATATATTTTAAACGACATGGCATATGATTTGAAGATGAGAAAATATCAACATTGATGAAATTATAAGAAAAATCCTTCATATAGTTAATTTAAAACACATTGTATCACCATATTTTAGACAAAATTTGTGTTAGGGGAACCAAAACTGTCGAATTTTAAAATAGAGGGACCAATTCTGCAAAATGGTAAAAATAGAGGGACCAAAACTGCAATTAAGCCTAGTATTTTTTAAGAAAATTAAAGTTGTAATATCATGTTGTTTTTTGTTCACCGTGCGCGACGGCGGAATGGGGTTAGAGATATTTTTTACGCTCTTTCTATTTCTATTTTTTTAACAATATAGAACAAAGACTTTATATATAAAATAATAACAACACTACTACAATTTTAGCTTAAAATAGCACTTTATTATCAAAAGTGCTATCCTAAATGGCAAAATAAGTTTATCAGAAACCTTTAATAGCACTTTTGGTGCAAGTGCTATAATAAATATATCTTAGATAACACTTTTAAAAAGCGTTATTGTACTTAGATAACACTATCTGGTGACAAAAAAAAAAAACAGAAAATTATTTTCGTTTTGGTTCTTCTCAAAACCAACGACTTTGACTCTCAAAACTACTTCACTTCACTTTTCACTCAAAACCACCACCGCATCTAATCCACCGCTTTACAACCACCAAATATTTTCTTCCAATGAACCCTAATAGCTTTGAAGAAAGCTCGTTGCGTATGAACACAACTGCATCACCGACCAGTGAGTTTAATCGCTTTACCCTTCTCCCTCCACGAAGAAACCCTAAACCCCCAATTGATTCTTCACGATGTGTAATATCGATTCATAATATATTCATATTATTACTCTTCCCTCCTATCTATTGTACATTTGTCATGAAATAAACTACTTCTATATTACTTAGCCCATATCTGCAATTACTCTTAACACAATATTAGATACACTAGCGTTGCAATTTATGTTTCTAACTCTTAGCCTAGAAATGATAAAATGAAGTAACATGTTTTGATTTTTTTTATGGATATTTTATGGTTGGATTGCTCATTCTAGTTTTGGATGTATATCACAGGGTCTGGATAAAAGTTTTCATCTTCCTGTGAAAAAAGAAAAGTGACATGTACTATATAATGTACACTCTTAGTTTGCATAAATTCTTGTTTTGCATATAGGATCATTAAGTGTAGGGAGGTATATCACACCTTTTGTATTCGGCCTTGGTGTTGTTAATATTTGTATGATCGACATAAGTTAGTTTTAGTGGGTGAGACTTGTGTATTGAATATCTACATAATATGTATGTACAAATATATATTATTCATGTTATAATGGAAAAGTACTTGATATTATTTGCTAGTTTTCAATGACGCCATTTTTAAATTTCAATTTAAGCTCCAGGTTATGCATAGAAATAAAGGCCGGAGGTTGTATTTTTTTATTTAAAAAAAGACCTACAAAAGCGCTTTTTTATAAAGTGCTTTTAAAATGTAAGAAAAAATAATAGGACATACTATAGCGCTTTAGTGTACAAGAGCTATTAAAGATATGACATATGATAGCACTTTCAAAAGTGCTTTAATAGGCACAGACTTATAATAACATCAGCTTCTATAGCTCTTTAAAGTGCTATTAAAGCCAGAAAAGTAGTAGCCCTTTTTTGTTGTAGTGCAAACAGATTTATTTAACTAACAAAATGATCATTTGTCATGTAGGTATATTGTATGTTCCCTTAATCAATGGTTAAGGGTTCATATCTCTCTGGTCAATTTTTTTTTTACTTTCAATCTCATATTGTTGCACTAATATTGCTCATGAAACATAGTTATTATGGAATGATTGTTAAGTCGCAATTGTTGATAGTAGTATATTAACACAATGAAGTGATATTTTTATACTTCAACAGAATGAATCCAATGGGCAATCTAGAACGAATTAGATCATTTGTGGGTTCTCAGTTAATAAGATTACAATCGCATTCGAATTGTATATGAAATTTGGTGCGCTCATGAACTTGAACTTAACAATAAATTGCAAGAAAAAGTAAATTGAGTCCATATATCAACAGAGAACTTACAACATGTGTCAGCAAGTGTATCGTTGTGCTGTTTTTCTATTTTATGAAGTGTATTTCTCTCTCGGAAATGGACTCCTGACATAAAATAGTCCAAGCTTCCTCTATTTATAGAGTTTGCAAAATATCTTCGTAACTACTTCCTTATGGCTCAGTCCCACGTTCTTTGAAACTGCACTTGCAGAACTGCTTCAAATAACTGTTCCCGCTTAGACTTGTTCCTTCGTTTGAATTCAAATTTTTGGTGGGAACACATATTTTGACGTGCTAGCTTAGTCTTCTCGAAATATCTTTGATGCATAACTCCAAACCTACTTTATCCGCCTAAGATGCATATTTTCGAAGCCTTCAGTTACTTTCGAATTTATAAGTAAAATTTTACATACAAGAAAAACCAACTAGATTGAAAGGGACTAGGAAGATAAAATATTCTCAATTTGACTATTCAATTTGATCAGGTTGGAATGAGAAACACTTGAGAAATCAAATTTTGACAATCAAATAATTAAACCTCAACTAGTTAAATTAACCATAACATAAGAAACCTATTTCATATGAAATGATTGTTAAGTCTCAACTATGACTAAGTGAATAAATTCATCTCAGTCAATCTGTTCAACTTGACCTAATTGGGATAATAAACACTTAAAAAGTTGAATTTCAACAATATGACAATTCAATCTCGTATTGTTGGACTAACTATTACTTTAAAAAAATCTAGTTATTATGAAATGATTGTTAAGTCACAACCAACTAGACTAAAAAGGACTAAGGAGATCAAATATTGTCAATTTGAATGTTCAACTTGACCAAATTAAAACTGGAACACTTAAAATTCAAATATCGATAATCATTAGCATACCTCTAATTATCGAAACTCGACATTTCCTAAATCATAGGACTATTGTGAAGGTTTATCAGTAGACCTAGTATGAGAGAAATGAAGAATTAAACATATGAAGTAGTGGGAGTGAGGGTCTTCTCTTGATTTTTAGCTCAAATATATAAATTTGTCACTAGTGTATACACAAGTTTTATACTTAATTCTACACCTCCAACAATATTTGATTATTTGATATTATTTTATTTTTTTTGTAAAAAAAACAATTGTAATATATACACAAGTAATATTATGATCGATTTTTATAAGATGCTAGTGGAAAACTATTTCAAACTATTAATACATTTTCATTAAACTCATATGTCATTTTAGTAATTAATTCTAAAATTACAAAAAGCGAAATATTTCTATTACTTAGTAATAAATACAAAATCATAAACAAAACCAGCAATCCCACCCCCAATGAGAGGGCCAACCCAATAGACCCAATGGTTGCTCCAGCTCCAAGTGACGACTGCGGCGCCAAACGACAAAGCCGGGTTCATAGATGCTCCATCAAAAGGCCCACCAACCAAAATATTTGCGCCAACTATGAGCCCAATGGCAAGTGGTGAAAACCTGTTCAAAGGAGGCATTTGAACTAGCTTTGGTGAGTTTTGGTCGTTGACCACAATATTAAGTGGTGGTGCATTATAGCGTTTGGTGGCTTTGGGGTCAAAGACAGTGGCACACATCGTGAACACTAAAATGAATGTCATCACCATCTCCAACACCAATGCGTTTTGCACTTCCACTCCATTTGAAAGTTCAAAAACGGGCACTCTCTGCATAACAAAACTCAGCCCATATATGACTTAATTAATTATCTTTTTTTTTTGTAAATAATTAATTATCTTTGAAAAACTAAAAGATATACACTATAATAATATCTTAAGAAAAATAAATTGTAATAATCTGGTAAAAAAAATTAGAGCCTTCACAAATCATAGTTCAAGTGGCAGAAATGTTAAAATTATTAGTGTTAGATATTCGAATTCATATTTTTCCACTTTTTATATGTGAGTTTCCAAGGATTTATCATTTCATCTAACTATCTAAAAAAAATAAGATTTGGAGTATTCAACCGGAAGAGGTCATGTTAAGAGCTCGAGATCCACTACTAAGGCTCCGTTTGGCCCGGCTTATTTTCTACTTTTCTATTTCTCTTTAAATGAAGTAGATAAGTAAAAAATTATGTTTGACCTTATTTCTCTTTGCTTTTGACTTCTTTACTTTATTTCTCTATTTATTTTACGTAGAAATAGGGTCAAAAACAATTTTTTACTTCTTTAATTTTTTTAAAAAGAAGTAGAAAAGTGGAAAATAAGCCGGGGCAAACGGAGCCTTAGTGACCACTTAATTAATTATTTTTTTTTTGTAAATAATTAATTATCTTTGAAAAACTAAAAGATATACACTATAATAATATCTTAAGAAAAACTAAAAGATATACACTATAATAAATTATATTTCTAGATCTAAAATAATGTTTTAAAAATTCTCATTGGACACCTCAATTTGGTTTGACCATATATTTGAACCATATCCGATTAAGATTTTAAGACTAAATTAACGATTTTCTTATATTTTGTATAGTTTAGTGACCACTTATTATATTTTTATACGTTAAGAAATAAATTGAAGAAGTAACTAAGTTGTTGAGAGGATGATAGTCAAGAATTAATCAAGATTCTTTCTATTTTTTATTCTCTCCAATTTTGTGATTACTAATATTTTGAAAATATAAAATGTAATAATATAACACTTAGTGGATCATTTATTTAATAAAAAATTTAAAACTATTCAAAACTATAATAATGAAGAGAGAAAATGGAAACAAAAATTAGAAAGGATCTCAACTCAATAGTTAAAGGAATAAATGGAGATGGTTTATTCTCTCCATCATTAGTGACAGCCGTACCTGTCCTCCGGGAAAGAACACGAGCAGCCCGCAGGCGGCAATGGAGGCAAGGAGCTGAGCAAACCAATAGATGAAGGCACGAAAGATGTGTAAATTTCCGCCTATAAAAGCGCCAAACGTGACAGCAGGGTTAAGGTGCCCACAACAGGTATACGGATTCATGTCTGTGTACTTGATTCCGACAGAAACCGCGGCAGTGAGGGCAAACGCCTGAGCGATTGCGGTGGCAATGAGACTGAACACAGCGTCACCGGTGATTTTGTTTACGGCTATTCGAGAGCCAGTGGCGGCAAAGACAAAGATGAATGTTGAAATGAATTCATTGGCAGCGGCCATTAAAGTGTCCATGCTGAGAATTTCTGGTTTATGTCTAGGCCTTTGAGTGATGGGAATGTTTGAAACATTTTTTCTGTTTCTCATTGTGATTTCTTTTGATCAAAGATCGAACGGTAGTTGTTACTCTGTTTTCTCAGCTCAGTTGAGGACTAGCATTGATTGAAGTCTCTATATTTTTATGATTTTGATTTGAAGTGTTATAATGTATTGACTTATGCATGATGAGATTCATAAGATATGAAAAAAGAAATCCAATTTGAGGGAAAATAGTGGATACAATATTCAAACAAGTGAGACATCATTATCAACAGAAAATGAAGATCAAATTAAAAAATGATGGATCGTGATCTTGATGTTTAGATTTTCTATATATAATAGATATATACAGAAAGACTTTGGATAAAGAAAGACTTTGGATTAAAAAATAGACTTTTCCATGACAATCTGCACTGTGTAAGATGTCCTTTTTTCAATTTGACTTTTCAATCGGTCCTTAATTACAAGACCACGACACCCACATGTATGACAATTTTAATCACTAATATTTTTAATTATCTATTAGTAAAAATTATAAAATTTAATATTTTAAAAATACTCATCAAAACTAATTGAACAATAGCTTATATGCTAAAATTTAAATTTATATATTATTAAAAAATACGGTAAAAACAAGGTAAATGAATAGTATATTTTGTCAAACAAAACCTTATAATTAGGGACAGAGGTACTATATAGTAGGGGTGTTTGCTCGGCGGTTTATTTCGGTTTTGAGCATAAAAGTTATTTTAACGGCGAGATAAAAATACATGTGATTTGGTTTGATTCGGTAGCGCGCACCAAGACGCTAAACCCTGTCTGGTAAATGAAACACACACAAAGCCGGTCTTTGTTCATACTTTTTTTTTATAATAAAAACAACAAAATTTTTACACAAGAATTTTTTTAACTATCGTTTAACGGTGACTAATCACAATCAAGAACTTATGGGGCACACAAGAAGGATTTTTTCGAATCTATGTAGGGAAATCGATGACATATAAGGTGAGTCCTCTCTTCCCAATCAAATTTTCTCCAAAGCAAAAATTAATGATCGAACCCCTGATCCCTTGCTTTAAGGATGTAAAACGCTTTTTAGTTGGACTAATTCATTGTTAGTACCATTAAGTTCTTAGTGACACAATATATTTTTTGACCAATTAAATCATTTATGAAGTTTACACCACTATTTAGGAGTGACTAATATCTATCGGTTAATCTATAGAACATAACGTAGATTCTCCTTTTTCAAATATTTTTGTTTTTAATATGCAAGACTCATATTATTATTATCATTTTTTTGTTACGGTGGTCTTATTTATTATGTTTTACTCATAAGTAATACATATTTTACATTAAAAAAAATTGATGGAATATTATACATAAAATATGTTTTACAAAATTTTCTCTATTTTTTTTTGGTAAAGAAAATTTTCTCTATTTTATTGTGCAAAAAAAATAAAAATTCTCTGTTTAATTTATCATTAAATAAATTATCATTGAAAAACATAATTTAGTTTCCTCTAACAAATTTAATCAATATGTAAAATTAATACATATTTATTTTGACATTGTTACAGACTTTTTTCACACCGTGACAAAAATCATTTTTTTTACTAAAATATATGCATTCATTGAAATCGGTAGAGTACATCAGATTCAAGTACAAATTCAATACCGCTAAAAACAAAAAGGATGAATATGTGAACAAGCTCACAAGATCCAAGTTAATAGCATAAATCAGCTTACTCATGCCTACAAATAATGTGATAAAATTAAAGTAACCGGAATACCTATGTCTCCGGATGCATCGTTGACGAACTTAATCACTGTGTGAATCAGTAGTTGACCGAAGTTCTCCCGATTCAATCAAACGAACACTGCACAACAAGACGGAATAATAAACAAACACCACACCAAAACGAGATATCAAACAATGTCGCACTGAGACGACCAAATTACACAAAAAACACAAAAGAAATATCTAATCTATGTGAAAATCATTTATTTAGATTAAAGCAAACAAAAAGAGACGCACAAGGGTGATTTCAAGTCAAAAAGACTCAAAATCATCCATTTTTAATGAAAAAAAATGAACAAACCTAGAGAGAAGAAAAAGATTATCTCTCTAAAAAATAGGGCCGGCTGCTTTTTATTATTGTGACAAAAATCATTTAGACAACTTATTATATGATTTACTTGATTTTTAAGTAAAAAACTATAAAATTGTGGCTGCTGGGATTCGAGCCCAGGTCTCCACGGCCACAACGTGGAATTCTTACCACTAAACTACAGCCACCTTTTGTTAACATATTTTACAAACTATAGTTAATATTCGTAACCGTTTCAACAAATAGTTTCATACTACTTTACGTAATAAACTAAACAGTATAGCTAATATCCTCTTATAGAATTGAGGACTCCGAAACAAGATATCGAGTTCAATTGGTTAATGAATTTCTCTTATAACGCATCATTCCAGAGAATCTGAGTTCAATTCATAGTGTGAGAACAATTCTTGACCAAACATAACAATTGAGAACTCAGACTTTTATTATACCACGAACAACTCTCAAAGCCGCTTCAAACAAATTTTGCGTCTTATAGTCCATGATAAAATAAATAAATGAATATATAATTGAGAACAGTTTTGTTAAGATTTGAACAAGATGCTTTACTTTAAGCCACTAAATGATGATCTAGCTAACCTATACATACCTGATGCTGGCCATTACGTGCCCTGCCAACTTCTCCATTCCTTCTATTCTATATGAGAAAATCCTTACGCTAAGAATATCACTTATCTTCATATACTATATTATACCTTACACCACGAAATCAATCCCCTACGTCATATTCACCGTCCATGCATCTATCTATCTATCTATACTTCACCATACTACTCCACTGCCCTTTTCATCTTTAATTAATAATTAATAATATTGCTTAATTACTTCTTAAGAAATCAATTCTTCTGGAATGTTATTAAGCTGTTAGACCTTATTGTTTTGTTTTGAAGCATAAATAAAAGATAATTATTAATTATATATACTCTAACATATATACTTATATGGACATCAGGACATGTATTACGTGCTCATATGGAAAATCATTTTTTTCTAATAATATTGCGTTTGTCTTTAAACTTATACAAGTTCATTTTAAAATATTCAATTTTTCTTTTATAAAATTCAGGTAATAAATATAATTATTTATATTAATTGGCCTAGTGGTGTTGGCTTGGGTCCTTGGAGTATGCTCCTCTCAAGGTCTCAAGTTCAATTCTCTCTTGTGCCAATTTGAGTGGGCTAATTTAGCTTCTTCAAAAAAAAAATATTTATATTAAATTAATGTGTCAATACAATGTGTATTGCATGATTTACCAACATATGAATTTGTTTAAGTGATATGAAATTTACACCGATCGAAGCCACCTTTTTTTGTCTTATAAATTTTTGACATAGATTGGTTACAGCTAAACAACGGTGAAAATATCTTACAACAACAAAGTAATCAAAAATAAAGTGTATTGAGATACAAAAATTAATTTTTAATTAGTGAGGCACATACTTTTTCACTTAATTAATAAATATATGCTTATGGTAAAAAAAAACTTAATTAATGAATATTTCTATTTTAAAATAATTAGAGATCACTTTTGTAAAAAAAATAATTAATATATTTCTAAAAGGGGGACAAACATTTTTTTCCCTCAAAATAGACTTCTATTATATAAAGGAGCAGAGATTGTATCTATTAGTTATGTGTAAAGAGTTTGACCTTGTAAAGGCAGAGTTTAAATTTCATCATAAACAATTGTAAAATGTACATTAGTTTTGTTTTAATTAATATTTTTCTCTTCTTTGATTTCTTTTATTAAAACTAGCGGGCCAGACACCGCGCCTTCCTGTATCTAGCTTATGTCCAAAAACATAAAGATATGTCTTATGTTGTAGTGAGTTTGTTAATAAAAGATTTTTGCTGCTAAAAAAAAAGATGTACCTTATGTTATGGTGAGTTTGTTAATAAAAGATTTTTGTTGGTAAAAAAAAAATCAAATCAATGTTAAGTAATCATGAGGGGTATAATGGGAATATGAAAAAGTCATCCCAAACTCCTCTATCCCCTTTATATATTGTATAGATAGGGAGCAAAAGATTGTAATATTTAATTTGGTACAATATTTATTATTTATTTGTTTTATTTTTGTTTTAAATAAATTAACTTACATATCAAATAGCGCTTGTAGCTCAGTGGATAGAGCGTCTGTTTCCTAAGCAGAAAGTCGTAGGTTCGACCCCTACCTGGCGCGCTTCTTTTTATTATTTATATTTTCTCCAAAAATAAAAATTTCAATAACTTCGTAAATTTTTTTTTAGATTTGGTTTATGCCCCAAGTTTCTTCATCTCAGTTCTCACTCCGAGCTTAAATAAACTTTGTACTACCAAATTAAGTTGCTAAATAAATTTATGAAATATCAACTCCAGGTTCAAAATTGATTATTTAGGAGAGGGAAAAAAGCAGTTCACCAAATATAGAATAAATGTGACTTTCTTTTTTCTTTGGTACAAAAATGTGAATTTCTAATATGGTTTGAAAACACCATTTTAAATCCATATATTAGTAATAATGAAGAAAAAAATTCATATTGTTTTGGAGTGACCCGAGGGCAAGAGTTCCTCATGCTCCAAATGCCCAACCATAAAAAGGCTCAATAGGACGTAGCCCTTATAAGCTTTTGATCCGTTTCGGCTTGTCATAACATTTACTATGCTTTTTGACATTGATGAGTGTCGATCGATCGTAGCAGTTCCGCTCATCAATGGCACTAATAGCCACGTATATAAAACCAAACGCCTCACAATAATTTCAAGTATGCAATTTCTATCCTAGAATTTGTCGCTTTTTGTTGTTTCATACTGACTTATACTTCAACGTGTTTGTAGGTACTTAACCCACCTGCTTCAACTTTAACGGTTTGTTGCTCGACATTGACTACTTCTAATCATCACCAAACAACATCACATATAGGGTGTGAATTAGTTAATTGTAGTAATTAGGACTCGAGGCAGAGTAATAATGTATATAATATATAGAGTGCTTTTCACCTACGCCAAATGATTGGGAGTGAATATGAAACTATGAATATAAAATAAGGTCATGCATATATAAGGCGTGATTGTTGGATTATTAACCAATAAGGTAGTGACTAATTTGCCAAACAAGTGTGGTTGAGGTCAACTGCACATGAATTCCTCTTCTTAGCAAGTGTATATAGCTACTAATACTATTTATCATCAAGTCATGCCTATTATATAAATAGGAAAATAATTAATAATACAAGATAATCTGGCATGATCACAAGTCATTAACTAAGGATCTATCTGTCTAAGTCATAATTTCAATGCTAGTAGTTTGTTAAACAGATTATCAACTAAATTAGGGATACTTTAAAATTAGTTAAGTGTAGAAACAAAATTAAGTAAGACAATTATTAAATTAATAAGAGCCAACAGCAGCACAAGCAAGAAAAGAAACTAATTTGGTGACATGTAAATATAGTGTAGATTGAGCCAATTGTTAATGGTTCGGTAGTGATTGGCGCTGAACTTGGTAAGGAGGATCACGGTTTGATCCCCCACAACTACGATCAGGAGGGGATTGGAACCACTTGATGACAGAACTGACTACCGAATCAAAGTAAATTGGTGGTGAAGACAAAAAAAATATAGTGTAAATTGTGATCTTGACATATATATTTACTTTGTTTAATATACTCAATGTGGACATTAACAATTCAATGTCAATTTTTTTTAATTTTTTTTATAACAATTCAATATGTCAAATTAAAAATTATAATTTAAGACCGTCTCTATAAAATTTTACAACCATTTCACATTTTAACAAATGACCTCAATTGAACCTTTATTTTTCTTATATAAAAAAAATACTAGCATATATATATATCTACTAGAATATTACAATTTTATTTTGTATGGCAACAAAATGTTCAATTGTCAAACATTTAGTGTGCTGGTCCTAATGTTAGCTAGAAACCGAACAACAAACAATTTTATTACTTACTTCCTAATTCATTCTTCTCGGTCATCAAATCATTCTTATATTTCTCATATTTTCCGTCGCCTAATTCAGTTAATAATTTTATTTTTTTAAAAGAAGTTATATCTAAAGTAAATTGATATTTCCTATAATAAAAAAAAAAGTAAATTGGTCTCTAGTCATAAAATAAAAAAATAGAGAAGGAGAGGTGAAAGTAGCAAATTGTGTGTGGTTCCAGGCTTGCAAACCAATCCTCCAAAAAGGAATCGTTGATAAAAAGTAATGGGTTTGCTTCAAAGCCAACCGAATCTCACTCGTTTCCTCCATTACCTCCTCACATATACTTCACATTACATCATTCTCTCTCTCTCTCTCTCTCTCTTTCCTACACTTCACATCTCTTTATTATACAAACATTATCTCTATATATAACTTCCAAGGTTGGAAAAGCAACTCTGGCAAAAACCAAATTTAAAAACTATTAAGGTTATATTTATATACTCTTCATCACGGGTTATACATGCATCTTTAAACCTTGTCTCATATATATTCATATCCCTCTTTTTTCATTCATTCATCTCTCACCTTATACCCTCTTCTCTTTTATTCTCTCTCAAACTACATTTAGTACTCTTTACCTTACACACAAAAAATAATTATGCAAGTCTTAGAAGATCAACTCATGTTGGTTTCAAAGGATCATATAACACAACAACAAATCATAAAA